>OU744337.1:54475941-55075941 GCA_916610165.2 Gymnosoma rotundatum
AAAGAAAACCAGAAAAATTAGACGCTAGCAGAATGAAATGCTGCACTTTTTGGACCGCTACGACCTTCATCAGCATTCTTCGCATCTATCTGCCTTAGTTGTGTATTTTATAAACATCATCTATTTAACCAACTAACTTTGTAAATAAGAATACGAGAATATTCATATCAACATTAATTTTGTTAGACGAAAAGTACACACAAACCAATGTATTTCTTTACTGTTCTCTCTATATTTCGTTGTGTACAGTTGTTTTGCTTTGTTTCAATTAAGTATGGAACACGAATGCAAATTTTGTTTTTAGTCATTTCTACTTGTTTACTCACAACATTATAGATGCTGTTCCAGTATCATTTTGATTGTGATAAAGTAAGCATGAATGCTCGCTGTGCCTTGCGTGCTTATAATTTAATTTTTATTAAATTATTATTTGAACTGTGAATATTATGAATGAATAGAACTTATTTTGGCTTAAGTTCATTTATTTTTATTTCTAAAAATCTTTTTTAGAAAGAAAATTTATTTTACAAATATATGGGGACGTTTTCCAAAGAAAACAAGAAAAATTAGACGCTAGCAGAATGAAATGCTGCACTTTCTGAACCGCTACGACCTTCATCAGCATTCTTCGCATCTATCCACCTTAGTTGTGTATTTTATAAACATCATCTATTTAACCAACTAACTTTGTAAATAAGAATACGAGTATATTCATATCAACATTAATTCGGTAAGACGAAATGTACACATAAACCATCGTATTTCTTTACTGTTCTCTCTGTATTTCGAGTTGTACATTTGTTTTTGCTTTGTTTCAATCATCGATTGAACACGAATGCAAATTTTGTTTTTAGTCATTCCTTCTTGTTTACTCACAACATTATAGATGCTGTGCCAGTATTATTTTGATTGTGATGAAGTAAGCATAAATGCTCGCTGTGCCTTGCGTGCTTATAATTAAATTTTTATTAAATTATTATTTGAACTGTGAATATTATAAATGACTAGAAATTATTTTGGCTTAAGTTCATTTATTTTTAATTTCTAAAAATCTTTTTTAGAAAGAAAATTTATTTTACAAATGTATGCGGAAGTTTTCCAAAGAAAACCAGAAAAATTAGACGCTAGCAGAATGAAATGCTGCACTTTTTGGACCGCTACGACCTTCATCAGCATTATTCGCTTCTATCTACCTTAGTTGGGTATTTTATAAACATCATCTATTTAACCAACTAACTTTGTAAATAAGAATACGAGAATATTCATATCAACATTAATTTGGTTAGACTAAATTTTTCACACAACCAACGTATTTCTTTACTGTTCTCTCTGTATTTCGTCTTGTACATTTGTTTTTGCTTTGTTTCAATCATCGATTGAACACGAATGCAAGTTTTGTTTTAAGTCATTCTTACTTTTTTACTCGCAACATTATAAATACTGTGCCAGTATTATTTTGATTGTGATGAAGTAAGCATGAATGCTCGCTGTGCCTTGCGTACTTATAATTTAATTTTTATTAAATTATTATTTGAACTGTAAATATTATAAATGAATAGAAATTATTTTGGCTTAAGTTCATTTATTTTTAATTTCTAAAAATCTTTTTTAGAAAGAAAATTTATTTTACAAATGTATGCGGACGTTTTCCAAAGAAAACAAGAAAAATTAGACGCTAGCAGAATGAAATGCTGCACTTTCTGAACCGCTACGACCTTCATCAGCATTTTTCGCATCTATCTACCTTAGTTGTGTATTTTATAAACATCATCTATTTAACCAACTAACTTTGTAAATAAGAATACGAGAATATTCATATCAACATTAATTTGGTTAGACGAAATTTACACACAAACCAACGTATTTCTTTACTGTTCTCTCTGTGTTTCGTCTTGTACATTTGTTTTTGCTTTGTTTCAGTCGTCGATTGAACACGAATGCAAATTTTGGTTTTAGTCATTCTTGTTTGTTTACTCACAACATTATAGATGCTGTTCCAATATCATTTTGATTATGATGAAGTAAGCATGAATGCTCGCTGTGCCTTGCGTGCTTAATTTTTATTAAATTATTATTTGAACTTTGAGTATTATAAATGGATAGATATTATTTTGGCTTAAGTTCATCTACTTTTAATTTCTAAAAATCTTTTTTAGAAAGAAAATTTATTTTACAAATGTATGCGGACGTTTTCCAAAGAAAACAAGAAAAATTAGACGCTAGCAGAATGAAATGCTGCACTTTCTGAACCGCTACGACCTTCATCAGCATTCTTCGCATCTATCTACCTTAGTTGTGTATTTTATAAACATCATCTATTTAACCAACTAACTTTGTAAATAAGAATACGAGAATATTCATATCAACATTAGTTTGGTTAGACGAAATTTACACACAAACCAACGTATTTCTTTACTGTTCTCTCTGTATTTCGTCTTGTACATTTGTTTTTGTTTTGTTTCAATCATCGATTGAACACGAAAGCAAATTTTGTTTTAAGTCATTCTTACTTGTTTACTCACAACATTATAGATGCTGTTCCAGTATTATTTTGATTGTGATGAAGTAAGCATGAATGCTCGCTGTGCCTTGTGTGCTTATAATTTAATTTTTATTAAATTATTATTTGAACTGAGAATATTATAAATGAATAGAAATTATTTTGGCTTAAGTTCATTTATTTTTAATTTCTAAAAATCTTTTTTAGAAAGAAAATTTATTTTACAAATGTATGCGGAAGTTTTCCAAAGAAAACCAGAAAAATTAGACGCTAGCAGAATGAAATGCTACACTTTTTGGACCGCTACGACCTTCATCAGCATTCTTTGCATCTATCTACCTTAATTGTGTATTTTATAAACATCATCTATTTAACCAACTAACTTTGTAAATAAGAATACGAGAATATTCATATCAACATTAATTCGGTAAGACGAAATGTACACATAAACCATCGTATTTCTTTACTGTTCTCTCTGTATTTCGCCTTGTACATTTGTTTTTGCTTTGTTTCAATCATCGATTGAACACGAATGCAAATTTTGTTTTTAGTCATTCCTTCTTGTTTACTCACAACATTATAGATGCTGTGCCAGTATTATTTTGATTGTGATGAAGTAAGCATAAATGCTCGCTGTGCCTTGCGTGCTTATAATTTAAATTTTATTAAATTATTATTTGAACTGTGAATATTATAAATGAATAAAAAATTATTTTGGCTTAAGTTCATTTATTTTTAATTTCTTAAAATCTTTTTTAGAAAGAAAATTTATTTTACACATGTATGCGGACGTTTTCCAAAGAAAGCAAGAAAAAATTAGACGCTAACAGATTGAAATGCTGCACTTTCTGGACCGCTACGACCTTCATCAGCATTATTCGCTTCTATCTACCTTAGTTGTGTATTTTATAAACATCATCTATTTAACCAACTAACTTTGTAAATAAGAATACGAGAATATTTATATCGACATTAATTTCGTTAGACGAAATGTACACACCAACCAACGTATTTCTTTACTGTTCTCTCTGTATTTCGTCTTGTACATTTGTTTTTGTTTTGTTTCAATCATCGATTGAACACGAAAGCAAATTTTGTTTTAAGTCATTCTTACTTGTTTACTCACAACATTATAGATGCTGTTCCAGTATTATTTTGATTGTGATGAAGTAAGCATGAATGCTCGCTGTGCCTTGTGTGCTTATAATTTAATTTTTATTAAATTATTATTTGAACTGTGAATATTATAAATGGATAGATATTATTTTGGCTTAAGTTCATCTACTTTTAATTTCTAAAAATCTTTTTTTGAAAGAAAATTTATTTTACAAATGTATGCGGACGTTTTCCAAAGAAAACAAGAAAAATTAGACGCTAGCAGAATGAAATGCTGCACTTTCTGAACCGCTACGACCTTCATCAGCATTCTTCGCATCTATCTACCTTAGTTGTGTATTTTATAAACATCATCTATTTAACCAACTAACTTTGTAAATAAGAATACGAGAATATTCATATCAACATTAGTTTGGTTAGACGAAATTTACACACAAACCAACGTATTTCTTTACTGTTCTCTCTGTATTTCGTCTTGTACATTTGTTTTTGCTTTGTTTCAATCATCGATTGAACACGAAAGCAAATTTTGTTTTTAGTCATTCTTACTTGTTTACTCACAACATTATAGATGCTGTTCCAGTATCATTTTGATTGTGATGAAGTAAGCATGAATGCTCGCTGTGCCGTGAGTGATTATAATTTAATTTTTATTAAATTATTATTTAAACTGTAAATATTATAAATGAATAGAAATTATTTTGGCTTAAGTTCATTAACTTTTAATTTCTAAAAATCTTTTTTAGAAAGAAAATTTATTTTACAAATGTATGCGGACGTTTTCCAAAGAAAACAAGAAAAATTAGACGCTAGCAGAATGAAATGCTGCACTTTTTGGACCGCTGCGACCTTCATCAGCATTCTTCGCATCTATCTACCTTAGTTGTGTATTTGATAAACATCATCTATTTAACCAACTAACTTTGTAAATAAGAATACGAGAATATTCATATCAACATTAATTCGGTTAGACGAAATGTACACACAAACCAACGTATTTCTTTACTGTTCTCTCTGTATTTCGTCTTGTACATTTGTTTTTGCTTTGTTTCAATCATCGATTGAACACGAAAGCAAATTTTGTTTTTAGTCATTCTTACTTGTTTACTCACAACATTATAGATGCTGTTCCAGTATCATTTTGATTGTGATGAAGTAAGCATGAATGCTCGCTGTGCCGTGAGTGATTATAATTTAATATTTATTAAATTATTATTTAAACTGTAAATATTATAAATGAATAGAAATTATTTTGGCTTAAGTTCATTAACTTTTAATTTCTAAAAATCTTTTTTAGAAAGAAAATTTATTTTACAAATGTATGCGGACGTTTTCCAAAGAAAACAAGAAAAATTAGACGCTAGCAGAATGAAATGCTGCACTTTTTGGACCGCTGCGACCTTCATCAGCATTCTTCGCATCTATCTACCTTAGTTGTGTATTTTATAAACATCATCTATTTAACCAACTAACTTTGTAAATAAGAATACGAGAATATTCATATCAACATTAATTCGGTTAGATGAAATTTACACACAACCAACGTATTTCTTTACTGTTCTCTCTATATTCCGTCTTGTACATTTGTTTTTGCTTTGTTTCAATTATCGATTGAACACGAATGCAAATTTTGTTTTGAGTCATTCCTACTTGTTTACTCACAACATTATAGATGCTGTTCCGGTATCATTTTGATTGTGATGAAGTAAGCATAAATGCTCGCTGTGCCTTGCGTGCTTATAATTTAATTTTTATTAAATTATTATTTGAACTGTGAATATTATAAATAATTAGAAATTATATTGGCTTAAGTTCATTTATTTTTAATTTCTAAAAATCTTTTTTAGAAAGAAAATTTATTTTACAAATGTATGCGGACGTTTTCCTAAGAAAACAAGAAAAAATTAGACGCTAGCAGATTGTAATGCTGCACTTTCTGGACCGCTACGACCTTCATCAGCATTATTCGCTTCTATCTACCTTAGTTGTGTATTTTATAAACATCAACTTCAATCAATTCATCAGTTTCTAAAAATCTTTTTTAGAAAGAATATTTATTTTACAAATGTATGCGGACGTTTTCCAAAGAAAACAAGAAAAAATTAGACGCTAGCAGAATGAAATGCTGCACTTTCTGGACCGCTACGACCTTCATCAGCATTATTCGCTTCTATCTACCTTAGTTGTGTATTTTATAAACATCATCTATTTAACCAACTAACTTTGTAAATAAGAATACGAGAATATTCATATCAACATTAATTTGGTTAGACGACATTTACACACAAACCAACGTATTTCTTTACTGTTCTCTCTGTATTTCGTCTGGTACATTTTTTTTTGCTTTGTTTCAATCATCGATTGAACACGAATGCAAATTTTGTTTTTAGTCATTCCTACTTGTTTACTCATAGCATTATAGATGCTGTTCCAGTATCATTTTGATTGTGATGAAGTAAGCATGAATGCTCGCTGTGCCTTGAGTGCTTATAATTTAATTTTTATTAAATTATTATTTCAACTGTGAATATTATAAATGAATAGAAATTATTTTGGCTTAAGTTCATTTATTTTTGATTTCTAAAAAATTTTTTTAGAAAGAAAATTTATTTTACAAATGTATGTGGAAGTTTTCCAAAGAAAACCAGAAATTTTAGACACTAGCAGAATGAAATGCTGCACTTTCTGGACCGCTACGACCTTCATCAGCATTATTCGCTTCTATCTACCTTAGTTGTGCATTTTATTAACATCATCTATTTAACCAACTAACTTTGTAAATAAGAATACGAGAAAATTCATATCAACATTAATTTGGTTAGACGACATTTACACACAAACCAACGTATTTCTTTACTGTTCTCTCTGTATTTCGTCTTGTACATTTGTTTTTGCTTTGTTTCAATCATCGATTGAACACGAATATCAAATTTTGTTTTTAGTCATTCCTACTTGTTTTCTCATAGCAGTATAGATGCTGTTCCAGTATCATTTTGATTCTGATGAAGTAAGCATGAATGCTCGCTGTGCCTTGAGTGCTTATAATTTAATTTTTATTAAATTATTATTTGAACTGTGAATATTATAAATGAATAGAAATTATTTTGGCTTAAGTTCATTTATTTTTGATTTCTAAAAAATTTTTTTAGAAAGAAAATTTATTTTACAAATGTATGTGGAAGTTTTCCAAAGAAAACCAGAAACATTAGACACTAGCAGAATGAAATGCTGCACTTTCTGGACCGCTACGACCTTCATCAGCATTCTTCGCATCTTTCTACCTTAGTTGTGTATATTATAAACATCATCTATTTAACCAACTAACTTTGTAAATAAGAATACGAGAATATTCATATCAACATTAATTTCATTTATTTTTTTGCTTTGTTTCAATCATCGATTGAACACGAATGCAAATTTTGTTTTTAGTCATTCCTTCTTTTTTACTCACAACATTATAGATGCTGTTCCAGTTTCATTTTGATTGTGATGAAGTAAGCATGAATGCTCGCTGTGCCTTGCGTGCTTATAATTTAATTTTTATTAAATTATTATTTGAACTGTGAATATTATAAGTGAATAGAAATTATTTTGGCTTAAGTTCATTTATTTTTAATTTCTAAAAAACTTTGTTAGAAAGAATATTTATTTAACAAGTGTATGCGGACGTTTTCCAACGAAAACAAGAAAAATTTTACGCTAGCAGAATGAAATGCTGCACTTTCTGGACCGCTACGACCTTCATCAGCATTCTTCGCATCTATCTACCTTAGTTGTGTATTTTATAAACATCATCTATTTAACCAACTAACTTTGTAAATAAGAATACGAGAATATTCATATCAACATTAATTTGGTTAGATGAAATTTACACACAAACCAACGTATTTCTTTACTGTTCTCTCTGTATTTCGTCTTGTACATTTGTTTTTGCTTTGTTTCAATCATCGATTGAACACGAATGCAAATTTTGTTTTTAGTCATTCTTACTTGTTTACTCACAACATTATGGATGCTGTTCCAGTATCATTTTGATTGTGATGAAGTAAGCATGAGCGCTCACTGAGCCTTGCGTGCTTATAATTTAATTTTTATTAAATTATTATTTGAACTGTGGATATTATAAATGAATAGAAATTATTTTGACTTAAGTTCATTTATTTTTAATTTCTAAAAATCTTTTTTAGAAAGAAAATTTATTTAACAAATTTATGCGGAAGTTTTCCAAAGAAAACAAGAAAAAATTAGACGCTAGCAGAATGAAATGCTGCACTTTCTGGACCGCTACGACCTTCATCAGTATTCTTCGCATCTTTCTACCTTAGTTGTGTATATTATAAACATCATCTATTTAACCAACTAACTTTGTAAATAAGAATACGAGAATATTCATATCAACATTAATTTCATTTATTTTTTTGCTTTGTTTGAATCAACGATTGAACACGAATGCAAATTTTGTTTTTAGTCATTCCTTCTTTTTTACTCACAACATTATAGATGCTGTTCCAGTTTCATTTTGATTGTGATGAAGTAAGCATGAATGCTCGCTGTGCCTTGCGTGCTTATAATTTAACTTTTATTAAATTAGTATTTGAACTGTGAATATGATAAATGAATAGAAATTATTTTGGCTTAAGTTCATTTATTTTTAATTTCGAAAAATCTTTTTTAAAAAGAAAATTTATTTTACAAATGTATGCGGACGTTTTCCAAAGAAAACAAGAAAAATTAGACGCTAGCAGAATGAAATGCTGCACTTTCTGAACCGCTACGACCTTCATCAGCATTCTTCGCATCTGTCTACCTTAGTTGTGTATATTATAAACATCATCTATTTAACCAACTAACTTTGTAAATAAGAATACGAGAATATTCATATCAACATTAATTCGGTTAGACGAAATGTACACACAAACCAACGTATTTCTTTACTGTTCTCTCTGTATTTCGTCTTGTACATTTGTTTTTGCTTTGTTTCAATCATCGATTGAACCCGAATGCAAATTTTGTTTTTAGTCATTCCTTCTTGTTTACTATTTTGTCGTTTGGTTTTTGATTTTTCTGTTTTTGTTTGAAAAAATAATTTCATTTTAAATTTGTTATTTTAAAAAAAGAAAATTTAATTTTTGTTTCCTGTTTCCTGATGATGCCACCCAAAGGTGTGGCGAAATATTGAAAATATAAATAAACATTTGTTATTATTTATAAACTGACCTAGTGCTTAAAAAATTAGAAAACAAAAATTAACTAAAAAAGGTCAAAAAAACATTCATATATAATTAAATTATTATTTGAACTGTGAATACTATAAATGAATAAAAAATTATTTTGGCTTAAGTTCATTTATTTTTAATTTCTTAAAATCTTTTTTAGAAAGAAAATTTATTTTACAAATGTATGCGGAAGTTTTCCAAAGAAAACCAGAAAAATTAGACGCTAGCAGAATGAAATGCTGCACTTTTTGGACCGCTACGACCTTCATCAGCATTCTTCGCATCTATCTGCCTTAGTTGTGTATTTTATAAACATCATCTATTTAACCAACTAACTTTGTAAATAAGAATACGAGAATATTCATATCAACATTAATTTTGTTAGACGAAAAGTACACACAAACCAATGTATTTCTTTACTGTTCTCTCTATATTTCGTTGTGTACAGTTGTTTTGCTTTGTTTCAATTAAGTATGGAACACGAATGCAAATTTTGTTTTTAGTCATTTCTACTTGTTTACTCACAACATTATAGATGCTGTTCCAGTATCATTTTGATTGTGATAAAGTAAGCATGAATGCTCGCTGTGCCTTGCGTGCTTATAATTTAATTTTTATTAAATTATTATTTGAACTGTGAATATTATGAATGAATAGAACTTATTTTGGCTTAAGTTCATTTATTTTTATTTCTAAAAATCTTTTTTAGAAAGAAAATTTATTTTACAAATATATGGGGACGTTTTCCAAAGAAAACAAGAAAAATTAGACGCTAGCAGAATGAAATGCTGCACTTTCTGAACCGCTACGACCTTCATCAGCATTCTTCGCATCTATCTACCTTAGTTGTGTATTTTATAAACATCATCTATTTAACCAACTAACTTTGTAAATAAGAATACGAGAATATTCATATCAACATTAATTTGGTTAGACGAAATTTACACATAAACCAACGTATTTCTTTACTGTTCTCTCTGTGTTTCGTCTTGTACATTTGTTTTTGCTTTGTTTCAGTCGTCGATTGAACACGAATGCAAATTTTGGTTTTAGTCATTCTTGTTTGTTTACTCACAACATTATAGATGCTGTTCCAATATCATTTTGATTATGATGAAGTAAGCATGAATGCTCGCTGTGCCTTGCGTGCTTAATTTTTAATTTTTATTAAATTATTATTTGAACTTTGAGTATTATAAATGGATAGATATTATTTTGGCTTAAGTTCATCTACTTTTAATTTCTAAAAATCTTTTTTAGAAAGAAAATTTATTTTACAAATGTATGCGGACGTTTTCCAAAGAAAACAAGAAAAATTAGACGCTAGCAGAATGAAATGCTGCACTTTCTGAACCGCTACGACCTTCATCAGCATTCTTCGCATCTATCTACCTTAGTTGTGTGTTTTATAAACATCATCTATTTAACCAACTAACTTTGTAAATAAGAATACGAGAATATTCATATCAACATTAGTTTGGTTAGACGAAATTTACACACAAACCAACGTATTTCTTTACTGTTCTCTCTGTATTTCGTCTTGTACATTTGTTTTTGTTTTGTTTCAATCATCGATTGAACACGAAAGCAAATTTTGTTTTAAGTCATTCTTACTTGTTTACTCACAACATTATAGATGCTGTTCCAGTATCATTTTGATTGTGATGAAGTAAGCATGAATGCTCGCTGTGCCTTGTGTGCTTATAATTTAATTTTTATTAAATTATTATTTGAACTGAGAATATTATAAATGAATAGAAATTATTTTGGCTTAAGTACATTTATTTTTAATTTCTAAAAATCTTTTTTAGAAAGAAAATTTATTTTACAAATGTATGCGGAAGTTTTCCAAAGAAAACCAGAAAAATTAGGCGCTAGCAGAATGAAATGCTACACTTTTTGGACCGCTACGACCTTCATCAGCATTCTTTGCATCTATCTACCTTAATTGTGTATTTTATAAACATCATCTATTTAACCAACTAACTTTGTAAATAAGAATACGAGAATATTCATATCAACATTAATTCGGTAAGACGAAATGTACACATAAACCATCGTATTTCTTTACTGTTCTCTCTGTATTTCGCCTTGTACATTTGTTTTTGCTTTGTTTCAATCATCGATTGAACACGAATGCAAATTTTGTTTTTAGTCATTCCTTCTTGTTTACTAACAACATTATAGATGCTGTGCCAGTATTATTTTGATTGTGATGAAGTAAGCATAAATGCTCGCTGTGCCTTGCGTGCTTATAATTTAAATTTTATTAAATTATTATTTGAACTGTGAATATTATAAATGAATAAAAAATTATTTTGGCTTAAGTTCATTTATTTTTAATTTCTTAAAATCTTTTTTAGAAAGAAAATTTATTTTACAAATGTATGCGGAAGTTTTCCAAAGAAAACCAGAAAAATTAGACGCTAGCAGAATGAAATGCTGCACTTTCTGGACCGCTAAGAACTTCATCAGCATTCTTCGCATCTATCTGCCTTAGTTGTGTATTTTATAAACATCATCTATTTAACCAACTAACTTTGTAAATAAGAATACGAGAATATTCATATCAACATTAATTTTGTTAGACGAAAAGTACACACAAACCAATGTATTTCTTTACTGTTCTCTCTATATTTCGTTGTGTACAGTTGTTTTGCTTTGTTTCAATTAAGTATGGAACACGAATGCAAATTTTGTTTTTAGTCATTCCTACTTGTTTACTCACAACATTATAGATGCTGTTCCAGTATCATTTTGATTGTGATGAAGTAAGCATGAATGCTCGCTGTGCCTTGCGTGCTTAATTTTTAATTTTTATTAAATTATTATTTGAACTGTGAATATTATAAATGGATAGATATTATTTTGGCTTAAGTTCATCTACTTTTAATTTCTAAAAATCTTTTTTAGAAAGAAAATTTATTTAACAAATGTATGCGGACGTTTTCCAAAGAAAACAAGAAAAATTAGACGCTAGCAGAATGAAATGCTGCACTTTCTGAACCGCTACGACCTTCATCAGCATTCTTCGCATCTATCTACCTTAGTTGTGTATTTTATAAACATCATCTATTTAACCAACTAACTTTGTAAATAAGAATACGAGAATATTCATATCAAGATTAGTTTGGTTAGACAAAATTTACACACAAACCAACGTATTTCTTTACTGTTCTCTCTGTATTTCGTCTTGTACATTTGTTTTTGCTTTGTTTCAATCATCGATTGAACACGAAAGCAAATTTTGTTTTTAGTCATTCTTACTTGTTTACTCACAACATTATAGATGCTGTTGCAGTATCATTTTGATTGTGATGAAGTAAGCATAAATGCTCGCTGTGCCTTGAGTGATTATAATTTAATTTTTATTAAATTATTATTTGAACTGTGAATATTATAAATGAATAGAAATTATTTTGGCTTAAGTTCATTTATTTTTAATTTCTAAAAATCTTTTTTAGAAAGAAAATTTATTTTACAAATGTATGCGGACGTTTTCCAAAGAAAACAAGAAAAATTAGACGCTAGCAGAATGAAATGCTGCACTTTCTGGACCGCTATGACCTTCATCAGCATTCTTCGCATCTATCTGCCTTAGTTGTGAATTTTATAAACATCGTATATTTAACCAACTAAATTTGTAAATAAGAATACGAGAATATTCATATCAACATTAATTTGGTTAGACGAAAATTAACACACAAACCAACGTATTTCTTTACTGTTCTCTCTGTATTTCGTCTTGTACATTTGTTTTTGCTTTGTTTCAATCATCGATTGAATACGAAAGCAAATTTTGTTTTTAGTCATTCTTACTTGTTTACTCACAACATTATAGATGCTGTTCCAGTATCATTTTGATTGTGATGAAGTAAGCGTGAATGTTCGCTGTGCCTTGCGTGCTTATAATTTAATTTTTATTAAATTATTATTTGAACTGTGAATATTATAAATGAATAGAAATTATTTTGGCTTAAGTTCATTTATTTTTGATTTCTAAAAAATTTTTTTAGAAAGAAGATTTATTTTACAAATGTATGCGGAAGTTTTCCAAAGAAAACAAGAAAACTTAGACGCCAGCAGAATGAAATGCTGCACTTTCTGGACCGCTCCGACCTTCATCAGCATTCTTCGCATCTATCTACCCTAGTTGTGTATTTTATAAACATCATCTATTTAACCAACTAACTTTGTAAATAAGAATACGAGAATATTCATATCAACATTAATTTGGTTAGATGAAATTTACACACAAACCAACGTATTTCTTTACTGTTCTCTCTGTATTTCGTCTTGTACATTTGTTTTTGCTTTGTTTCAATCATCGATTGAACACGAATGCAAATTTTGTTTTTAGTCATTCTTACTTGTTTACTCACAACATTATAGATGCTGTTCCAGTATCATTTTGATTGTGATGAAGTAAGCATGAATACTCACTGTGCCTTGCGTGCTTATAATTTAATTTTTATTAAATTATTATTTGAACTGTGAAATTATTTTGGCTTAAGTTCATTTATTTTTAATTTTAAAAAACCTTTTTTAGAAAGAAAATTTATTTTTCAAATGTTTGCGGACGTTTTTCAAAAAAAACAAGAAAAATTAGACGCCAGCAGAATGAAATGCTGCACTTTCTGGACCGCTACGACCTTCATCAGCATTCTTCGCATCTATCTACCTTAGTTGTGTATTTTATAAACATCATCTATTTAACCAACTAACTTTGTAAATAAGAATACGAGAATATTCATATCAACATTAATTTGGTTAGACGAAATTTACACACAAACCAACGCATTTCTTTACTGTTCTCTCTGTATTTCGTCTTGTACATTTGTTTTTGCTTTGTTTCAATCATCGATTGAACACGAAAGCAAATTTTGTTTTTAGTCATTCCCACTTGTTTACTCATAACATTATAGATGCTGTTTCAGTATCATTTTGATTGTGATGAAGTAAGCATGAATGCTCGCTGTGCCTTGTGTGCTTATAATTTTATTTTTATTAAATTATTATTTGAACTGTGAATATTATAAATGAATAGAAATTATTTTGGCTTAAGTTCATTTATTTTTAATTTCTAAAAATCTTTTTTAGAAAGAAAATTTATTTTAAAAATGTATGCGGACGTTTTCCAAAGAAAACAAGAAAAATTAGACGCTAGCAGAATGAAATGCTGCACTTTCTGGACCGCTACGACCTTTATCAGCATTCTTTGCATCTATCTACCTTAGTTGTGTATTTTGTAAACATCATTTATTTAACCAACTAACTTTGTAAATAAGAATACGAGAATATTCATATAAACATTAATTCGGTTAGACGAAATGTACACACAAACCAACGTATTTCTTTACTGTTCTCTCTCTTGTACATTTGTGTTTGCTTTGTTTCAATTATCGATTGAACACGAATGAAAATTTTGTTTTTAGTCATTTCTACTTGTTTACTCACAACATTATAGATGCTGTTCCAGTATCATTTTGATTGTGATGAAGTAAGCATGAATGCTCGCTGTGCCTTGCGTGCTTATAATTTAATTTTTATTAAATTATTATTTGAACTGTGAATATTATAAATGAATAGAATTTATTTTGGCTTAAGTTCATTTATTTTTAATTTCTAAAAATCTTTTTTAGAAAGAAAATTTATTTTACACATGTATGCGGACGTTTTCCAAAGAAAGCAAGAAAAAATTAGACGCTAACAGATTGAAATGCTGCACTTTCTGGACCGCTACGACCTTCATCAGCATTATTCGCTTCTATCTACCTTAGTTGTGTATTTTATAAACATCATCTATTTAACCAACTAACTTTGTAAATAAGAATACGAGAATATTTATATCGACATTAATTTCGTTAGACGAAATGTACACACCAACCAACGTATTTCTTTACTGTTCTCTCTGTATTTCGTCTTGTACATTTGTTTTTGCTTTGTTTCAATCATCGATTGAACACGAATGCAAATATTTTTTTAGTCATTCTTACTTGTTTACTCACAACATTATAGATGCTGTTCCATTATCATTTTGATTGTGATCAAGTAAGCATGAGTGCTCGCTATGCCTTGCGTGCTTATAATTTAATTTTTATTAAATTATTATTTGAACTGTGAAATTATTTTGGCTTAAGTTCATTTATTTTTAATTTCCAAAAATCTTTTTTAGAAAGAATATTTATTTTACAAATGTATGCAGTCGTTTTCCAAAGAAAATAAGAAAAATTAGAAGCTAGCAGATGAAATGCTGCACTTTCTGGACCGCTACGACCTTCATCAGCATTATTCGCTTCTATCTACCTTAGTTGTGTATTTTATAAACATCATCTATTTAACCAACTAACTTTGTGAATAAGAATACGATAATATTCATATCAACATTAATTTGGTTAGACGAAAGTTACACACAAACCAACGTATTTCTTTACTGTTCTCTCTGTATTTCGTCTTGTACATTTGTTTTTGCTTTGTTTGAACACGAATGTAAATTTTGTTTTTAGTCATTCCTACTTGTTTACTCACAACATTATAGATGCTGTTCCAGTATCATTTAGATTGTGATGAAGTAAGCATGAATGCTCGCTGTGCCTTGTGTGCTTATAATTTAATTTTTATTAAATTATTATTTGAAGTGTGAAATTATTTTGGCTTAAGTTCATTTATTTTTAATTTCTAAAAACTTTTTTAGAAAGAAAATTTATTTTACAAATATTTGCGGACGTTTTCCAAAGAAAACAAGAAAAATTAGACGCCACCAGAATGAAATGCTGCACTTTCTGGACCGCTACGACCTTCATCAGCATTCTTCGCATCTATCTACCTTAGTTGTGTATTTTATAAACATCATCTATTTAACCAACTAACTTTGTATTCCCGCGAAGGAAAATAACACAACCAAATTGTTGCTTACCGATCCTGTAACTGGACAGGTTACTAGAAGGGTGGGACTTCCGGTAAAATGTGTTAACTGTGGAGTTGAGGGGCACGTAGCCAGCTCTAAGCAATGCCCACAAAGGCTAAGGCTTTTAAAGAAAATAGAGGCAAAAAAGGCATCTCGGGTGGAGCCCCAGGGACTTCGACGGTTCTTTAGTAGTGGCCTTAACCCTGGAGTGTCATACGCATCTGCTGTGGCAAACAATCTTCCTAAAGGCTGTTCAACACCATGTTATTCTTTTGGAACGGCGCCGAGCAGCGCTGCGCCAACTCTTAAGAGCGCAATGGCTCAATTCGCGATGATTGATAGTGACTGTAAACGATTCTTTGGAGGAGGTCTGTTGAACTGTATTAATAAAATCGGTGGATTTGCACGTGAATATCATGCAATTAAAGATGATGAAGATAAATCTAATGATGCTGCAGAACAATGTCTAGGACACTTAAAGTAATTTTCGTTAACGTGAATTCAGTTGTCTCTAAACATAGGAGACACTATTTAAAACTATTTTTGGACAGACACAAACCCGACGTTGCTCTAATAGTTGAACATAAATTAAGTCCTCGACACAAGTTAGACATTGCTGGATATATAATATTTAGACAGAATCGTCAATCTGGACAAGGAGGAGGGACGGCCGTTCTAGTGAAGGATAGTATTTCATGTGAAAGGGTTATAGTTGACACTGGAAATTTAGAAAACACGATTGTGCGTATTCACAGAATAAATGGGTCCTCTATAACTGTAGTGTCGATGTATCGTAGACCAACAGCGACAATGTCAGCCTCTGATATTAGGCCTGTTTTTTACCTAGCCAATACTGAGGCAGTGGTAGTTGGAGCCGATTTAAATGCTAGGCATCCGTATTGGGGGGATTCCCTGGAGAACACAAGTTGTAGGCTGCTACATGATTTACTATTATCGAATCCGAACCTAGAAATTCATCCCACTGATGGCCCGACAAGAACTACGGCCGTTTCCTCTTCGTATATAGATATAATGATAACTTCTGTTGGCATGTCTCCTATAATCATGGGAAATGGGCTTAAAACCCTTGATTTTGAATCTGATCACAACGCTGTGGAAGCAGTTTTTGGCATTGCGGACTGTGTTGGGAGAATACGACCAACAAGGTTAGACTTTGACAAGATGGACAGGGCAAGATTTAATGCGATTCTATCCCGGGAACTTGCCGACTGTACGCTACCAGTAGATACGAACGTGTCCGAAGCGGAGATTGACGAGTGTATAGAGTCAATGACTTATGCCTTTAAAAATGCTATGGAACTTTCTACTCCTAAGGTTTTAGTTGGATGTAAAGGGCTTTTGAAGCTTCCACCTAATATACTTCATTTTATTGATGAAAAAAAGAGATTGCGCCGTATAGTTCAAAGATGTGAGGACCCAGGACGTCGTCTTACCCTTAAAGCAGAAGTAAAAAACCTGGATAGAATAATACAGGGTGCTATTGCAGTTTACGAGCGCGAAAACTGGACGAGAAAATTAAGCAACATTAGGCTGAATGATAGGACGTATAGATCTTTAAAGTCTGCGGCTGCTTTAAGTAAAAATGTTGTCATCCACGATCTGATCACTGCGGATGGCTCAATAGTATCTGATGACTTAGGGAAGGCTAATCTACTGACAGACCACTTCCACAGCGTGCACGAGTATGAAATAGGTTCCGATTCTTTTGCAGTAACCGTCGCAAGTAGAGTCTCCACTTTACAGGATACGACACCTATGATTGTTTTCGATAGGACTACGACCGCAGATGGTAGCGGCTCGAACAACAGCCAGCTGATTAAAGCAGAAACCATTGGCGAAACTTTAAGGAGAAGACCAAACAAAAAATCGAGTGGTTGGGATGAAATTCCTGATCTGGCAATTCTAATGAACCACTGCATAAACTTGGGATACTTTCCGAGAGCATGGAAAAGGTCATTAATAGTTCCGATATTGAAACCCAAATCTGACCCAAGGCAGAGCAGCAACTATAGGCCGATTTCTCTCCTATCTCCCTTTAGAAAGTTATTAGAATTCTTTATTCATTCCAAGATCACGGACAAAATATCAGACTGCAATATTCTTCCAGATTGTCAGTTTGGATTTAAAAAAGGACACTCAACCTCGCATACATTGACGGTTTTTTCAGACTATGTTTCCAAAGTCTGAACAAAAGATATCCTACAATTGCGGTTAGCTTGGACTTTGTCAAGGCTTTTGATACCGCTTGGCAGGATGGCATTGTTTTTAAAATGATGGGCATGGGCTTCGATAGAAGTGTGTGAAAATCGTCTCCAATTTCCTATCTGATAGGACTTTTGGCGTTAGAATAGGCAGAACTCGATCGATTGAAAAATCTGTCAGTGCTGGAGTACCACAGGGATCCTTGCTTGGCCCTGTACTTTATAATATATTTATGGCTGATATACCTAAACCGGCTGACGGCGATCTTTTATTAATGTATGCAGATGATATACTCATTGCAGCTTCTGGGCCCCTCGCTCGTAGTGTAAACGAAAGAGTTAACAACTACTTGACTCGACTGGAGCCTTACTTTGGTAAATGGCGGCTTCGCTTAAATATTAATAAGACTGAGGCAGTTATGATAAAGGGCAAGCGTAAATTTTTATATCCCAATAGCAGATCTTTCATACCAACTCTTAGTATAGGCAGCGAACTGATCAGGGTTTCGGACAGGATGAAATACCTTGGTGTAATTTTCCATGAAAATTTTGAGTTTTATCGCCACATAGACTCTGTCTTGGAGCGCGGCAGGCGTGCATATGCCGCATATCGATCTATTCTTGGATATAGAGGAGGACTCGATAGGAAAATTCGATTCCTTGTTTATCGCCAGATAATTCGACCTCTCATATCCTATGCCTTCCCAGTCTGGTCCAGAATTTCTTCTACTCAGATGGAAAGACTAAAGAAATGGGAGAGGAAAATTATGGTGACTTGCCTTGGCTTACGGTGTAAGCAGGGGCCTGATGGCATCTACCGCAAGCCATCTTGCAAATCAATATACAAAGCAATAGGCTTCGATAGAATTGACTCGTATATGGTAGGGTCGGCTATAAAATTTCTTGAGAGGGCTCAATCCCTTGAAAACAGTCTTCTAGGACAGTGCTTTGAAAGTGCAAGCAATCTGAGGACCATATGACATTGAACGGAGCTGGCCTCCTATACAAAAGTGCAAACCTCTTATATTACCATAGGAGAATAAATACCTTAGATATAGAAATGTGTGTGTATAACACCGCCCAATAGGCAATTCCTATTCTTTTGTATATAACGCTATTTTTTCTTCTTTCCTGCCTTACTATAAGGTTTAGTCTAATATTAGAATTAAGCACAAATGCCTCCCTATTTACCTTTTTTTGGGGAAATTTTAAAACAAATGTTGTACCTACAGTAAACTTAACTTTAATATTATTATAAGCGGCCATGCTGCAAATACTTTTATAAAATATCTTGGCAAGTCCTTGAAAAATACGCTAGTATGTAAGGAATAAATAATTAATTAAAATTAGTTTTAAGAAAACATGTACATCATTAAAATTTTTGGAAATAAATATACTATACTATACCAACTAACTTTGTAAATAAGAATACGAGAATATTCATATCAACATTAATTTGGTTAGACGAAATTTACACACAAACCAACGTATTTCTTTACTGTTCTCTCTGTATTTTGTCTTGTACATTTGTTTTTGCTTTGTTTCAATCATCGATCGAACACGAATGAAAATTTTGTTTTTAGTCATTCTTTCTTATTTACTCACAACATTATAGATGCTGTTCCAGTATCATTTTGATTGTGATGAAGTAAGCATGAATGTTCGCTGTACCTTGAGTGTTTATAATTTAATTTTTATTAAATTATTATTTGAACTGTGATTATTATAAATGAATAGAAGAAGAAAACAAGAAAAAATAGACGCTAGCAGAATGAAATGCTGCACTTTCTGGACCGCTACGACCTTCATCAGCATTCTTCGCATCTATCTACCTTAGTTGTGTATTTTATAAACATCATCTATTTAACCATCCAACTTTGTAAATAAGAATACGAGAATATTCATATCAACATTAATTTTGTTAGACGAAATTTACACACAAGTCAACGTATTTCTTTACTGTTCTCTCTGTATTTCGTCTTGTACATTTGTTTTTGCTTTGTTACAATCATCGATTGAATACGAATGCAAATTTTGTTTTCAGTCATTCTTACTTGTTTACTCACAACATTATAGATGCTGTTCCAGTATCATTTTGATTGTGGGGAAGTAAGTATGAATGTTCGCTGTGCCTTGCGTGCTTATAATTTAATTTTTATTAACTTATTATTTGAACTGTGGATATTATAAATGAGTAGAAATTATTTTGACTTAAGTTCATTTATTTTTAATTTCTTAAAATCTTTTTTAGAAAGAATATTTATTTTACAAATGTATGCGGACGTTATCCAAAGAAAACAAGAAAAATTAGACGCTAGCAGAATGAAATGCTGCACTTTCTGGACCGCTACGACCTTCATCAGCATTCTTCGCAACTATCTACCTTAGTTGTGTATTTTATAAACATCATCTATTTAACCATCCAACTTTGTAAATAAGAATACGAGAATATTCATATCAACATTAATTTTGTTAGACGAAATTTACACACAAGTCAACGTATTTCTTTACTGTTCTCTCTGTATTTCGTCTTGTACATTTGTTTTTGCTTTGTTTCAATCGTCGATTGAATACGAATGCAAATTTTGTTTTCAGTCATTCTTACTTGTTTACTCACAACATTATAGATGCTGTTCCAGTATCATTTTGATTGTGGGGAAGTAAGTATGAATGTTCGCTGTGCCTTGCGTGCTTATAATTTAATTTTTATTAAATTATTATTTGAACTGTGGATATTATAAATGAGTAGAAATTATTTTGACTTAAGTTCATTTATTTTTAATTTCTTAAAATCTTTTTTAGAAAGAATATTTATTTTACAAAAATATGCGGACGTTATCCAAAGAAAACAAGAAAAATTAGACGCTAGCAGAATGAAATGCTGCACTTTCTGGACCGCTACGACCTTCATCAGCATTCTTCGCAACTATCTACCTTTGTTGTGTATTTTATAAACATCATCTATTTAACCATCCAACTTTGTAAATAAGAATACGAGAATATTCATATCAACATTAATTTTGTTAGACGAAATTTACACACAAGTCAACGTATTTCTTTACTGTTCTCTCTGTATTTCGTCTTGTACATTTGTTTTTGCTTTGTTTCAACCATCGATTTAACACGAATGCAAATTTTGTTTTTAGTCATTCTTACTTGTTTACTCACAACATTATAGATGCTGTTCCAGTATCATTTTGATTGTGATGAAGTAAGCATGAATTCTCGCTGTGCGTTGCGTGCTTATAATTTAATTTTTATTAAATTATTATTTGAACTGTGGATATTATAAATGAATTGAAATTATTTTGGCTTAAGTTTATTTATTTTTAATTTCTAAAAATCTTTTTTAGAAAGAAAATTTATTTTACAAATGTATGCGGACGTTTTCCAAAGAAAACAAGAAAAATTAGACGCTAGCAGAATGAAATGCTGCAATTTCTAGACCGCTACGACCTTCATCAGTATTTTTCGAATCTATCTACCTAAGTTGTGTATTTTGTAAACATCATCTATTTAACAACTAACTTTGTAAATAAGAATGCGAGAATATTCATATCAACTTTAATTTGGCTAGACGAAATTTACACACAAACCAACGTATTTCTTTACTGTTCTCTCTGTATTTCGACTTGTACATTTGTTTTTGCTTTGTTTCAATCATCGATTTAACACGAATGCAAATTTTGTTTTTAGTCATTCTTACTTGTTTACTCACAACATTATAGATGCTGTTCCAGTATCATTTTGATTGTGATGAAGTAAGCATGAATTCTCGCTGTGCGTTGCGTGCTTATAATTTAATTTTTATTAAATTATTATTTGAACTGTGGATATGATAAATGAGTAGAAATTATTTTGACTTAAGTTCATTTATTTTTAATTTCTTAAAATCTTTTTTAGAAAGAATATTTATTTTACAAATGTATGCGGACGTTATCCAAAGAAAACAAGAAAAATTAGACGCTAGCAGAATGAAATGCTGCACTTTCTGGACCGCTACGACCTTCATCAGCATTCTTCGCAACTATCTACCTTAGTTGTGTATTTTATAAACATCATCTATTTAACCATCCAACTTTGTAAATAAGAATACGAGAATATTCATATCAACATTAATTTTGTTAGACGAAATTTACACACAAGTCAACGTATTTCTTTACTGTTCTCTCTGTATTTCGTCTTGTACATTTGTTTTTGCTTTGTTTCAATCATCGATTGAATACGAATGCAAATTTTGTTTTCAGTCATTCTTACTTGTTTACTCACAACATTATAGATGCTGTTCCAGTATCATTTTGATTGTGGGGAAGTAAGTATGAATGTTCGCTGTGCCTTGCGTGCTTATAATTTAATTTTTATTAAATTATTATTTGAACTGTGGATATTATAAATGAGTAGAAATTATTTTGACTTAAGTTCATTTATTTTTAATTTCTTAAAATCTTTTTTAGAAAGAATATTTATTTTACAAATGTATGCGGACGTTATCCAAAGAAAACAAGAAAAATTAGACGCTAGCAGAATGAAATGCTGCACTTTCTGGACCGCTACGACCTTCATCAGCATTCTTCGCAACTATCTACCTTAGTTGTGTATTTTATAAACATCATCTATTTAACCATCCAACTTTGTAAATAAGAATACGAGAATATTCATATCAACATTAATTTTGTTAGACGAAATTTACACACAAGTCAACGTATTTCTTTACTGTTCTCTCTGTATTTCGTCTTGTACATTTGTTTTTGCTTTGTTTCAACCATCGATTTAACACGAATGCAAATGTTGTTTTTAGTCATTCTTACTTGTTTACTCACAACATTATAGATGCTGTTCCAGTATCATTTTGATTGTGATGAAGTAAGCATGAATTCTCGCTGTGCGTTGCTTAAGTTTATTTATTTTTAATTTCTAAAAATCTTTTTTAGAAAGAAAATTTATTTTACAAATGTATGCGGACGTTTTCCAAAGAAAACAAGAAAAATTAGACGCTAGCAGAATGAAATGCTGCAATTTCTAGACCGCTACGACCTTCATCAGTATTTTTCGAATCTATCTACCTAAGTTGTGTATTTTGTAAACATCATCTATTTAACCAACTAACTTTGTAAATAAGAATGCGAGAATATTCATATCAACTTTAATTTGGCTAGACGAAATTTACACACAAACCAACGTATTTCTTTACTGTTCTCTCTGTATTTCGACTTGTACATTTGTTTTTGCTTTGTTTCAATCATCGATTGAACACGAATGCAAATTTTGTTTTTAGTCATTCTTACTTGTTTACTCACAACAGTATAGATGCTGTTCCAGTATCATTTTGATTGTGATGAAGTAAGCATGAATGCTCGCTGTGCCTTGCGTGCTTATAATTTAATTTTTATTAAATTATTATTTGAACTGTGGATATTATAAATGAATAGAAATTATTTTGGCTTAAGCTCATTTATTTTTATTTTCTAAAAATCTTTTTTATTTGTAAAATAATTACAAATGTATGCGGACGTTTTCCAAAGAAAACAAGAAAAATTAGACGCTAGCAGAATGAAATGCTGCACTTTCTGGACCGCTACGACCTTCATCAGTATTCTTCGCATTAATCTACCTAAGTTGTGTATTTTGTAAACATCATCTATTTAACCAACTAACTTTGTAAATAAGAATACGAGAATATTCATATCAACATTAATTTGGCTAGACGAAATTTACACACACACCAAAGTATTTCTTTAAGCCCTAAACACTTAGACGACAGCAGGCAGCAGACAGCAAACTGTCAAAAATAAAATACATGTGTTTAAATGAAAACGATTATTTTGACGACATCACAACAGCACGACTACACGACAGCATTTGCTGCTGCTGCCAACTTAGGCTATTTTCTATTTTGACGGGCAGCAATAAACAAATATAATGTTGCCATTATACATATAAATTGGAGAAATAAAAACAAAAACATTTTTTTTTAATATTAAACATAAAAGAACATTACAAAAATACAATAAGGAAATAAATTTATTTGTTTTTATAGTTTTTCATGATATTATTACATTTTTTATCAATAACTTATTTTTATTCATTATAAAATATATATATGCGGTATCCCTTAAATTTGTATTTCTAAAGTACACAGCTGTTGTTGCTGTCTTCAAAATAATTATGAAGCTGACTTTAGAGCAGCATTTGAAGTTAGCAGCATTTGAAGCCGTGAAGTCTGCTGTCGTCTAAGTGTTTAGAGCTTTACTGTTCTCTATGTATTTCGTCTTGTACATTTGTTTTTGCTTTGTTTCAATCATCGATTGAACACGAATGCAAAATTTTTTTAAGTCATTCTTACTTGTTTACTCACAACATTATAGATGCTGTTCCGGTATCATTTTGATTGTGATGATATAAGCATGAATGCTCGCTGTGCCTTGCGTGCTTATAATTTAATTTTTATTAAATTATTATTTGAACTGTGGATATTATAAATGAATAGAAATTATATTGGCTTAAGTTCATTTATTTTTAATTTCTAAAAATCTTTTTTAGAAGGAAAATTTATTTTACAAATGTATGCGGAAGTTTTCCAAAGAAAACAAGAAAAATTAGACGCTAGCAGAATGAAATGCTGCACTTTCTGGACCGCTACGACCTTCATCAGCATTCTTCGCATCTATCTACCTTAGTTGTGTATTTTATAATCATCATCTATTTAACCAAATAACTTTGTAAATAAGAATACGAGAATATTCATATCAACATTAATTTGGTTAGACGAAATTTACACACAAACCAACGTATTTCTTTACTGTTCTCTCCGTATTTCGTCTTGTACATTTGTTTTTGCTTTGTTTCAATCATCGATTGAACACGAATGCAAATTTTGTTTTTAGTCATTCTAACTTGTTTACTCACAACATTATAGATGCTGTTCCAGTATCATTTTGATTGTGAGAAGTAAGCATGAATGCTCGCTGTGCCTTGCGTGCTTATAATTTATTTTTTTTAAACTATTATTTGAACTGTGGATATTATAAATGAATATAAATTATTTTGGCTTAAGTTCATTTATTTTTAATTTCCAAAAATCTTTTTTTAAAAGAAAATTTATTTTACAAATGTATGCGGAAGTTTTCCAAAGAAAACAAGAAAAATTAAACGCTAGCAGAATGAAATGCTGAACTTTCTGGACCGCTAAGACCTTCATCAGCATTCTTCGCTACTATCTACCTTAGTTGTGTATTTTATAAACATCATCTATTTAACCAACTAACTTTGTAAATAAGAATACGAGAATATTCATATCAACATTAATTTGGTTAGACGAAATTTACACGCAAACCAACGTATTTCTTTACTGTTCTCTCTGTATTTCGTCTTGTACATTTGTTTTTGCTTTGTTTCAATCGTCGATTGAACACGAATGCAAATTTTGTTTTTAGTCATTCTTACTTGTTTACTCACAACATTAAGGCCCAACTATAATGTGCATAAGCTAGCTTTAGCTTATGTCAAAAATTCAACGAAAAGCCTGTCAAATGCCTATTTAACTTATCAAAGAAATTTATGTGGCTACAATGTACATATATAAATTTAGTAACTTATTTGCCACAGTTGCATATTTATGTTTATTTCGTAATTTTGCCAAAAATAATTTCTATATAAATCAACAAAATTTTAAAACTAAAAGGCTTTAAAGAAAATATTTTATATATTTAATAACATTCACAAACACATTTACATATTTTGGTTTATGTTCTAAGAAAATGTAAAAAAAAAAATTTTACAAATTATTTTCTGTTTTGTGTTTGTGGCCAACCGTACTAAAAAATGCAACGATGTTCATCGTTTATATGGTATACATATGTGTGTATAAATACAAATTTAATTTAAATATATTATAATTGTAAAAAATTGGCTATAAAGAAATATGTTGTTTTTTTCTACATATTTTATTAAATTTAAAATTAAAAAATTTAACAATTTAGCTCTTAATTAGAAAATTTCTTTATCAATGTATAAACCAAATCATAATCAGCTGTTTCCGTACGGAAAGTGCGATCAGTTTCGTACCTTGCATAAAGAAATGAAATTTAACGAAACTTGACGAAAAGTTATCTTAATCACATTATAGTTTACCACATATAATTTAATATATTTGCACAGTTGTATAAGCTGGCATAAGCTAGTTTATGCACATTATAGTTGGGCCTTTATAGATGCTGTTCCAGTATCATTTTGATTGTGATGAAGTAAGCATGAATGCTCGCTGTGCCTTGCGTGCTTATAATTTATTTTTTATTAAATTATTATTTGAACTGTGGATATTATAAATGAATAGAAATTATTTTTGCTTAAGTTCATTTATTTTTAATTTCTAAAAATCTTTTTTAGAAAGAAAATTTATTTTACAAATGTATGCGGACGTTTTCAAAGAAAACAAGAAAAATTAGACGCTAGCACAATGAAATGCTGCATTTTCTGGACCGCTACGACTTTCATCAGCATTCTTCGCATCTATCTACCTTAGTTGTGTATTTTATAAACATCATCTATTTAACCAACTAATTTTGTAAATAAGAATACGAGAATATTCATATCAACATTAATTTGGTTAGACGAAATTTACACACAAACCAACGTATTTCTTTACTGTTCTCTCTGTATTTCGTCTTGTACATTTGTTTTTGCTTTGTTTCAATCATCGATTGAACACGAATGCAAATTTTGTTTTTAGTCATACTTGTTTACTTACAACATTATAGATGCTGTTCCAGTATCATTTTGATTGTGATGAAGTAAGCATGAATGCTCGCTGTGCCTTGCGTGCTTATAATTTAATTTTTATTAAATTATTATTTGAACTGTGGATATTATAAATGAATAGAAATTATTTTGGCTTAAGATCATTTATTTTTAATTTATAAAAATTTTTTTAGAAAGAAAATTTATTTTACATATGTATGCGGACGTTTTCCAAAGAAAACAAGAAAAATTAGACGCTAGCAGAATGCAATATGCTGCACTTTCTGGACCGCTACGACCTTCATCAGCATTCTTCGCTTCTATCTACCTTAGTTGTGTATTTTTAAAACATCATCTATTTAACCAACCAACTTTGTAAATAAGAATACGAGAATATTCATATCAACATTAATTTGGTTAGATGAAATTTACACACAAACCAACGTATTTCTTTACTGTTCTCTCTGTATTTCGTCTTGTACATTTGTTTTTGCTTTGTTTCAATCATCGATTGAACACGAATGCAAATTTTGTTTTTAGTCATTCTTACTTGTTTACTCACAACATTATAGATGCTGTTCCAGTATCATTTTGATTGTGATGAAGTAAGCATGAGCGCTCACTGTGCCTTGCGTGCTTATAATTTAATTTTTATTAAATTATTATTTGAACTGTGGATATTATAAATGAATAGAAATTATTTTGACTTAAGTTCATTTATTTTTAATTTCTAAAAATCTTTTTTAGAAAGAAAATTTAATTAACAAATTTATGCGGACGTTTTCCAAAGAAAACAAGAAAAAATTAGACGCTAGCAGAATGAAATGCTGCACTTTCTGGACCGCTACGACCTTCATCAGCATTCTTCGCATCTTTCTACCTTAGTTGTATATATTATAAACATCATCTATTTAACCAACTAACTTTGTAAATAAGAATACGAGAATATTCATATCAACATTAATTTCATTTATTTTTTTGCTTTGTTTCAATGATCGATTGAACACGAATGCAAATTTTGTTTTTAGTCATTCCTTCTTTTTTACTCACAACATTATAGATGCTGTTCCAGTTTCATTTTGATTGTGATGAAGTAAGCATGAATGCTCGCTGTGCCTTGCGTGCTTATAATTTAATTTTTATTAAATTATTATTTGAACTGTAAATATGATAAATGAATAGAAATTATTTTGGCTTAAGTTCATTTATTTTTAATTTCGAAAAATCTTTTTTAAAAAGAAAATTTATTTTACAAATGTATGCGGACGTTTTCCAAAGAAAACAAAAAAAATTAGACGCTAGCAGAATGAAATGCTGCACTTTCTGAACCGCTACGACCTTCATCAGCATTCTTCGCATCTTTCTACCTTAGTTGTGTATATTATAAACATCATCTATTTAACCAACTAACTTTGTAAATAAGAATACGAGAATATTCATATCAACATTAATTCGGTTAGACGAAATGTACATACAAACCAACGTATTTCTTTACTGTTCTCTCTGTATTTCGTCTTGTACATTTGTTTTTGCTTTGTTTCAATCATCGATTGAACACGAATGCAAATTTTGTTTTTAGTCATTCTTACTTGTTTACTCACAACATTATAGATGCTGTTCCAGTATCATTTTGATTGTGATGAAGTAAGCATGAATGCTCGCTGTGCCTTGCGTGCTTATAATTTAATTTTTATTAAATTATTATTTGAACTGTGAATATTATAAGTGAATAGAAATTATTTTGACTTAAGTTCATTTATTTTTAATTTCTAAAAAACTTTGTTAGAAAGAATATTTATTTTACAAATGTATGCGGACGTTTTCCAACGAAAACAAGAAAAATTTTACGCTAGCAGAATGAAATGCTGCACTTTCTGGACCGCTACGACCTTCATCAGCATTATTCGCTTCTATCTACCTTAGTTGTGTATTTTATAAACATCATCTATTTAACCAACTAACTTTGTAAATAAGAATACGAGAATATTCATATCAACATTAATTTGGTTAGATGAAATTTACACACAAACCAACGTATTTCTTTACTGTTCTCTCTGTATTTCGTCTTGTACATTTGTTTTTGCTTTGTTTCAATCATCGATTGAACACGAATGCAAATTTTGTTTTTAGTCATTCTTACTTGTTTACTCACAACATTATAGATGCTGTTCCAGTATCATTTTGATTGTGATGAAGTAAGCATGAGCGCTCACTGTGCCTTGCGTGCTTATAATTTAATTTTTATTAAATTATTATTTGAACTGTGGATATTATAAATGAATAGAAATTATTTTGACTTAAGTTCATTTATTTTTAATTTCTAAAAATCTTTTTTAGAAAGAAAATTTATTTAAAAAATTTATGCAGACGTTTTCCAAAGAAAACAAGAAAAAATTAGACGCTAGCAGAATGAAATGCTGCACTTTCTGGACCGCTACGACCTTCATCAGCATTCTTCGCATCTTTCTACCTTAGTTGTGTATATTATAAACATCATCTATTTAACCAACTAACTTTGTAAATAAGAATACGAGAATATTCATATCAACATTAATTTCATTTTTTTTTTTGCTTTGTTTCAATCATCGATTGAACACGAATGCAAATTTTGTTTTTAGTCATTCTTACTTGTTTACTCACAACATTATAGATGCTGTTCCAGTATCATTTTGATTGTGATGAAGTAAGCATGAGCGCTCACTGTGCCTTGCGTGCTTATAATTTAATTTTTATTAAATTATTATTTGAACTGTAAATATGATAAATGAATAGAAATTTTTTTGGCTTAAGTTCATTTATTTTTAATTTCGAAAAATCTTTTTTAAAAAGAAAATTTATTTTACAAATGTATGCGGACGTTTTCCAAAGAAAACAAGAAAAATTAGACGCTAGCAGAATGAAATGCTGCACTTTCTGAACCGCTACGACCTTCATCAGCATTCTTCGCATCTTTCTACCTTAGTTGTGTATATTATAAACATCATCTATTTAACCAACTAACTTTGTAAATAAGAATACGAGAATATTCATATCAACATTAATTCGGTTAGACGAAATGTACACACAAACCAACGTATTTCTTTACTGTTCTCTCTGTATTTCGTCTTGTACATTTGTTTTTGCTTTGTTTCAATCATCGATTGAACCCGAATGCAAATTTTGTTTTTAGTCATTCTTACTTTTTTACTCACAACATTATAGATGCTGTTCCAGTATCATTTTGATTGTGATGAAGAAAGCATGAATGCTCGCTGTGCCTTGCGTGCTTATAATTTAATTTTTATTAAGTTATTATTTGAACTGTGAATATTATAAGTGAATAGAAATTATTTTGACTTAAGTTCATTTATTTTTAATTTCTAAAAAACTTTGTTAGAAAGAATATTTATTTTACAAATGTATGCGGACGTTTTCCAAAGAAAACAAGAAAAATTAGACGCTAGCAGAATAAAATGCTGCACTTTCTGGAACGCTACGACCTTCATCAGCATTATTCGCTTCTATCTACCTTAGTTGTGTATTTTATAAACATCATCTATTTAACCAACTAACTTTGTAAATAAGAATACGAGAATATTCATATCAACATTAATTTGGTTAGATGAAATTTACACACAAACCAACGTATTTCTTTACTGTTCTCTCTGTATTTCGTCTTGTACATTTGTTTTTGCTTTGTTTCAATCATCGATTGAACACGAATGCAAATTTTGTTTTTAGTCATTCTTACTTGTTTACTCACAACATTATAGATGCTGTTCCAGTATCATTTTGATTGTGATGAAGTAAGCATGAGCGCTCACTGTGCCTTGCGTGCTTATAATTTAATTTTTATTAAATTATTATTTGAACTGTGGATATTATAAATGAATAGAAATTATTTTGACTTAAGTTCATTTATTTTTAATTTCTAAAAATCTTTTTTAGAAAGAAAATTTATTTAACAAATTTATGCGGACGTTTTCCAAAGAAAACAAGAAAAAATTAGACGCTAGCAGAATGAAATGCTGCACTTTCTGGACCGCTACGACCTTCATCAGCATTCTTCGCATCTTTCTACCTTAGTTGTGTATATTATAAACATCATCTATTTAACCAACTAACTTTGTAAATAAGAATACGAGAATATTCATATCAACATTAATTTCATTTATTTTTTTGCTTTGTTTCAATCATCGATTGAACACGAATGCAAATTTTGTTTTTAGTCATTCCTTCTTTTTTACTCACAACATTATAGATGCTGTTCCAGTTTCATTTTGATTGTGATGAACACCGAGTATACAGAGGCGACACGAGAATATAGTCATCTCGTTTTTTCTATGCATCTCATTCTTGACATCCTATCGACTACTACAAAACAAAATTAAAGTCGATAGGATGTCAAGAAAGAGATGCATAGAAAAAAGAGATGACTATATTCTCGTGTCGCCTCTGTATGCTTAGTGGTGATGAAGTAAGCATGAATGCTCGCTGTGCCTTGCGTGCTTATAATTTAATTTTTATTAAATTATTATTTGAACTGTAAATATGATAAATGAATAGAAATTATTTTGGCTTAAGTTCATTTATTTTTAATTTCGAAAAATCTTTTTTAAAAAGAAAATTTATTTTACAAATGTATGCGGACGTTTTCCAAAGAAAACAAGAAAAATTAGACGCTAGCAGAATGAAATGCTGCACTTTCTGAACCGCTACGACCTTCATCAGCATTCTTCGCATCTTTCTACCTTAGTTGTGTATATTATAAACATCATCTATTTAACCAACTAACTTTGTAAATAAGAATACGAGAATATTCATATCAACATTAATTCGGTTAGACGAAATGTACATACAAACCAACGTATTTCTTTACTGTTCTCTCTGTATTTCGTCTTGTACATTTGTTTTTGCTTTGTTTCAATCATCGATTGAACACGAATGCAAATTTTGTTTTTAGTCATTCTTACTTGTTTACTCACAACATTATAGATGCTGTTCCAGTATCATTTTGATTGTGATGAAGTAAGCATGAATGCTCGCTGTGCCTTGCGTGCTTATAATTTAATTTTTATTAAATTATTATTTGAACTGTGAATATTATAAGTGAATAGAAATTATTTTGACTTAAGTTCATTTATTTTTAATTTCTAAAAAACTTTGTTAGAAAGAATATTTATTTTACAAATGTATGCGGACGTTTTCCAACGAAAACAAGAAAAATTTTACGCTAGCAGAATGAAATGCTGCACTTTCTGGACCGCTACGACCTTCATCAGCATTATTCGCTTCTATCTACCTTAGTTGTGTATTTTATAAACATCATCTATTTAACCAACTAACTTTGTAAATAAGAATACGAGAATATTCATATCAACATTAATTTGGTTAGATGAAATTTACACACAAACCAACGTATTTCTTTACTGTTCTCTCTGTATTTCGTCTTGTACATCTGTTTTTGCTTTGTTTCAATCATCGATTGAACACGAATGCAAATTTTGTTTTTAGTCATTCTTACTTATTTACTCAGAACATTATAGATGCTGTTCCAGTATCATTTTGATTGTGATGAAGTAAGCATGAGCGCTCACTGTGCCTTGCGTGCTTATAATTTAATTTTTATTAAATTATTATTTGAACTGTGGATATTATAAATGAATAGAAATTATTTTGACTTAAGTTCATTTATTTTTAATTTCTAAAAATCTTTTTTAGAAAGAAAATTTATTTAACAAATTTATGCGGACGTTTTCCAAAGAAAACAAGAAAAAATTAGACGCTAGCAGAATGAAATGCTGCACTTTCTGGACCGCTACGACCTTCATCAGCATTCTTCGCATCTTTCTACCTTAGTTGTGTATATTATAAACATCATCTATTTAACCAACTAACTTTGTAAATAAGAATACGAGAATATTCATATCAACATTAATTCGGTTAGACGAAATGTACATACAAACCAACGTATTTCTTTACTGTTCTCTCTGTATTTCGTCTTGTACATTTGTTTTTGCTTTGTTTCAATCATCGATTGAACACGAATGCAAATTTTGTTTTTAGTCATTCTTACTTGTTCACTCACAACATTATAGATGCTGTTCCAGTATCATTTTGATTGTGATGAAGAAAGCATGAATGCTCGCTGTGCCTTGCGTGCTTATAATTTAATTTTTATTAAGTTATTATTTGAACTGTGAATATTATAAGTGAATAGAAATTATTTTGACTTAAGTTCATTTATTTTTAATTTCTGAAAAACTTTGTTAGAAAGAATATTTATTTTACAAATGTATGCGGACGTTTTCCAACGAAAACAAGAAAAATTTTACGCTAGCAGAATGAAATGCTGCACTTTCTGGACCGCTACGACCTTCATCAGCATTATTCGCTTCTATCTACCTTAGTTGTGTATTTTATAAACATCATCTATTTAACCAACTAACTTTGTAAATAAGAATACGAGAATATTCATATCAACATTAATTTGGTTAGATGAAATTTACACACAAACCAACGTATTTCTTTACTGTTCTCTCTGTATTTCGTCTTGTACATTTGTTTTTGCTTTGTTTCAATCATCGATTGAACACGAATGCAAATTTTGTTTTTAGTCATTCTTACTTGTTTACTCACAACATTATAGATGCTGTTCCAGTATCATTTTGATTGTGATGAAGTAAGCATGAGCGCTCACTGTGCCTTGCGTGCTTATAATTTAATTTTTATTAAATTATTATTTGAACTGTAAATATGATAAATGAATAGAAATTTTTTTGGCTTAAGTTCATTTATTTTTAATTTCGAAAAATCTTTTTTAAAAAGAAAATTTATTTTACAAATGTATGCGGACGTTTTCCAAAGAAAACAAGAAAAATTAGACGCTAGCAGAATGAAATGCTGCACTTTCTGAACCGCTACGACCTTCATCAGCATTCTTCGCATCTTTCTACCTTAGTTGTGTATATTATAAACATCATCTATTTAACCAACTAACTTTGTAAATAAGAATACGAGAATATTCATATCAACATTAATTCGGTTAGACGAAATGTACACACAAACCAACGTATTTCTTTACTGTTCTCTCTGTATTTCGTCTTGTACATTTGTTTTTGCTTTGTTTCAATCATCGATTGAACCCGAATGCAAATTTTGTTTTTAGTCATTCCTTCTTGTTTACTCACAACATTATAGATGCTGTGCCAGTATCACTAAGCATACAGACGCGACACGAGAATATAGTCATCTCTTTTTTCTATGCATCTCTTTCTTGACATCCTATCGACTTTAATTTTGTTTTGTAGTAGTCGATAGGATGTCAAGAAAGAGATGCATAGAAAAAACGAGATGACTATATTCTCGTTTCGCCTCTGTATACTCGGTGGCCAGTATTATTTTGATTGTGATGAAGTAAGCATAAATGCTCGCTGTGCCTTGCGTGCTTATAATTTAAATTTTATTAAATTATTATTTGAACTGTGAATATTATAAATGAATAAAAAATTATTTTGGCTTCAGTTCATTTATTTTTAATTTCTTAAAATCTTTTTTAGAAAGAAAATTTATTTTACAAATGTATGCGGAAGTTTTCCAAAGAAAACCAGAAAAATTAGACGCTAGCAGAATGAAATGCTGCACTTTTTGGACCGCTACGACCTTCATCAGCATTCTTCGCATCTATCTGCCTTAGTTGTGTATTTTATAAACATCATCTATTTAACCAACTAACTTTGTAAATAAGAATACGAGAATATTCATATCAACATTAATTTTGTTAGACGAAAAGTACACACAAACCAATGTATTTCTTTACTGTTCTCTCTATATTTCGTTGTGTACAGTTGTTTTGCTTTGTTTCAATTAAGTATGGAACACGAATGCAAATTTTGTTTTTAGTCATTCCTACTTGTTTACTCACAACATTATAGATGCTGTTCCAGTATCATTTTGATTGTGATAAAGTAAGCATGAATGCTCGCTGTGCCTTGCGTGCTTATAATTTAATTTTTATTAAATTATTATTTGAACTGTGAATATTATGAATGAATAGAACTTATTTTGGCTTAAGTTCATTTATTTTTATTTCTAAAAATATTTTTTAGAAAGAAAATTTATTTTACAAATGTATGGGGACGTTTTCCAAAGAAAACAAGAAAAATTAGACGCTAGCAGAATGAAATGCTGCACTTTCTGAACCGCTACGACCTTCATCAGCATTCTTCGCATCTATCTACCTTAGTTGTGTATTTTATAAACATCATCTATTTAACCAACTAACTTTGTAAATAAGAATACGAGTATGTTCATATTAACATTAATTTGGTTAGACGAAATGTACACACAAACCAACGTATTTCTTTACTGTTCTCTCTGTATTTCGCCTTGTACATTTGTTTTTGCTTTGTTTCAATCATCGATTGAACACGAATGCAAATTTTGTTTTTAGTCATTCCTTCTTGTTTACTCACAACATTATAGATGCTGTGCCAGTATTATTTTGATTGTGATGAAGTAAGCATAAATGCTCGCTGTGCCTTGCGTGCTTATAATTTAAATTTTATTAAATTATTATTTGAACTGTGAATATTATAAATGAATAAAAAATTATTTTGGCTTAAGTTCATTTATTTTTAATTTCTTAAAATCTTTTTTAGAAAGAAAATTTATTTTACAAATGTATGCGGAAGTTTTCCAAAGAAAACCAGAAAAATTAGACGCTAGCAGAATGAAATGCTGCACTTTTTGGACCGCTACGACCTTCATCAGCATTCTTCGCATCTATCTACCTTAGTTGTGTATTTTATAAACATCATCTATTTAACCAACTAACTTTGTAAATAAGAATACGAGAATATTCATATCAACATTAATTTGGTTAGACTAAATTTTTCACACAACCAACGTATTTCTTTACTGTTCTCTCTGTATTTCGTCTTGTACATTTGTTTTTGCTTTGTTTCAATTATCGATTGAACACGAATGCAAATTTTGTTTTGAGTCATTCCTACTTGTTTACTCACAACATTATAGATGCTGTTCCGGTATCATTTTGATTGTGATGAAGTAAGCATGAATGCTCGCTGTGCCTTGCGTGCTTATAATTAAATTTTTATTAAATTATTATTTGAACTGTGAATATTATAAATGACTAGAAATTATTTTGGCTTAAGTTCATTTATTTTTAATTTCTAAAAATCTTTTTTAGAAAGAAAATTTATTTTACAAATGTATGCGGAAGTTTTCCAAAGAAAACCAGAAAAATTAAACGCTAGCAGAATGAAATGCTGCACTTTCTGGACCGCTACGACCTTCATCAGCATTCTTCCAATCTATCTACCTTAGTTGTGTATTTTATAAACATCATCTATTTAATCAACTAACTTTGTAAATAAGAATACGAGAATATTCATAACAACATTAATTTGGTTAGATGAAATTTACACACAACCACCGTATTTCTTTACTGTTCTCTCTGTATTTCGTCTTGTACATTTGTTTTTGCTTTGTTTCAATTATCGATTGAACACGAATGCAAATTTTGTTTTGAGTCATTCCTACTTGTTTACTTACAACATTATAGATGCTGTGCCAGTATTATTTTGATTGTGATGAAGTAAGCATAAATGCTCGCTGTGCCTTGCGTGCTTATAATTTAAATTTTATTAAATTATTATTTGAACTGTGAATATTATAAATGAATAAAAAATTATTTTGGCTTAAGTTCATTTATTTTTAATTTCTAAAAATCTTTTTTAGAAAGAAAATTTATTTTACAAACGTATGCGGAAGTTTTCCAACGAAAACCAGAAAAATTAGACGCTAGCAGAATGAAATGCTGCACTTTTTGGACCGCTACGACCTTCATCACCATTCTTCGCATCTATCTGCCTTAGTTGTGTATTTTATAAACATCATCTATTTAACCAACTAACTTTGTAAATAAGAATACGAGAATATTCATATCAACATTAATTTTGTTAGACGAAAAGTACACACAAACCAATGTATTTCTTTACTGTTCTCTCTATATTTCGTTGTGTACAGTTGTTTTGCTTTCTTTCAATTAAGTATGGAACACGAATGCAAATTTTGTTTTTAGTCATTCCTACTTGTTTACTCACAACATTATAGATGCTGTTCCAGTATCATTTTGATTGTGATAAAGTAAGCATGAATGCTCGCTGTGCCTTGCGTGCTTAATTTTTAATTTTTATTAAATTATTATTTGAACTGTGAATATTATAAATGGATAGATATTATTTTGGCTTAAGTTCATCTACTTTTAATTTCTAAAAATCTTTTTTTGAAAGAAAATTTATTTTACAAATGTATGCGGACGTTTTCCAAAGAAAACAAGAAAAATTAGACGCTAGCAGAATGAAATGCTGCACTTTCTGAACCGCTACGACCTTCATCAGCATTCTTCGCATCTATCTACCTTAGTTGTGTATTTTATAAACATCATCTATTTAACCAACTAACTTTATAAATAAGAATACGAGAATATTCATATCAACATTAGTTTGGTTAGACGAAATTTACACACAAACCAACGTATTTCTTTACTGTTCTCTCTGTATTTCGTCTTGTACATTTGTTTTTGCTTTGTTTCAATCATCGATTGAACACGAAAGCAAATTTTGTTTTTAGCCATTCTTACTTGTTTACTCACAACATTATAGATGCTGTTCCAGTATCATTTTGATTGTGATGAAGTAAGCATGAATGCTCGCTGTACCGTGAGTGATTATGATTTAATTTTTATTAAATTATTATTTGAACTGTAAATATTATAAATGAATAGAAATTATTTTGGCTTAAGTTCATTAACTTTTAATTTCTAAAAATCTTTTTTAGAAAGAAAATTTATTTTACAAATGTATGCGGACGTTTTCCAAAGAAAACAAGAAAAATTAGACGCTAGCAGAATGAAATGCTGCACTTTTTGGACCGCTGCGACCTTCATCAGCATTCTTCGCATCTATCTACCTTAGTTGTGTATTTTATAAACATCATCTATTTAACCAACTAACTTTGTAAATAAGAATACGAGAATATTCATAACAACATTAATTTGGTTAGATGAAATTTACACACAACCAACGTATTTCTTTACTGTTCTCTCTATATTCCGTCTTGTACATTTGTTTTTGCTTTGTTTCAATTATCGATTGAACACGAATGCAAATTTTGTTTTGAGTCATTCCTACTTGTTTACTCACAACATTATAGATGCTGTTCCGGTATCATTTTGATTGTGATGAAGTAAGCATAAATGCTCGCTGTGCCTTGCGTGCTTATAATTTAATTTTTATTAAATTATTATTTGAACTGTGAATATTATAAATAATTACAAATTATTTTGGCTTAAGTTCATTTATTTTTAATTTCTAAAAATCTTTTTTAGAAAGAAAATTTATTTTACAAATGTATGCGGACGTTTTCCTAAGAAAACAAGAAAAAATTAGACGCTAGCAGATTGTAATGCTGCACTTTCTGGACCGCTACGACCTTCATCAGCATTATTCGCTTCTATCTACCTTAGTTGTGTATTTTATAAACATCAACTTCAATCAATTCATCAATTTCTAAAAATCTTTTTTAGAAAGAATATTTATTTTACAAATGTATGCGGAAGTTTTCCAAAGAAAACAAGAAAAATTAGACGCTAGCAGAATGAAATGCTGCACTTTCTGGAACGCTACGACCTTCATCAGCATTCTTCGCATCTATCTACCTTAGTTGTGTATTTTATAAACATCATCTATTTAACCAACTAACTTTGTAAATAAGAATACGAGAATATTCATATCAACATTAATTTGGTTAGACGAAATGTACACACAAACCAACGTATTTCTTTACTGTTCTCTCTGTACTTCGTCTTGTACATTTGTTTTTGCTTTGTTTCAATCATCGATTGAACACGAATGCAAATTTTGTTTTTAGTCATTCCTACTTGTATACTCACAACATTATAGATGCTGTTCCAGTATCATTTTGATTGTGATGAAGTAAGCATGAATGCTCGCTGTGCCTTGCCTGCTTATAATTTAATTTTTATTAAATTATTATTTGAACTGTGAATATTATTAATGAATTGAAATAATTTTGGCTTAAGTTCATTCATTTTAATTTCTAAATATCTTTTTTAGAAAGAAAATTTATTTTACAAATGTATGCGGACGTTTTCCAAAGAAAACAAGAAAAAATTAGACGCTAGCAGAATGAAATGCTGCACTTTCTGGACCGCTACGACCTTCATCAGCATTATTCGCTTCTATCTACCTTAGTTGTGTATTTTATAAACATCATCTATTTAACCAACTAACTTTGTAAATAAGAATACGAGAATATTCATATCAACATTAATTTGGTTAGACGACATTTACACACAAACCAACGTATTTCTTTACTGTTCTCTCTGTATTTCGTCTGGTACATTTTTTTTTGCTTTGTTTCAATCATCGATTGAACACGAATGCAAATTTTGTTTTTAGTCATTCCTACTTGTTTACTCATAGCATTATAGATGCTGTTCCAGTATCATTTTGGTTGTGGTGAAGTAAGCATGAATGCTCGCTGTGCCTTGAGTGCTTATAATTTAATTTTTATTAAATTATTATTTCAACTGTGAATATTATAAATGAATAGAAATTATTTTGGCTTAAGTTCATTTATTTTTGATTTCTAAAAAATTTTTTTAGAAAGAAAATTTATTTTACAAATGTATGTGGAAGTTTTCCAAAGAAAACCAGAAAAATTAGACACTAGCAGAATGAAATGCTGCACTTTCTGGACCGCTACGACCTTCATCAGCATTATTCGCTTCTATCTACCTTAGTTGTGTATTTTATTAACATCATCTATTTAACCAACTAACTTTGTAAATAAGAATACGAGAATATTCATATCAACATTAATTTGGTTAGACGACATTTACACACAAACCAACGTATTTCTTTACTGTTCTCTCTGTATTTCGTCTTGTACATTTGTTTTTGCTTTGTTTCAATCATCGATTGAACACGAATATCAAATTTTGTTTTTAGTCATTCCTACTTGTTTTCTCATAGCAGTATAGATGCTGTTCCAGTATCATTTTGATTGTGATGAAGTAAGCATGAATGCTCGCTGTGCCTTGAGTGCTTATAATTTAATTTTTATTAAATTATTATTTGAACTGTGAATATTATAAATGAATAGAAATTATTTTGGCTTAAGTTCATTTATTTTTGATTTCTAAAAAATTTTTTTAGAAAGAAAATTTATTTTACAAATGTATGTGGAAGTTTTCCAAAGAAAACCAGAAAAATTAGACACTAGCAGAATGAAATGCTGCACTTTCTGGACCGCTACGACCTTCATCAGCATTCTTCGCATCTTTCTACCTTAGTTGTGTATATTATAAACATCATCTATTTAACCAACTAACTTTGTAAATAAGAATACGAGAATATTCATATCAACATTAATTTCATTTATTTTTTTGCTTTGTTTCAATCATCGATTGAACACGAATGCAAATTTTGTTTTTAGTCATTCATTCTTTTTTACTCACAACATTATAGATGCTGTTCCAGTTTCATTTTGATTGTGATGAAGTAAGCATGAATGCTCGCTGTGCCTTGCGTGCTTATAATTTAATTTTTATTAAATTATTATTTGAACTGTAAATATGATAAATGAATAGAAATTATTTTGGCTTAAGTTCATTTATTTTTAATTTCGAAAAATCTTTTTTAAAAAGAAAATTTATTTTACAAATGTATGCGGACGTTTTCCAAAACAAGAAAAATTAGACGCTAGCAGAATGAAATGCTGCACTTTCTGAACCGCTACGACCTTCATCAGCATTCTTCGCATCTTTCTACCTAAGTTGTGTATATTATAAACATCATCTATTTAACTAACTAACTTTGTAAATAAGAATACGAGAATATTCATATCAACATTAATTCAATTAGACGAAATGTACACACAAACCAACGTATTTCTTTACTGTTCTCTCTGTATTTCGTCTTGTACATTTGTTTTTGCTTTGTTTCAATCATCGATTGAACCCGAATGCAAATTTTGTTTTTAGTCATTCTTACTTTTTTACTCACAACATTATAGATGCTGTTCCAGTATCATTTTGATTGTGATGAAGTAAGCATGAATGCTCGCTGTGCCTTGCGTGCTTATAATTTAATTTTTATTAAATTATTATTTGAACTGTGAATATTATAAGTGAATAGAAATTATTTTGGCTTAAGTTCATTTATTTTTAATTTCTAAAAAACTTTGTTAGAAAGAATATTTATTTTACAAGTGTATGCGGACGTTTTCCAACGAAAACAAGAAAAATTTTACGCTAGCAGAATGAAATGCTGCACTTTCTGGACCGCTACGACCTTCATCAGCATTCTTCGCATTTATCTACCTTAGTTGTGTATTTTATAAACATCATCTATTTAACCAACTAACTTTGTAAATAAGAATACGAGAATATTCATATCAACATTAATTTGGTTAGATGAAATTTACACACAAACCAACGTATTTCTTTACTGTTCTCTCTGTATTTCGTCTTGTACATTTGTTTTTGCTTTGTTTCAATCATCGATTGAACACGAATGCAAATTTTGTTTTTAGTCATTCTTACTTGTTTACTCACAACATTATGGATGCTGTTCCAGTATCATTTTGATTGTGATGAAGTAAGCATGAGCGCTCACTGTGCCTTGCGTGCTTATAATTTAATTTTTATTAAATTATTATTTGAACTGTGGATATTATAAATGAATAGAAATTATTTTGACTTAAGTTCATTTATTTTTAATTTCTAAAAATCTTTTTTAGAAAGAAAATTTATTTAACAAATTTATGCGGACGTTTTCCAAAGAAAACAAGAAAAAATTAGACGCTAGCAGAATGAAATGCTGCACTTTCTGGACCGCTACGACCTTCATCAGCATTCTTCGCATCTTTCTACCTTAGCTGTGTATATTATAAACATCATCTATTTAACCAACTAACTTTGTAAATAAGAATACGAGAATATTCATATCAACATTAATTTCATTTATTTTTTTGCTTTGTTTCAATCATCGATTGAACACGAATGCAAATTTTGTTTTTAGTCATTCCTTCTTTTTTACTCACAACATTATAGATGCTGTTCCAGTTTCATTTTGATTGTGATGAAGTAAGCATGAATGCTCGCTGTGCCTTTCGTGCTTATAATTTAATTTTTATTAAATTATTATTTGAACTGTGAATATGATAAATGAATAGAAATTATTTTGGCTTAAGTTCATTTATTTTTAATTTCGAAAAATCTTTTTTAAAAAGAAAATTTATTTTACAAATGTATGCGGACGTTTTCCAAATAAAACAAGAAAAATTAGACGCTAGCAAAATGAAATGCTGCACTTTCTGAACCGCTACGACCTTCATCAGCATTCTTCGCATCTTTCTACCTTAGTTGTGTATATTATAAACATCATCTATTTAACCAACTAACTTTGTAAATAAGAATACGAGAATATTCATATCAACATTAATTCGGTTAGACGAAATGTACACACAAACCAACGTATTTCTTTACTGTTCTCTCTGTATTTCCTCTTGTACATTTGTTTTTGCTTTGTTTCAATCATCGATTGAACCCGAATGAAAATTTTGTTTTTAGTCTTTCCTTCTTGTTTACTATTTTGTCGTTTGGTTTTTGATTTTTCTGTTTTTGTTTGAAAAAATAATTTCATTTTAAATTTGTTATTTTAAAAAAAGAAAATTTAATTTTTGTTTCCTGTTTCCTGATGATGCCACCCAAAGGTGTGGCGAAATATTGAAAATATAAATAAACATTTGTTATTATTTATAAACTGACCTAGTGCTTAAAAAATTAGAAAACAAAAATTAACTAAAAAAGGTCAAAAAAACATTCATATATAATTAAATTATTATTTGAACTGTGAATACTATAAATGAATAAAAAATTATTTTGGCTTAAGTTCATTTATTTTTAATTTCTTAAAATCTTTTTTAGAAAGAAAATTAATTTTAAAAATGTATGCGGAAGTTTTCCAAAGACAACCAGAAAAATTAGACGCTAGCAGAATGAAATGCTGCACTTTTTGGACCGCTACGACCTTCATCAGCATTCTTCGCATCTATCTACCTTAGTTGTGTATTTTATAAACATCATCTATTTAACCAACTAACTTTGTAAATAAGAATACGAGAATATTCATATCAACATTAATTTTGTTAGACTAAATTTTTCACACAACCAACGTATTTCTTTACTGTTCTCTCTGTATTTCGTCTTGTACATTTGTTTTTGCTTTGTTTCAATTATCGATTGAACACGAATGCAAATTTTGTTTTGAGTCATTCCTACTTGTTTACTCACAACATTATAGATGCTGTTCCGGTATCATTTTGATTGTGATGAAGTAAGCATGAATGCTCGCTGTGCCTTGCGTGCTTATAATTAAATTTTTATTAAATTATTATTTGAACTGTGAATATTATAAATGACTAGAAATTATTTTGGCTTAAGTTCATTTATTTTTAATTTCTAAAAATCTTTTTTAGAAAGAAAATTTATTTTACAAATGTATGCGGAAGTTTTCCAAAGAAAACCACAAAAATTAGACGCTAGCAGAATGAAATGCTGCACTTTTTGGACCGCTACGACCTTCATCAGCATTATTCGCTTCTATCTACCTTAGTTGTGTATTTTATAAACATCATCTATTTAACCAACTAACTTTGTAAATAAGAATACGAGAATATTCATATCAACATTAATTTGGTTTTACTAAATTTTTCACACAACCAACGTATTTCTTTACTGTTCTCTCTGTATTTCGTCTTGTACATTTGTTTTTGCTTTGTTTCAATCATCGATTGAACACGAATGCAAGTTTTGTTTTAAGTCATTCTTACTTTTTTACTCGCAACATTATAAATACTGTGCCAGTATTATTTTGATTGTGATGAAGTAAGCATGAATGCTCGCTGTGCCTTGCGTACTTATAATTTAATTTTTATTAAATTATTATTTGAACTGTAAATATTATAAATGAATAGAAATTATTTTGGCTTAAGTTCATTTATTTTTAATTTCTAAAAATCTTTTTTAGAAAGAAAATTTATTTTACAAATGTATGCGGAAGTTTTCCAACGAAAACCAGAAAAATTAGACGCTAGCAGAATGAAATGCTGCACTTTTTGGACCGCTACGACCTTCATCAGCATTCTTCGCATCTATCTGCCTTAGTTGTGTATTTTATAAACATCATCTATTTAACCAACTAACTTTGTAAATAAGAATACGAGAATATTCAAATCAACATTAATTTTGTTAGACGAAAAGTACACACAAACCAATGTATTTCTTTACTGTTCTCTCTATATTTCGTTGTGTACAGTTGTTTTGCTTTCTTTCAATTAAGTATGGAACACGAATGCAAATTTTGTTTTTAGTCATTCCTACTTGTTTACTCATAGCATTATAGATGCTGTTCCAGTATCATTTTGATTGTGATGAAGTAAGCATGAATGCTCGCTGTGCCTTGAGTGCTTATAATTTAATTTTTATTAAATTATTATTTGAACTGTGAATATTATAAATGAATAGAAATTATTTTGGCTTAAGTTCATTTATTTTTGATTTCTAAAAAATTTTTTTAGAAAGAAAATTTATTTTACAAATGTTTGTGGAAGTTTTCCAACGAAAACCAGAAAAATTAGACACTAGCAGAATGAAATACTGCACTTTCTGGACCGCTACGACTTTCATCAGCATTATTCGCTTCTATCTACCTTAGTTGTGTATTTTATTAACATCATCTATTTAACCAACTAACTTTGTAAATAAGAATACGAGAATATTCATATCAACATTAATTTGGTTAGACGACATTTACACACAAACCAACGTATTTCTTTACTCTTCTCTCTGTATTTCGTCTTGTACATTTGTTTTTGCTTTGTTTCAATCATCGATTGAACACGAATGCAAATTTTGTTTTTAGTCATTCCTACTTGTTTTCTCATAGCATTATAGATGCTGTTCCAGTATCATTTTGATTGTGATGAAGTAAGCATGAATGCTCGCTGTGCCTTGAGTGCTTATAATTTAATTTTTATTAAATTATTATTTAAACTGTGAATATTATAAATGAATAGAAATTATTTTGGCTTAAGTTCATTTATTTTTGATTTCTAAAAAATTTTTTTAGAAAGAAAATTTATTTTACAAATGTATGCGGAAGTTTTCCAAAGAAAACCAGAAAAATTAGACGCTAGCAGAATGAAATGCTGCACTTTTTAGACCGCTACGACCTTCATCAGCATTCTTCGCATTTATCTACCTTACTTGTGTATTTTATAAACATCATCTATTTAACCAACTAACTTTGTAAATAAGAATACGAGAATATTCATATCAACACTAATTTGGTTAGACGAAATTTACACACAAACCAACGTATTTCTTTACTGTTCTCTCTGTATTTCGTCTTGTACATTTGTTTTTGCTTTGTTTCAATCATCGATAGAACACGAATTCAAATTTTGTTTTTAGTCATTCCTACTAGTTTACTCACAACATTATAGATGCTGTTCCAGTATCATTTTGATTGTGATGAAGTAAGCATGAATGCTCGCTGTGCCTTGAGTGATTATAATTTAATTTTTATTAAATTATTATTTGAACTGTGAATATTATAAATGAATAGAAATTATTTTGGCTTAAGTTCATTTATTTTTAATTTCTAAAAATCTTTTTTAGAAAGAAAATTTATTTTACAAATCTATGCGGACGTTTTCCAAAGAAAACAAGAAAAATTAGACGCTAGCAGAATGAAATGCTGCACTTTCTGGACCGCTACGACCTTCATCAGCATTCTTCGCATCTATCTGCCTTAGTTGTGAATTTTATAAACATCATATATTTAACCAACTAACTTTGTAAATAAGAATACGAGAATATTCATATCAACATTAATTTGGTTAGGCGAAATTTACACACAAACCAACGTATTTCTTTACTGTTCTCTCTGTATTTCGTCTTGTACATTTGTTTTTGCTTTGTTTCAATCATCGATTGAACACGAATGCAAATTTTGTTTTTAGTCATTCCTACTTGTTTACTCACAACATTATAGATGCTGTTCCAGTATCATTTAGATTGTGATGAAGTAAGCATGAATGCTCGCTGTGCCTTGCGTGCTTATAATTTAATTTTTTTTAAATTATTATTTGAACTGTGAATATTATAAATGAATAGAAATTATTTTGGCTTAAGTTCATTTATTTTTAATTTCTAAAAATCTTTTTTTAGAAAGAAAATTTATTTTACAAATGTATGCGGACGTTTTCCAAAGAAAACAAGAAAAATTAGACGCTAGCAGAATGAAATGCTGCACTTTCTGGACCGCTACGACCTTCATCAGCATTCTTCGCATCTATCTGCCTTAGTTGTGAATTTTATAAACATCATATATTTAACCAACTAACTTTGTAAATAAGAATACGAGAATATTCATATCAACATTAATTTGGTTAGGCGAAATTTACACACAAACCAACGTATTTCTTTACTGTTCTCTCTGTATTTCGTCTTGTACATTTGTTTTTGCTTTGTTTCAATCATCGATTGAACACGAATGCAAATTTTGTTTTTAGTCATTCTTAAAGCCGTGTCAGATAAAACTTTATCGCTTTGCGTGACGTTTCAAACTTTGAAAAAAAAAGCGTATAACGCAAGAGGTATGTCACAATAAAAACTTTAAAAACTTTAACAGCGCCTAATTATTGTTTGTTTTTAGAAGTTTTTCTTTTATAATTTTCTAAAAAAAATATAAAGGAAGAATATATAAAAAAGAATAATATTTTAAAATTCCTAACTCTTTTACGTTCGATTTTGCCAAAAATAATATACAAATGTATAGCAGCTAATTGTCAAAGCGCGCAAAAAGATGAGTGTTGCCCAACTTTGCGCTTTGCTTTGCGTTAAAAGTGCTTTATGTGACATAATTTATATAAGTGCGTGCATTTTATCTTAGAGGTCAAAGCGAATTTGCAACGCAACGCAAAGCAAAAGTTTTATCTCACACGGCCTTTAAGGCCTCATTAGTCTTTACTTTCTGTTGCTGTTCTGTTCTGTTCCGTGCCGTTCTCCTTTTTAAATTATTGTGATTAGTTTTTCTGTAACAACAATGCAGCTGTTTATAATAAACAAAGAAAACACAATACACAAACTACAAAAAAAACTACAGTTACAGTAACAAAAATAGATTTGTTTACATTTTGCACACACACTGTCAAACAACTTTCAAGTAACTTAACGTTGAATTCTATTTTCTACTGATTCGAACGGAACAGAAAGTCAAAGTAATAACAAACCACAAATACATATTTCCCATTTAACAGAAACTGAACGGCTGATTCGTCACGAAACAGAAAGTAAAGACTAATTCTGCCTTTACTTGTTTACTCACAACATTATAGATGCTGTTCCAGTATCATTTTAATTGTGATCAAGTAAGCATGAGTGCTCGCTGTGCCTTGCGTGCTTATAATTTAATTTTTATTAAATTATTATTTGAACTGTGAATATTATAAATGAATAGAAATTATTTTGGCTTAAGTTCATTTATTTTTAATTTCCAAAAATCTTTTTTAGAAAGAATATTTATTTTACAAATGTATGCGGACGTTTTCCAAAGAAAACAAGAAAAAATTAGACGCTAACAGATTGAAATGCTGCACTTTCTGGACCGCTACGACCTCCATCAGCATTATTCGCTTCTATCTACCTTAGTTGTGTATTTTATAAACACCATCTATTTAACCAACTAACTTTGTAAATAAGAATACGATAATATTCATATCAACATTAATTTGGTTAGACGAAATTTACACACAAACCAACGTATTTCTTTACTGTTCTCTCTGTATTTCGTCTTGTACATTTGTTTTTGCTTTGTTTCAATCATCGATTGAACACGAAAGCAAATTTTGTTTTTAGTCATTCTTACTTGTTTACTCACAACATTATAGATGCTGTTCCAGTATCATTTTGATTGTGATGAAGTAAGCATGAATACTCGCTGTGCCTTGCGTGCTTATAATTTAATTTTTATTAAATTATTATTTGAACTGTGAAACTATTTTGGCTTAAGTTCATTTATTTTTAATTTTTAAAAACATTTTTTAGAAAGAAAATTTATTTTACAAATGTTTGCGGACGTTTTTCAAAGAAAACAAGAAAAATTAGACGCCAGCAGAATGAAATGCTGCACTTTCTGGACCGCTACGACCTTCATCAGCACTCTTCGCATCTATCTACCTTAGTTGTGTATTTTATAAACATCATCTACTTAACCAACTAACTTTGTAAATAAGAATACGAGAATATTCATATAATAATTTGGTTAGACGAAATTTACACACAAACCAACGTATTTCTTTACTGTTCTCTCTGTATTTCGTCTTGTACATTTGTTTTTGCTTTATTTCAATCATCGATTGAACACGAAAGCAAATTTTGTTTTTAGTCATTCCCACTTGTTTACTCGTAACATTATAGATGCTGTTGCAGTATCTTTTTGATTGTGATGAAGTAAGCATGAATGCTCGCTGTGCCTTGTGTGCTTATAATTTTATTTTTATTAAATTATTATTTGAACTGTGAATATTATAAATGAATAGAAATAATTTTGACTTAAGTTCATTTATTTTTAATTTCTAAAAATCTTTTTAAGAAAGAAAATTTGTTTTACAAATGTATGCGGACGTTTTCCAAAGAAAACAAGAAAAATTAGACGCTAGCAGAATGAAATGCTGCACTTTCTGGACCGCTACGACCTTTATCAGCATTCTTTGCATCTATCTACCTTAGTTGTGTATTTTGTAAACATCATTTATTTAACCAACTAACTTTGTAAATAAGAATACGAGAATATTCATATCAACATTAATTCGGTTAGACGAAATGTACACACAAACCAACGTATTTCTTTACTGTTCTCTCTCTTGTACATTTGTTTTTGCTTTGTTTCAATTATCGATTGAACACGAATGAAAATTTTGTTTTTAGTCATTCCTACTTGTTTACTCACAACATTATAGATGCTGTTCCAGTATCATTTTGATTGTGATGAAGTAAGCATGAATGCTCGCTGTGCCTTGCGTGCTTATAATTTAATTTTTATTAAATTATTATTTGAACTGTGAATATTATTAATGAATTGAAACAATTTTGGCTTAAGTTCATTCATTTTAATTTCTAAATATCTTTTTTAGAAAGAAAATTTATTTTACAAATGTATGCTGACGTTTTCCAAAGAAAACAAGAAAAAATTAGACGCTAGCAGAATGAAATGCTGCACTTTCTGGACCGCTACGACCTTCATCAGCATTATTCGCTTCTATCTACCTTAGTTGTGTATTTTATAAACATCATCTATTTAACCAACTAACTTTGTAAATAAGAATACGAGAATATTCATATGAACATTAATTTGGTTAGACGACATTTACACACAAACCAACGTATTTCTTTACTGTTCTCTCTGTATTTCGTCTTGTACATTTGTTTTTGCTTTGTTTCAATCATCGATTGAACACGAATGCAAATTTTGTTTTTAGTCATTCCTACTTGTTTTCTCATAGCATTATAGATGCTGTTCCAGTATCATTTTGATTGTGATGAAGTAAGCATGAATGCTCGCTGTGCCTTGAGTGCTTATAATTTAATTTTTATTATATTATTATTTGAACTGTGAATATTATAAATGAATAGAAATATTTTGGCTTAAGTTCATTTATTTTTGAGTTCTAAAAAAATTTTTTAGAAAGAAAATTTATTTTACAAATGTATGCGGACGTTTTCCAAAGAAAACAAGAAAAATTAGACGCTAGCAGAATGAAATGCTGCACTTTCTGGACCGCTACGACCTTTATCAGCATTCTTTGCATCTATCTACCTTAGTTGTGTATTTTGTAAACATCATTTATTTAACCAACTAACTTTGTAAATAAGAATACGAGAATATTCATATCAACATTAATTCGGTTAGACAAAATGTACACACAAACCAACGTATTTCTTTACTGTTCTCTCTCTTGTACATTTGTTTTTGCTTTGTTTCAATTATCGATTGAACACGAATGAAAATTTTGTTTTTAGTCATTCCTACTTGTTTACTCACAACATTATAGATGCTGTTCCAGTATCATTTTAATTGTGATCAAGTAAGCATGAGTGCTCGCTGTGCCTTGCGTGCTTATAATTTAATTTTTATTAAATTATTATTTGAACTGTGAATATTATAAATGAATAGAAATTATTTTGGCTTAAGTTCATTTATTTTTAATTTCCAAAAATCTTTTTTAGAAAGAATATTTATTTTACAAATGTATGCGGACGTTTTCCAAAGAAAACAAGAAAAAATTAGACGCTAACAGATTGAAATGCTGCACTTTCTGGACCGCTACGACCTCCATCAGCATTATTCGCTTCTATCTACCTTAGTTGTGTATTTTATAAACACCATCTATTTAACCAACTAACTTTGTAAATAAGAATACGAGAATATTCATATCAACATTAATTTGGTTAGACGACATTTACACACAAACCAACGTATTTCTTTACTGTTCTCTCTGTATTTCGTCTTGTACATTTGTTTTTGCTTTGTTTCAATCATCGATTGAACACGAAAGCAAATTTTGTTTTTAGTCATTCTTACTTGTTTACTCACAACATTATAGATGCTGTTCCAGTATCATTTTGATTGTGATGAAGTAAGCATGAATACTCGCTGTGCCTTGCGTGCTTATAATTTAATTTTTATTAAATTATTATTTGAACTGTGAAACTATTTTGGCTTAAGTTCATTTATTTTTAATTTTTAAAAACTTTTTTAGAAAGAAAATTTATTTTACAAATGTTTGCGGACGTTTTTCAAAGAAAACAAGAAGAATTAGACGCCAGCAGAATGAAATGCTGCACTTTCTGGACCGCTACGACCTTCATCAGCACTCTTCGCATCTATCTACCTTAGTTGTGTATTTTATAAACATCATCTATTTAACCAACTAACTTTGTAAATAAGAATACGAGAATATTCATATCAACATTAATTCGGTTAGACGAAATGTACACACAAACCAACGTATTTCTTTACTGTTCTCTCTCTTGTACATTTGTTTTTGCTTTGTTTCAATTATCGATTGAACACGAATGAAAATTTTGTTTTTAGTCATTCCTACTTGTTTACTCACAACATTATAGATGCTGTTCCAGTATCATTTTGATTGTGATGAAGTAAGCATGAATGCTCGCTGTGCCTTGCGTGCTTATAATTTAATTTTTATTAAATTATTATTTGAACTGTGAATATTATTAATGAATTGAAACAATTTTGGCTTAAGTTCATTCATTTTAATTTCTAAATATCTTTTTTAGAAAGAAAATTTATTTTACAAATGTATGCTGACGTTTTCCAAAGAAAACAAGAAAAAATTAGACGCTAGCAGAATGAAATGCTGCACTTTCTGGACCGCTACGACCTTCATCAGCATTATTCGCTTCTACCTACCTTAGTTGTGTATTTTATAAACATCATCTATTTAACCAACTAACTTTGTAAATAAGAATACGAGAATATTCATATCAACATTAATTTGGTTAGACGACATTTACACACAAACCAACGTATTTCTTTACTGTTCTCTCTGTATTTCGTCTTGTACATTTGTTTTTGCTTTGTTTCAATCATCGATTGAACACGAATGCAAATTTTGTTTTTAGTCATTCCTACTTGTTTTCTCATAGCATTATAGATGCTATTCCAGTATCATTTTGATTGTGATGAAGTAAGCATGAATGCTCGCTGTGCCTTGAGTGCTTGTAATTTAATTTTTATTATATTATTATTTGAACTGTGAATATTATAAATGAATAGAAATTATTTTGGCTTAAGTTCATTTATTTTTGAGTTCTAAAAAAATTTTTTAGAAAGAAAATTTATTTTACAAACGTATGCGGAAGTTTTCCAAAGAAAACAAGAAAACTTAGACGCCAGCTGAATGAAATGCTGCACTTTCTGGACCGCTCCGACCTTCATCAGCATTCTTCGCATCTATCTACCTTAGTTGTGTATTTTATAAACATCATTTATTTAACCAACTAACTTTGTAAATAAGAATACAAGAATTTTCATATCAACATTAATTTGGTTAGACGAAATTTACACACAACCAACGTATTTCTTTACTGTTCTCTCTGTATTTCGTCTTGTACATTTGTTTTTGCTTTGTTTCAATCATCGATTGAACACGAATGCAAATTTTGTTTTTAGTCATTCTTAAAGCCGTGTCAGATAAAACTTTATCGCTTTGCGTGACGTTTCAAACTTGGAAAAAAAAGCGTATAACGCAAGAGGTATGTCACAATAAAAACTTTAACAGCGCCTAATTATTGTTTGTTTTTAGAAGTTTTTCTTTTATAATTTTCTAAAAAAAATATAAAGGAAGAATATATAAAAAAAAAATAATATTTTAAAATTCCTAACTCTTTTACGTTCGATTTTGCCAAAAATAATATACAAATGTATAGCAGCTAATTGTCAAAGCGCGCAAAAAGATGAGTGTTGCCCAACTTTGCGCTTTGCTTTGCGTTAAAAGTGCTTTATGTGACATAATTTATATAAGTGCGTGCATTTTATCTTAGATGTCAAAGCGAATTTGCAACGCAACGCAAAGCAAAAGTTTTATCTCACACGGCCTTTAAGGCCTCATTAGTCTTTACTTTCTGTTGCTGTTCTGTTCTGTTCCGTGCCGTTCTCCTTTTTAAATTATTGTGATTAGTTTTTCTGTAACAACAATGCAGCTGTTTATAATAAACAAAGAAAACACAATACACAAACTACAAAAAAAACTACAATTACAGTAACAAAAATAGATTTGTTTACATTTTGCACACACACTGTCAAACAACTTTCAAGTAACTTAACGTTGAATTCTATTTTCTACTGATTCGAACGGAACAGAAAGTCAAAGTAATAACAAACCACAAATACATATTTCCCATTTAACAGAAACTGAACGGCTGATTCGTCACGAAACAGAAAGTAAAGACTAATTCTGCCTTTACTTGTTTACTCACAACATTATAGATGCTGTTCCAGTATCATTTTAATTGTGATCAAGTAAGCATGAGTGCTCGCTGTGCCTTGCGTGCTTATAATTTAATTTTTATTTAATTATTATTTGAACTGTGAATATTATAAATGAATAGAAATTATTTTGGCTTAAGTTCATTTATTTTTAATTTCCAAAAATCTTTTTTAGAAAGAATATTTATTTTACAAATGTATGCGGACGTTTTCCAAAGAAAACAAGAAAAAATTAGACGCTAACAGATTGAAATGCTGCACTTTCTGGACCGCTACGACCTCCATCAGCATTACTCGCTTCTATCTACCTTAGTTGTGTATTTTATAAACACCATCTATTTAACCAACTAACTTTGTAGATAAGAATACGATAATATTCATATCAACATTAATTTGGTTAGACGAAATTTACACACAAACCAACGTATTTCTTTACTGTTCTCTCTGTATTTCGTCTTGTACATTTGTTTTTGCTTTGTTTCAATCATCGATTGAACACGAAAGCAAATTTTGTTTTTAGTCATTCTTACTTGTTTACTCACAACATTATAGATGCTGTTCCAGTATCATTTTGATTGTGATGAAGTAAGCATGAATACTCGCTGTGCCTTGCGTGCTTATAATTTAATTTTTATTAAATTATTATTTGAACTGTGAAACTATTTTGGCTTAAGTTCATTTATTTTTAATTTTTAAAAACCTTTTTTTAGAAAGAAAATTTATTTTACAAATGTTTGCGGACGTTTTTCAAAGAAAACAAGAAAAATTAGACGCCAGCAGAATGAAATGCTGCACTTTCTGGACCGCTACGACCTTCATCAGCACTCTTCGCATCTATCTACCTTAGTTGTGTATTTTATAAACATCATCTATTTAACCAACTAACTTTGTAAATAAGAATACGAGAATATTCATATAATAATTTGGTTAGACGAAATTTACACACAAACCAACGTATTTCTTTACTGTTCTCTCTGTATTTCGTCTTGTACATTTGTTTTTGCTTTATTTCAATCATCGATTGAACACGAAAGCAAATTTTGTGTTTAGTCATTCCCACTTGTTTACTCATAACATTATAGATGCTGTTGCAGTATCTTTTTGATTGTGATGAAGTAAGCATGAATGCTCGCTGTGCCTCGTGTGCTTATAATTTTATTTTTATTAAATTATTATTTGAACTGTGAATATTATAAATGAATAGAAATAATTTTGACTTAAGTTCATTTATTTTTAATTTCTAAAAATCTTTTTAAGAAAGAAAATTTATTTTACAAATGTATGCGGACGTTTTCCAAAGAAAACAAGAAAAATTAGACGCTAGCAGAATGAAATGCTGCACTTTCTGGACCGCTACGACCTTTATCAGCATTCTTTGCATCTATCTACCTTAGTTGTGTATTTTGTAAACATCATTTATTTAACCAACTAACTTTGTAAATAAGAATGCGAGAATATTCATATCAACATTAATTCGGTTAGACGAAATGTACACACAAACCAACGTATTTCTTTACTGTTCTCTCTCTTGTACATTTGTTTTTGCTTTGTTTCAATTATCGATTGAACACGAATGAAAATTTTGTTTTTAGTCATTCCTACTTGTTTACTCACAACATTATAGATGCTGTTCCAGTATCATTTTGATTGTGATGAAGTAAGCATGAATGCTCGCTGTGCCTTGCGTGCTTATAATTTAATTTTTATTAAATTATTATTTGAACTGTGAATATTATTAATGAATTGAAACAATTTTGGCTTAAGTTCATTCATTTTAATTTCTAAATATCTTTTTTAGAAAGAAAATTTATTTTACAAATGTATGCTGACGTTTTCCAAAGAAAACAAGAAAAAATTAGACGCTAGCAGAATGAAATGCTGCACTTTCTGGACCGCTACGACCTTCATCAGCATTATTCGCTTCTATCTACCTTAGTTGTGTATTTTATAAACATCATCTATTTAACCAACTAACTTTGTAAATAAGAATACGAGAATATTCATATCAACATTAATTTGGTTAGACGACATTTACACACAAACCAACGTATTTCTTTACTGTTCTCTCTGTATTTCGTCTTGTACATTTGTTTTTGCTTTGTTTCAATCATCGATTGAACACGAATGCAAATTTTGTTTTTAGTCATTCCTACTTGTTTTCTCATAGCATTATAGATGCTGTTCCAGTATCATTTTGATTGTGATGAAGTAAGCATGAATGCTCGCTGTGCCTTGAGTGCTTATAATTTAATTTTTATTATATTATTATTTGAACTGTGAATATTATAAATGAATAGAAATTATTTTGGCTTAAGTTCATTTATTTTTGAGTTCTAAAAAATTTTTTTAGAAAGAAAATTTATTTTACAAACGTATGCGGAAGTTTTTCAAAGAAAACCAGAAAAATTAGACGCTAGCAGAATGAAATGCTGCACTTTCTGGACCGCTACGACCTTCATCAGCATTATTCGCTTCTATCTACCTTAGTTGTGTATTTTATTAACATCATCTATTTAACCAACTAACTTTGTAAATAAGAATACGAGAATATTCATATCAACATTAATTTGGTTAGACGACATTTACACACAAACCAACGTATTTCTTTACTGTTCTCTCTGTATTTCGTCTTGTACATTTGTTTTTGCTTTGTTTCAATCATCGATTGAACACGAATGCAAATTTTGTTTTTAGTCATTCCTACTTGTTTTCTCATAGCATTATAGATGCTGTTCCAGTATCATTTTGATTGTGATGAAGTAAGCTTGAATGCTCGCTGTGCCTTGAGTGCTTATAATTTAATTTTTATTAAATTATTATTTGAACTGTGAATATTATAAATGAATAGAAATTATTTTGGCTTAAGTTCATTTATTTTTGATTTCTAAAAAATTTTTTTAGAAAGAAAATTTATTTTACAAATGTATGCGGAAGTTTTCCAAAGACAACCAGAAAAATTAGACGCTAGCAGAATGAAATGCTGCACTTTCTGGACCGCTACGACCTTCATCAGCATTATTCGCTTCTATCTACCTTAGTTGTGTATTTTATTAACATCATCTATTTAACCAACTAACTTTGTAAATAAGAATACGAGAATATTCATATCAACATTAATTTGGTTAGACGACATTTACACACAAACCAACGTATTTCTTTACTGTTCTCTCTGTATTTCGTCTTGTATATTTGTTTTTGCTTTGTTTCAATCATCGATTGAACACGAATGCAAATTTTGTTTTTAGTCATTCCTACTTGTTTTTTCAGAGCAGTATAGATGCTGTTGCAGTATCATTTTGATTGTGATGAAGTAAGCATGAATGCTCGCTGTGCCTTGAGTGCTTATAATTTAATTTTTATTAAATTATTATTTGAACTGTGAATATTATAAATCAATAGAAATTATTTTGGCTTAACTTCATTTATTTTTGATTTCTAAAAAATTTTTTTAGAAAGAAAATTTATTTTACAAATGTATGTGGAAGTATTCCAAAGAAAACCAGAAAAATTAGACACTAGCAGAATGAAATGCTGCACTTTCTGGACCGCTACGACCTTCATCAGCATTCTTCGCATCTTTCTACCTTAGTTGTGTATATTATAAACATCATCTATTTAACCAACTAACTTTGTAAATAAGAATACGAGAATATTCATATCAACATTAATTTCATTTATTTTTTTGCTTTGTTTCAATCATCGATTGAACACGAATGCAAATTTTGTTTTTAGTCATTCCTACTTGTTTACTCACAACATTATAGGTGCTGTTCCAGTATCATTTTGATTGTGATCAAGTAAGCATGAGTGCTCGCTGTGCCTTGCGTGCTTATAATTTAATTTTTATTAAATTATTATTTGAACTGTCAAATTATTTTGGCTTAAGTTCATTTATTTTTAATTTCTAAAAACCTTTTTTAGAAAGAAAATTTATTTTACAAATGTTTTCGGACGTTTTCCAAAGAAAACAAGAAAAATTAGACGCCAGCAGAATGAAATGCTGCACTTTCTGGACCGCTACGACCTTCATCAGCATTCTTCGCATCTATCTACCTTAGTTGTGTATTTTATAAACATCATCTATTTAACCAACTAACTTTGTAAATAAGAATACGAGAATATTCATATCACCATTAATTTGGTTAGACGAAATTTACACACAAACCAACGTATTTCTTTACTGTTCTCTCTGTATTTCGTCTTGTACATTTGTTTTTGCTTTGTTTCAATCATCGATTGAACACGAATGTAAATTTTGTTTTTAGTCATTCCTACTTGTTTACTCACAACATTATAGGTGCTGTTCCAGTATCATTTTGATTGTGATCAAGTAAGCATGAGTGCTCGCTGTGCCTTGCGTGCTTATAATTTAATTTTTATTAAATTATTATTTGAACTGTCAAATTATTTTGGCTTAAGTTCATTTATTTTTAATTTCTAAAAACCTTTTTTAGAAAGAAAATTTATTTTACAAATGTTTTCGGACGTTTTCCAAAGAAAACAAGAAAAATTAGACGCCAGCAGAATGAAATGCTGCACTTTCTGGACCGCTACGACCTTCATCAGCATTCTTCGCATCTATCTTCCTTAGTTGTGTATTTTATAAACATCATCTATTTAACCAACTAACTTTGTAAATAAGAATACGAGAATATTCATATCAACATTAATTTGGTTAGACGAAATTTACACACAAACCAACGTATTTCTTTAATGTTCTCTCTGTATTTCGCTTTTACATTTGTTTTTGCTTTGTTTCAATCATCGATTGAACACGAATGCAAATTTTGTTTTTAATCATTTTTACTTGTTTCTCACAACATTATAGATGCTGTTCCAGTATCGTTTTGATTGTGATGAAGTAAGCATGAATTCTCGCTGCGCCTTGAGTGATTATAATTTAATTTTTATTAAATTATTATTTAAACTGTGAATATTATAAATGAATAGAAAATATTTTGGCTTAAGGTCAGTAATTTTTAATTTCTGAAAATCTTTTTTAGAAAGAAAATTTATTTTACAAATGTATGCGGATGTTTTCCAAAGAAAACGAGAAAAAATTAGACGCTAACAGATTGAAATGCTGCACTTTCTGGACCGCTACGACCTTCATCAGCATTATTCGCTTCTATCTACCTTAGTTGTGTATTTTATAAACATCATCTATTTAACCAACTAACTTTGTAAATAACAATAAGAGAATATTCATATCAACATTAATTTGGTTAGACGAAATTTACACACAAACCAACGTATTTCTTTACTGTTCTCTCTGTATTTCGTCTCGTACATTTGTTTTTGCTTTGTTTCAATTATCGATTGAACACAAATGCAAATTTTTTTTAGTCATTCTTACTTGTTTACTCACAACATTATAGATGCTGTTCCAATATCATTTTGATTGTGATCAAGTAAGTATGAGTGCTCGCTGTGCCTTGCGTGCTTATTATTATTAAATTATTATTTGAACTGTGAAATTATTTTGGCTTAAGTTCATTTATTTTTAATTTCTAAAAACCTTTTTTAGAAAGAAAATTTATTTTACAAATGTTTGCGGACGTTTTCCAAAGAAAACAAGAAAACTTAGACGCCAGCTGAATGAAATGCTGCACTTTCTGGACCGCTCCGACCTTCATCAGCATTCTTCGCATCTATCTACCTTAGTTGTGTATTTTATAAACATCATTTATTTAACCAACTAACTTTCTAAATAAGAATACAAGAATATTCATATCAACATTAATTTGGTTAGACGAAATTTACACACAACCAACGTATTTCTTTACTGTTCTCTCTGTATTTCGTCTTGTACATTTGTTTTTGCTTTGTTTCAATCATCGATTGAACACGAATGCAAATTTTGTTTTTAGTCATTCTTATTTGTTTACTCACAACATTATAAATGCTGTTCCAGTATCGTTTTGATTGTGATGAAGTAAGCATGCATGCTCGCTGTTCCTTGAGTGATTATAATTTAATTTTTATTAAATTATTATTTGAACTATGAATATTATAAATGAATAGAAATTATTTTGGCTTAAGTTCATTTATTTTTAATTTCTAAAAATCTTTTTTAGAAAGAAAATTTATTTTACAAATGTATGCGGACGTTTTCCAAAGAAAACAAGAAAAATTAGACGCTAGCAGAATGAAATGCTGCACTTTCTGGACCGCTATGACCTTTATCAGCATTCTTCGCATCTATCTACCTTAGTTGTGTATGTTATAAACATCATCTATTTAACCAACTAACTTTGTAAATAAGAATACGAGAATATTTATATCAACATTAATTCGGTTAGTCGAAATGTACACACAAACCAACGTATTTCTTTACTGTTCTCTCTCTTGTACATTTATTTTTGCTTTGTTTCAATCATCGATTGAACACGAATGCAAATTTTGTTTTTAGTCATTCTTAAGGCCGTGTCAGATAAAACTTTATCGCTTTGCGTGACATTTCAAACTTTGAAAAAAAAGCGTATAACGCAAGAGGTATGTCACAATAAAAACTTTAACAGCGCCTAATTATTGTTTGTTTTTAGAAGTTTTTCTTTTATAATTTTCTAAAAAAATTATAAAGGAAGAATATATAAAAAAAAATAATATTTTAAAATTCCTAACTCTTTTACGTTCTATTTTGCCAAAAATAATATACAAATGTATAGCAGCTAATTGTCAAAGCGCGCAAAAAGATGAGTGTTGCCCAACTTTGCGCTTTGCTTTGCGTTAAAAGTGCTTTATGTGACATAGTTTATATAAGTTCGTGCATTTTATCTTAGATGTCAAAGCGAATTTGCAACGCAACGCAAAGCAAAAGTTTTATCTCACACGGCCTTTAAGGCCTCATTAGTCTTTACTTTCTGTTGCTGTTCTGTTCCGTGCCGTTCTGCTTTTTAAATTATTGTGATTAGTTTTTCTGTAACAACAATGCAGCTGTTTATAATAAACAAAGAAAACACAATACACAAACTACAAAAAAAAAAATTACAATTACAGTAACAAAAATAGATTTGTTTACATTTTGCACACACACTATCAAACAACTTTCAAGTATCTTAACGTTGAATTCTATTTTCTACTGATTCGAACGGAACAGAACAGAAAGTCAAAGTAATAACAAACCACAAATACATATTTCCCATTTAACAGAAACTGAACGGCTGATTCGTCACGAAACGGAAAGTAAAGACTAATTCTTCCTTTACTTGTTGACTCACAACATTATAGATGCTGTTCCAGTATCATTTTAATTGTGATCAAGTAAGCATGAGTGCTCGCTGTGCCTTGCGTGCTTATAATTTAATTTTTATTAAATTATTATTTGAACTGTGAATATTATAAATGAATAGAAATTATTTTGGCTTAAGTTCATTTATTTTTAATTTCCAAAAATCATTTTTAGAAAGAATATTTATTTTACAAATGTATGCGGACGTTTTCCAAAGAAAACAAGAAAAAATTAGACGCTAACAGATTGAAATGCTGCACTTTCTGGACCGCTACGACCTTCATCAGCATTATTCGCTTCTATTTACCTTAGTTGTGTATTTTATAAACATCATCTATTTAACCAACTAACTTTGTAAATAAGAATACGAGAATATTCATATCAACATTAATTTGTTTAGACGAAATTTACACACCAACCAACGTATTTCTTTACTGTTCTCTCTGTATTTCGTCTTGTACATTTGTTTTTGCTTTGTTTCAATCATCGATTGAACACGAATGCAAATATTTTTTTAGTCATTCTTACTTGTTTACTCACAACATTATAGATGCTGTTCCAGTATCATTTTGATTGTGATGAAGTAAGCATGAATACTCGCTGTGCCTTGCGTGCTTATAATTTAATTTTTATTAAATTATTATTTGAACTGTGAAATTATTTTGGCTTAAGTTCATTTATTTTTAATTTCCAAAAATCTTTTTTAGAAAGAATATTTATTTTACAAATGTATGCGGACGTTTTCCAAAGAAACCAAGAAAAATTAGATGCTAGCAGATGAAATGCTGCACTTTCTGGACCGCTACGACCTTCATCAGCATTATTCGCTTCTATCTACCTTAGTTGTGTATTTTATAAACATCATCTATTTAACCAACTAACTTTGTGAATAAGAATACGATAATATTCATATCAACATTAATTTGGTTAGACGAAATTTACACACAAACCAACGTATTTCTTTACTGTTCTCTCTGTATTTCGTCTTGTACATTTGTTTTTGCTTTGTTTCAATCATCGATTGAACACGAAAGCAAATTTTGTTTTTAGTCATTCTTACTTGTTTACTCACAACATTACAGATGCTGTTCCAGTATCATTTTGATTGTGATGAAGTAAGCATGAATACTCGCTGTGCCTTGCTTGCTTATAATTTAATTTTTATTAAATTATTATTTGAACTGTGAAATTATTTTGGCTTAAGTTCATTTATTTTTAATTTTTAAAAACCTTTTTTAGAAAGAAAATTTATTTTACAAATGTTTGCGGACGTTTTTCAAAGAAAACAAGAAAAATTAGACGCCAGCAGAATGAAATGCTGCACTTTCTGGACCGCTACGACCTTCATCAGCACTCTTCGCATCTATCTACCTTAGTTGTGTATTTTATAAACATCATCTATTTAACCAACTAACTTTGTAAATAAGAATACGAGAATATTCATATCAACATTAATTTGGTTAGACGAAATTTACACACAAACCAACGTATTTCTTTTCTGTTCTCTCTGTGTTTCGTCTTGTACATTTGTTTTTGCTTTATTTCAATCATCGATGGAACACGAAAGCAAATTTTGTTTTTAGTCATTCCCACTTGTTTACTCATAACATTATAGATGCTGTTGCAGTATCATTTTGATTGTGATGAAGTAAGCATGAATGCTCGCTGTGCCTTGCGTGCTTATAATTTTATTTTTATTAAATTATTATTTGAACTGTGAATATTATAAATGAATAGAAATTATTTTGGCTTAAGTTCATTTATTTTTAATTTCTAAAAATCTTTTTTAGAAAGAAAATTTATTTTACAAATGTATGGGGACGTTTTCCAAAGAAAACAAGAAAAATTAGACGCTAGCAGAATGAAATGCTGCACTTTCTGGACCGCTACGACCTTTATCAGCATTCTTTGCATCTATCTACCTTAGTTGTGTATTTTGTAAACATCATTTATTTAACCAACAAACTTTGTAAATAAGAATACGAGAATATTCATATCAACATTAATTCGGTTAGACGAAATGTACACACAAACCAACGTATTTCCTTACTGTTCTCTCTCTTGTACATTTGTTTTTGCTTTGTTTCAATTATCGATTGAACACGAATGAAAATTTTGTTTTTAGTCATTCCTACTTGTTTACTCACAACATTATATATGCTGTTCCAGTATCATTTTGATTGTGATGAAGTAAGCATGAATGCTCGCTGTGCCTTGCGTGCTTATAATTAAATTTTTATTAAATTATTATTTGAACTGTGAATATTATAAATGAATATAATTTATTTTGGCTTAAGTTCATTTATTTTTAATTTCTAAAAATCTTTTTTAGAAAGAAAATTTATTTTACAAATGTATGCGGACGTTTTCCAAAGAAAGCAAGAAAAAATTAGACGCTAACAGATTGAAATACTGCACTTTCTGGACCGCTACGACCTTCATCAGCATTATTCGCTTCTATTTACCTTAGTTGTGTATTTTATAAACATCATCTATTTAACCAACTAACTTTGTAAATAAGAATACGAGAATATTCATATCAACATTAATTTGTTTAGACGAAATTTACACACCAACCAACGTATTTCTTTACTGTTCTCTCTGTATTTCGTCTTGTACATTTGTTTTTGCTTTGTTTCAATCATCGATTGAACACGAATGCAAATATTTTTTTAGTCATTCTTACTTGTTTACTCACAACATTATAGATGCTGTTCCAGTATCATTTTGATTGTGATCAAGTAAGCATGAGTGCTCGCTATGCCTTGCGTGCTTATAATTTAATTTTTATTAAATTATTATTTGAACTGTGAAATTATTTTGGCTTAAGTTCATTTATTTTTAATGTCCAAAAATCTTTTTTAGAGAGAATATTTATTTTACAAATGTATGCGGACGTTTTCCAAAGAAAACAAGAAAAATTTGATGCTAGCAGATGAAATGCTGCACTTTCTGGACCGCTACGACCTTCATCAGCATTATTCGCTTCTATCTACCTTAGTTGTGTATTTTATAAACATCATCTATTTAACCAACTAACTTTGTGAATAAGAATACGATAATATTCATATCAACATTAATTTGGTTAGACAAAATTTACACACAAACCAACGTATTTCTTTACTGTTCTCTCTGTATTTCGTCTTGTACATTTGTTTTTGCTTTGTTTCAATTATCGATTGAACACGAATTCGAATTTTGTTTTTGGTCATTCCTACTTGTTTACTCACAACATTATAGATGCTGTTCCAGTATCATTTAGATTGTGATGAAGTAAGCATGAATGCTCGCTGTGCCTTGCGTGCTTATAATTTAATTTTTATTAAATTATTATTTGAACTGTGAAATTATTTTGGCTTAAGTTCATTTATTTTTAATTTCTAAAAACTTTTTTAGAAAGAAAATTTATTTTACAAATATTTGCGGACGTTTTCCAAAGAAAACAAGAAAAATTAGACGCCACCAGAATGAAATGCTGCACTTTCTGGACCGCTACGACCTTCATCAGCATTCTTCGCATCTATCTACCTTAGTTGTGTATTTTATAAACATCATCTATTTAACCAACTAACTTTGTATTCCCGCGAAGGAAAATAACACAACCGAATTGTTGCTTACCTATCCTGTAACTGGACAGGTTACTAGAAAGGTGGGACTTCCGGTAAAATGTGTTAACTGTGGAGTTTAGGGGCACGTAGCCAGCTCTAAGCAATGCCCACAAAGGCTAAGGCTTTTAAAGAAAATAGAGGCAAAAAAGGCATCTCGGGTGGAGCCCTAGGGGCTTCGACGGTTCTTTAGTAGTGGCCTTAATCCTGGAGTGTCATACGCATCTGCTGTGGCAAACAATCTTCCTAACGGCGGTTCAACACCATGTAATTCTTTTGGAACGGCGCCGAGCAGCGCTGCGCCAACTCTTAAGTGCGCAATGGCTCAATTCGCGATGATTGATAGTGACTGTAAACGATTCTTTGGAGGAGGTCTGTTGAACTGTATTAATAAAATCGGTGGATTTGCACGTGAATATCATGCAATTAAAGATGATGAAGGTAAATCTCGGGCCTTGCTTGGGATGCTAATGATGCTGCAGAACAATGTCTAGGACACTTAAAGTAATTTTCGTTAACGTGAATTCAGTTGTCTCTAAACATAGGAGACACTATTTAAAACTATTTTTGGACAGACACAAACCCGACGTTGCTCTAATAGTTGAACATAAATTAAGTCCTCGACACAAGTTAGACATTGCTGGATATATAATATTTAGACAGAATCGTCAATCTGGACAAGGAGGAGGGACGGCCGTTCTAGTGAAGGATAGTATTTCATGTGAAAGGGTTATAGTTGACACTGGAAATTTAGAAAACACGATTGTGCGTATTCACAGAATAAATGGCTCCTCTATAACTGTAGTGTCGATGTATCGTAGACCAACAGCGACAATGTCAGCCTCTGATATTAGGCCTGTTTTTGACCTAGCCAATACTGGGGCAGTGGTAGTTGGAGCCGATTTAAATGCTAGGCATCCGTATTGGGGGGATTCCCTGGAGAACACAAGTGGTAGGTTGCTACATGATTTACTATTAGCGAATCCGAACCTAGAAATTCATCCCACTGATGGCCCGACAAGAACTACAGCCGTTTCCTCTTCGTACATAGATATAATGATAACTTCTGTTGGCATGTCTCCTATAATCGTGGGAAATGGGCTTAAAACCCTTCATTTTGAATCTGATCACAACGCTGTGGAAGCAGTTTTTGGCATTGCGGACTGTGTTGGGAGAATACGACCAACAAGGTTAGACTTTGACAAGATGGACAGGGCAAGATTTAATGCGATTCTATCCCGGGAACTTGCCGACTGTACGCTACCAGTAGATACGAACGTGTCCGAAGCGAAGATTGACGAGTGTATAGAGTCAATGACTTATGCCTTTAAAAATGCTATGGAACTTTCTACTCCTAAGGTTTTAGTTGGATGTAAAGGGCTTTTGAAGCTTCCACCTAATATACTTCATTTTATTGATGAAAAAAAGAGATTGTGCCGTATAGTTCAAAGATGTGAGGACCCAGGACGTCGTCTTACCCTTAAAGCAGAAGTAAAAAACCTGTATAGAATAATACAGGTTGCTATTGCAGTTTACGAGCGCGAAAACTGGACGAGAAAATTAAGCAACATTAGGCTGAATGATAGGACGTATAGATCTTTAAAGTCTGCGGCTGCTTTAAGTAAAAATGTTGTCATCCACGATCTGATCACTGCGGATGGCTCAATAGTATCTGATGACTTAGGGAAGGCTAATCTACTGGCAGACCACTTCCACAGCGTGCACGAGTATGAAATAGGTTCCGATTCTTTTGCAGTAACCGTCGCAAGTACAGTCTCCACTTTACAGGATACGACACCTATGATGGTTTTCGATAGGACTACGACCGCAGATGGTAGCGGCTCGAACAACAGCCAGCTGATTAAAGCAGAAACCATTGGCGAAACTTTAAGGAGAAGACCAAACAAAAAATCGAGTGGTTGGGATGAAATTCCTGATTTAGTACTTAAGAGAACTCGTCGGGATACTTGGGGATTTCTGGCAATTCTAATGAACCACTGCATAAACTTGGGATACTTTCCGAGAGCATGGAAAAGGGCATTAATAGTTCCGATATTGAAACCCAAATCTGACCCAAGGCAGAGCAGCAACTATAGGCCGATTTCTCTCCTATCTCCCTTTGGAAAGTTATTAGAATTCTTTATTCATTCCAAGATCACGGACAAAATATCAGACTGCAATATTCTTCCAGATTGTCAGTTTGGATTTAAAAAAGGACACTCAACCTCGCATGCATTGATGGTTTTTTCAGACTATGTTTCCAAAGGTCTGAACAAAAGATATCCTACAATTGCGGTTAGCTTGGACTTTGCCAAGGCTTTTGATACCGCTTGGCAGGATGGCATTGTTTTTAAAATGATGGACATGGGCTTCGATAGAAGTGTGTGTAAAATCGTCTCCAATTTCCTATCTGATGGGACTTTTGGCATTAGAATAGGCAGAACTCGATCGATTGAAAAATCTGTCAGTGCTGGAGTACCACAGGGATCCTTGCTTGGCCCTGTACTTTATAATATATTTATGGCTGATATACCTAAACCGGCTGACGGCGATCTTTTATTAATGTATGCAGATGATATACTCATTGCAGCTTCTGGGCCCCTCGCTCGTAGTGTAAACGAAAGAGTTAACAACTACTTGACTCGACTGGAGCCTTACTTTGGTAAGTGGTAGCTTCACTTAAATATTAATAAGACTGAGGCAGTTATGATAAAGGGCAAGCGTAAATTTTTATATCCCAATAGCAGATCTTTCATACCAACTCTTAGTATAGGCAGCGAACTGATCAGGGTTTCGGACAGGATGAAATACCTTGGTGTAATTTTCCATGAAAATTTTGAGTTTTATCGCCACATAGACTTTGTCTTGGAGCGCGGCAGGCGTGCATATGCCGTATATCGATCTATTCTTGAATATAGAGGAGGACTCGATAGGAAAATTCGATTCCTTGTTTATCGCCAGATAATTCGACCTCTCATATCCTATGCCTTCCCAGTCTGGTCCAGAATTTCTTCTGCTAAGATGGAAAGACTAAGGAAATGGGAGAGGAAAATTATGGTGACTTGCCTTGGCTTACGATGTAAGCAGGGGCCTGATGGCATCTACCGCAAGCCATCTTGCAGATCAATATACAAAGCAATAGGCTTCGATAGAATTGACTCGTATATGGTAGGGTCGGCTATAAAATTTCTTGAGAGGGCTCAAGCCCTTGAAAACAGTCTTCTTGGACAGTGCTTTGAAAGTGCAAGCAATCTGAGGACCATACGATTGTCTAATTACTTATCACCGATAGACCTTATGACATTGAACGGAGCTGGCCTCCTATACGAAATTGCAAACCTCTTATATTACCATAGGAGAATAAATACCTTAGATATAGAAAATGTGGTGTATAACACCGCCCAATAGGCAATTCCTATTCTTTTGTATATAACTTTATTTTCTTTTGTATATAACGCTATTTTTGCTTCTTTCCTGCCTTACTATAAGGTTTAGTCTAATATTAGAATTAAGCACAAATGCCTCCCTATTTACCTTTTTTTGGGGAAATTTTAAAACAAATGTTGTACCTACAGTAAACTTAACTTTAATATTATTATAAGCGGCCATGCTGCAAATACTTTTATAAAATATCTTGGCAAGTCCTTGAAAAATACGCTATGTAAGGAATAAATAATTAATTAAAATTAGTTTTAAGAAAACATGTACATCATTAAAATTTTTGGAAATAAATATACTATACTATACTATACCAACTAACTTTGTAAATAAGAATACGAGAATATTCATATCAACATTAATTTGGTTAGACGAAATTTACACACAAACCAACGTATTTCTTTACTGTTCTCTCTGTACTTCGTCTTGTACATTTGTTTTTGCTTTGTTTCAATCAACTATTGAACACGAAAACTAATTTTGTTTTGTGGGAATACTTGTTTACTCATAACATTATAGATGCTGTTCCAGTATCATTTTGATTGTGATGAAGTAAGCATGAATGCTCGCTGTGCCTTGAGTGCTTATAATTTAATTTTTATTAAATTATTATTTGAACTGTGATTATTATAAATGAATAGAAATTATTTTGGCTTAAGTTCATTTATTTTTAATTTCTAAAAACCTTTTTTAGAAAGAAAATTTATTTTACAAATGTTTGCGGACGTTTTCCAAAGAAAACAAGAAAAATTAGACGCCAGCAGAATGAAATGCTGCACTTTTTGGACCGCTACGACCTTCATCAGCATTCTTCGCATCTATCTACCTTAGTTGTGTATTTTATAAACATCATCTATTTAACCAACTAACTTTGTAAATAAGAATACGAGAATATTCATATCAACATTAATTTGGTTAAACGAAATTTACATACAAACGAACGTATTTCTTTACTGTTCTCTCTGTATTTCGTCTTGTACATTTATTTTTTTTTTTTGTTTCAGTCATCGATTGAACACGAATACAAATTTTGTTTTTAGTCATTCTTACTTGCTTACTCACATCATTATAGATGCTGTTCCAGTATCATTTTGATTGTGATGAAGTAAGCATGAATGCTCGCTGTGCCTTGAGTGCTTATAATTTAATTTTTATTAAATTATTATTTGAACTGTGATTATTATAAATGAATAGAAGTAATTTTGGCTTAAGTTCATTTATTTTTAATTTCTAAAAATATTTTTTAGAAAGAAAATTTATTTTACAAATGTATTCGGACGTTTTCTAAAGAAAACAAGAAAAATTAGACGCTAGCAGAATGAAATGTTGCACTTTTTGGACCGCTACAACCTTCATCAACATTCTTCGCTTCTATCAACCTTAGTTATGTATTTTAAAAACATCATCTTTTTAACCCACTAACTTTGTAAATAAGAATACGAGAATATTCATATCAACATTAATTCGGTTAGACGAATGTAAACACAAACCAACGTATTTCTTTACACAACATTATAGATGCTGTTCCAGTATCATTTTGATTGTGATGAAGTAAGCATGAATGCTCGCAGTGTCTTGCGTGCTTATAATTTAATTTTTATTAAATTATTATTTGAACTGTGAATGTTATAAATGAATAAAAATTATTTTGGCTTAAGTTCATTTATTTTTAGTTTCTAAAAATCTTTTTAGAAAGAAAATTTATTTTACAAATGTATGCGGACGTTTTCCAAAGAAAACAAAAAAATTAGACGCTAGCAGAATGAAATGCTGTACTTTCTGGACAGCTACGACCTTCATCAGCATTATTCGCTTCTATCTACCTTAGTTGTGTATTTTATAAACATCATCTATTTAACCAACTAACTTTGTAAATAAGAATACGAGAATATTCATATCAACATTAATTTGGTTAGACGAAATTTACACACAAACCAACGTTTTTCTTGACTATTCTCTCTGTATTTTGTCTTGTACATTTGTTGTTGCTTTGTTTCAATCATCGATTGCACACAAATGCAAATTTTGTTTTTAGTCATCCTTACTTGTTTACTCACAACATTATAGATGCTGCTCCAGTATCATTTTGATTATATTGAAGTAAGCATGAATGCTCGCTGTGCCTTGCGTGCTTATAATTTATTTTTTATTAAATTATTATTTGAACTGTGAATATTATAAATGAATAGAAGTTATTTTGGCTTAAGTTCATTTATTTTTAATTTCTAAAAACCTTTTGTTGAAAGAAAATTTATTTTACAAATGTTTGCGGATGTTTTCCAAAGAAACCAAGAAAAATTAGACGCCAGCAGAATGAAATGCTGCACTTTCTCGACCGCTACGACCTTCAACAGCATTCTTCGCATCTATCTACCTTAGTTATGTATTTTATAAACATCATCTTTTTAACCCACTAACTTTGTAAATAAGAATACGAGAATATTCATATCAACATTAATTTGGTTAGACGAAATTTACACACAAACCAACGTATTTCTTTACTGTTCTCTCTATACTTCGTCTTGTACATTTGTTTTTGCTTTGTTTCAATCATCGATTGAACACGAATGCAAATTTTGTTTTGAGTCATTCTTACTTGTTTACTCACAACATTATAGATGCTGTTCCAGTATCATTTTGATTGTGATGAAGTTAGCATGAATGCTCGCTGTACCGTGAGTGATTATAATTTAATTTTTATTAAATTATTATTTGAATTGTGAATTAGTTTAATATTGATTATTTGACCCTTTTTTATTAAATTATTTTCTATTTTATTAAGCTTTGGGTCCTTATATTTTTTTATTAATATTTTATTTCAATATTTCGGTACTTTCTGCGTACCTTCTTCAGGAAACAAAATTAATATATAAGAAAAATTAACAAAATTAATTAACAATTGAAAAAATTTTTTTGTCATAATGAAATTAAAAAACAATTTTTCAAAAAATTTTCAAAAAACAAAAATATAAAAAAGTGTTTTGTGTTACATACATATATTAAGAACAAAAACATTTATGTTATTTTGTGAATTAAGTGTCTGTATATATGAGCGACATTATCTGTATCTGCTTTAAAATTAATTCTTTTAGTCAATGGAGTATTTACAATGTGTAACATTTCCAAAATATACCGTCTCTTATAATTTTTTTCAATACTAAGAACTGAAGCATTTTCAAAGTTAGGATAGTGACCTAAGTCAAAGGAAACTGCCTTAAAAACATACATATTAGAAAATTTGATTGTCTCCGCGATTTGCAAGAAAAGAAGTTAGGTATTAAATTTAATGAAAACTGGTTTGTTAATAAAACTAATTTAGATATTCCATTAGAAGTACAATCTGTTCTAGCGTTAGGTAATAAGCATGCACTTCCCATTGCAAAAAATGAGTTACCTATTGTGAATATGATAACTGAAGGAGAAGATTTTATACAAACTTTAGAAAGTAAAGAGGAACAGGAAGTAGCAAGAACTAGGTTGTCACTAATTATTGACAATCATTATAATAAAATGAAATTGACCAATAGAGATAGGTTTATTTTAGATAAAGTAAGAAAAACAGAGAGTTTTTTTTTTAAAAAGAATAGAAATTTGCTTATTGTAAAAGCTGACAAGAGTAATACAACAGTAGCTTTAATGAAACATGAATATAACATTCGAATTAATAATATTTTAGAAGATATTTCTAAATATCAATTAGTAAATAAAGATCCGACTAGCAAATTGCAGAAGATTAACAATGATTTGGTAGATGAACTTTTTAAACGAAAAATTATAACTATTTTTGACAAGAAGAAACTAAAGACCAACATTGCTACTGCTCCTAGGTTATATGGACTTCCAAAAATTCATAAACCTGAATATCCTTTAAGACCTATTTGTTCTTTTGTAAATTCGCCTTCTTATGAACTATGCAAATATGTGACAGATATTTTGAAGAAAATCACTGAGTTTTCAAAATATAACGTAAAGAATTCTTTAGATTTTAAGAATAAGATAAAAAAAACTTAAAGTAGAAAATAATGAAAAATTAGTTTCTTTAGATGTGATATCTCTATTTCCTAGTATACCAGTAGATTTAGCTATTGATACAATAAAAGAAAAGTGGGATATAATTAGACCACACACTAAAATTGATAAAGATTTATTTTTACGTATTCTTCAATTTTGCATAGAGGATAATAGATATTTTCAGTATGATAAAAAAAATATATGTTCAGAAACAGGGTCTTCCGATGGGATCTCCGGCATCTCCAATTGTTGCAGACATTGTTATGGAGAAATTATTGGACTTTTGCTTAGAAAAACTAATTATAAAACCAAAAGTTATTACTAAGTATGTTGATGATTTATTTTGCATTATTTCTGATAGTGCAATTGATGATATGTTAAAGATTTTCAATTCTTTTGATGTTAATATTAAGTTTACAATAGAGAAGGAATGCGATTCCAAACTTCCTTACTTAGATACTTTATTGATTCGACGAGGTAATAATATATTAATGGATTGGTATCAAAAACCGACAGCATCAGGAAGAATTATTAACTATTTTTCAAAGCACAACAAAGGTATAATAATTAATACAGCTAAAAATTTAATTGAAAGAGTTTTAACTATAAGCGATGAAGAATTTCATAAAAAGATTAAAGAAAAGATTAAAAATATACTAGCGGATAATAGCTTTCCAAAAAGACTTATTTATAAATTTATTAAACAATACGGACATAAAAGAAATACAAATAAGATAAGCACATTGGAACCTAAGATTTATAAGTCTTTAAATTATGTACAAGGTTTTTCAGAACGTTTAAAGAATTCAAAAATCTTCAATAAGGAAAAATATAACATGGCTTTTAAAACAAATAATACACTGAATAGATTATTTAGTAAGACTAAAGATAGAATTAATAAATTTGACATTTCTAATGTAGTCTATGAAATACCTTGTAAAGGTAGTGATCAGGAGATTTGCAATAAGGTATATATTGGTACAACAAAAAATAAACTTAAGACTAGAATTGCTGGACATAAGTCGGACTTAAGATATGTTAATTCACAAAAAACAGCATTATCCACTTATTGTTTTGACTTAGGTCACTATCCTAACTTTGAAAATGCTTCAGTTCTTAGTATTGAAAAAAATTATAAGAGACGGTATATTTTGGAAATGTTACACATTGTAAATACTCCATTGACTAAAAGAATTAATTTTAAAGCAGGTACAGATAATGTCGCTCATATATACAGACACTTAATTCACAAAATAACATAAATGTTTTTGTTCTTAATATACAGTGGCTCACAGCTTATTTTATGCACTGCATATTTTAATTTTTTAAGTCCTGTAACAATAAAACCAGTAAGAATTAAAAAAAGAAATTGGTATCATTTAATAGATAAAAGGGCTTAATTTAACAAGAAAACTTCAATTTTTAAAAAATTAAGATTTAATTATCCTAAAAGTAAAACAAATAAAAAATACAGCTTTTTTCATATCATAGCTTATTTTATGCGGTAACCTTAAGTATTGAAAACTTTCAAGTTGTGTTTGCTAATTTATATTTTTAATACTTTGTCTGATACACTTTATTGTCTATAACAGGCTTAAGACGGTTTGGTATAAATGCAACTAGTTTTTGCGATGAATTGGGCGAAATATTCTATCACTCCAATTCTTTTAGGCTATTTTTGCTTAAAAACTCGTGTTGCCTTATGTTTCTTCCAAAATGGACCATAGATTTTTAATGACATTGAGGCTTGGTGACTGAGGTGGCGTAATCATCAAGTAAGCGTAGTTATAAATTGACCAAAACTTTACAATTCCCGATTTATGTTTCGGATCGTTATCCTGATAAAATCGAAAATTTGATCTTATACCCAGATTCTTTGCATTTTGCAACAAATTGTCCTTTAAAATTTGAAGATACTTATTTCGTCAATGGTTGTTTCAATAAACTCTAAACTCTCAGTACCAACAGTCTACATACAGGCCCAAATCATGACGCTGCCACCACCATGCTTACCTGTTGCCTTTGAATATTCTTTATTAAGCTCGGTGTTAGGTTTTTTCCATACGTAGGACTTATCATCGGAGCGGAATTTATTAAATTTGGATTTATCGGTTAAGATAATTGCATTCCAAATCGATGCGTCTTTGGAATCGTGTTCTACAGTAAAGTTGAGACTGCATATTTTGATTTTTGCGCTAATGGAAGGCGTCTTACGTGCAACTCGACCATTAAAATCATGGTGACGAAGAACACACTGAAAAGTTTCAACGCAGCAATGTTTGCCTATGTCATATTGAATATCGAAAGTCAGTTTGGGAGCTGAGAGCCCTGTATTTGCTTAAAATTTTTTGACAATATAACGCTCATCATGTTTATTAAAAATTTTATTTGGTGCTTATCTACATTTGTTAATTAAACGGTTTTCACGAACGAAGCACTCGATAATTTGTTGCGACGTCTAAGTTTTTTTATTCATCATTTCAACTATTTTCCGCTGCGAGTGACCGTTTTTAAAATGATTTACTACCAATTCTTTCTGTACTAATGTTGTGCGTGGACCCATTTTAAATTTCCCGAAATTAACCAAATTATTGACAAAATAAGACCATTAATTAAGTGCCAATCATATCGAAAAGTACAATAGGGTAGAATTAAAAATAAATTTCCCCTAGATAACGCATTCTAAAAGTATCGTTACCAAAAGAAGTAAATGCATAAAATAAGCTGTGAGATGAAAAAAGCTGTATATTTTACTTTTCTTGTTTTTTAATTTCTTGTTAAACTAGACCCTTTTCTCTATTTATTGATACCAATTTCTTTTTTTTAATTCCTACTGGTATTATTGTTATAGGACTTAAAGGATAAAATTATGCAGTGCATAAAATAAGCTGTGAGCCACTGTATGTATGTAACACAAAACACTTTTTTATATTTTTGGTTTTTGAAAATCTTTTGAAACATTGTTTTTTAATTTCATTATGACAAAAAAATTTTTTCAATTGTTAATTAATTTTGTTATTTTTCTTATATATTAATTTTGTTTCCTGAAGAAGGTACGCAGAAAGTACCGAAATATTGAAATAAAATATTAATAAAAAAATATAAGGACCCAAAGCTTAATAAAATAGAAAATAATTTGATTGTGAATATTATAAATGAATAGAAATTATTTTGGCTTAAGTTCATTTATTTTTAATTTCAAAAAATCTTTTTAGAAAGAATATTAATTTTACAAATGTATGCGGACGTTTTCCAAAGAAAGCAAGAAAAATTAGACGCTAGTAGAATGAAATGCTGCACTTTCTGGACCGCTACGACCTTCATCAGCATTCTTCGCATCTATCTACCTTAGTTGTCTATTTTATAAACATCATCTATTTAACCAACTAACTTTGTAAATAAGAATACGAGAATATTCATATCAACATTAATTTGGTTAGACGAAATATACACACAAACCAACGCATTTCTTTACTGTTCTCTCTGTATTTGGTCTTGTACATTTGTTTTTGCTTCGTTTCAATCATCGATTGAACACGAATGAAAATTTTATTTTTAGTCATTCTTACTTGTTTACTCACAACATTATAGATGCTTTTTCCAGTATCATTTGGATTGTGATGAAGTAAGTATGAATGCTCGCTGTGCCTTGAGTGCTTATAATTAAATTTTTATTAAATTATTATTTAAACTGTGAATATTATAAATGAATAGAAATTATTTTGGCTTAAGCTCGCTTATTTTTAGTTTCTAAAAATCTTTTTTAGAAAGAAAACTTATTTTTTAAATGGTTGCGGACGTTTTCCAAAGAAAATAAGAAAAGTTAGACGCCAGCAGAATGAAATGCTGCACTTTCTGGACCGCTACGACCTTCATCAGCATTCTTCGCATCTATCTACCTTAGCTGTGTATTTTATAAACATCATCTATTTAACCAACTAACTTTGTAAATAAGAATACGAGAATATTCATATCAACATTTATTTGGTTAAACGAAATTTACACACAAACCAACGTATTTCTTTACTGTTCTCTCTGTATTTCGTCTTGTACATTTGTTTTTGCTTTGTTTCAATCATCGATTGAACACGAATGCAAATTTTGTTTTTAGTCATTCCTACTTGTTTACTCACAACATTATAGATACTGTTCCAGTATCATTTTGATTGTGATGAAGTAAGCATGAATGCTCGCTGTGCCTTGCGTGCTTATAATTTAATTTTTATTAAATTATTATTTGAACTGTGAATATTATAAATGAATAGAAATTGTTTTGGCTTAAGTTCATTTATTTTTAATTTCTAAAAATCTTTTTTAGAAAGAATATTTATTTTACAAATGTATGCGGACGAAAGAAAAATTAGACGCTAGCAAAATGAAATACTGCACTTTCTGGACCGCTACGACTTTCATCAGCATTATTCGCATCTATCTTCCTTAGTTGTGTATTTTATAAACATCATCTATTTAACCATCTAACTTTGTAAATAAGAATACGAGAATATTCATATCAACATTAATTCGGTTAGACGAAATGTACACACAAACCAACGTATTTCTTTACTGTTCTCTCTGTATTTCGTCTTGTACATTTGTTTTTGCTTTGTTTCAATCATCGATTGAACACGAATACAAATTTTGTTTTTAGTCATTCCTACTTGTTTACTCACAACACTATAGATTCTGTTCCAGTATCATTTTGAATGTGATGAAGTAAGTATGAATGCACGCTGTGCCTTGCGTGCTTGTAATTTAATTTCTATTAAATTATTATTCGAACTGTGAATATTATAAATGAATAGAAATTCTTTCTAAAAATCTTTTTTAGAAAGAATATTTATTTTACAAATGTATGCGGACGAAAGAAAAATTAGACGCCAGCAGAATGAAATGCTGCACTTTCTGGACCGCTACGACCTTCATCAGCATTCTTCGCATCTATCTACCTTAGCTGTGTATTTTATAAACATCATCTATTTAACCAACTTACTTTGTAAATAAGAATACGAGAATATTCATATCAACATTTATTTGGTTAGACGAAATTTACACACAAACCAACGTATTTCTTTACTGTTCTCTCTGTATTTCGTCTTGTACATTTGTTTTTGCTTTGTTTCAATCATCGATTGAACACGAATGCAAATTTTGTTTTTAGTCATTCCTACTTGTTTACTCACAACATTATAGATACTGTTCCAGTATCATTTTGATTGTGATGAAGTAAGCATGAATGCTCGCTGTGCCTTGCGTGCTTATAATTTAATTTTTATTAAATTATTATTTGAACTGTGAATATTATAAATGAATAGAAATTATTTTGGCTTAAGTTCATTTATTTTTAATTTCTAAAAATCTTTTTTAGAAAGAATATTTATTTTACAAATGTATGCGGACGTTTTCCAAAGAAAACAAGAAAAAATTAGACGCTAGCAGAATGAAATGCTGCACTTTCTGGACCGCTACGACCTTCATCAGCATTATTCGCTTCTTTCTACCTTAGTTGTGTTTTTTATAAACATCATCTATTTAACCAACTAACTTTGTAAATAACTATACGAGAATATTCATATCAACATTAATTTGGTTAGACGAAATTAACACACAAACCAACGTATTTCTTTACTGTTCTCTCTGTATTTCGTCTTGTACATTTGTTTTTGCTTTGTTTCAATTATTGATTGAACACGAATGCAAATTTTGTTTTTACGACCTTCATCAGCATTCTTCGCATGTATCTACCTTAGTTGTGTATTTTATAAACATCATCTATTTAACCATCTAACTTTGTAAATAAGAATACGAGAATATTCATATCAACATTAATTCAGTTAGACGAAATGTACACACAAACCAACGTATTTCTTTACTGTTCTCTCTGTATTTCGTCTTGTACATTTGTTTTTCCTTTGTTTCAATTATCGATTGAACACGAATGCATATTTTGTTTTTAGTCATTCTTACTTGTTTACTCACAACATTATAGATGCTGTTCCAGTATAATTTTGATTGTGATGAAGTAAGCATGAATGCTCGCTGTGCCTTGCGTGCTTATAATTTAATTTTTATTAAATTATTATTTGAACTGTGAATATTATAAATGAATAGAACTTATTTTGGCTTAAGTTCTTTTATTTTTATTTCTAAAAATCTTTTTTAGAAAGAAAATTTATTTTACAAATGTATGCGGACGTTTTCCAAAGAAAACAAGAAAAATTAGACGCTAGCAGAATGAAATGCTGCACTTTTTGGACCGCTACGACCTTCATCAGCATTCTTCTCATCTATCTACCTTAGTTGTGTATTTTATAAACATCATCTATTTAACCAACTAACTTTGTAAATATGAATACGAGAATATTCATATCAACATTAATTCGGTTAGACGAAATGTACACACAACCAACGTATTTCTTTACTGTTCTCTCTGTATTTCGTCTTGTACATTTGTTTTTGCTTTGTTTCAATCATCGATTGAACACGAATGCAAATTTTGTTTTTAGTCATTCCTACTTGTTTACTCACAACATTATAGATGCTGTTCCAGTATCATTTTGATTGTGATGAAGTAAGCATGAATGCTCGCTGTGCCTTAAGTGATTATAATTTAATTTCTATTAAATTATTATTCGAACTGTGAATATTATAAATGAATAGAAATTCTTTCTAAAAATCTTTTTTAGAAAGAATATTTATTTTACAAATGTATGCGGACGAAAGAAAAATTAGACGCTAGCAAAATGAATTGCTGCACTTTCTGGACCGCTACGACCTTCATCAGCATTCTTCGCATCTATCTACCTTAGTTGTGTATTTTATAAACATCATCTATTTACCCATCTAACTTTGTAAATAAGAGTACGAGAATATTCATATCAACATTAATTTGGTTAGACGAAATGTACACACAAACCAACGTATTTCTTTAGTTCTCTCTGTATTTCGTCTTGTACATTTGTTTTCGCTTTGTTTCAATTATCGATTGAACACGAGTGCAAATTTTGCTTTTAGTCATTCCTACTTGTTTACTCACAACATTATAGGTGCTGTTCCAGTATCATTTTGATTGTGATGAAGTAAGCATGAATGCTCGCTGTGCCTTGCGTGCTTATAATTTAATTTTTATTAAATTATTATTTGAACTGTGAATATTATAAATGAATAGAACTTATTTTGGCTTAAGTTCATTTATTTTTATTTCTAAAAATCTTTTTTAGAAAAAAATTTATTTTACAAATGTATGCGGACGTTTTCCAAAGAAAACAAGAAAAATTAGACGCTAGCAGAATGAAATGCTGCACTTTTTGGACCGCTACGACCTTCACCAGCATTCTTCTCATCTATCTACCTTAGTTGTGTATTTTATAAACATCATCTATTTAACCAACTAACTTTGTAACTAAGAATACGAGAATATTCATATCAACATTAATTCGGTTAGACGAAATGTACACACAAACCAACGTATTTCTTTACTGTTCTCTCTGTACTTCGTCGTGTACATTTGTTTTTGCTTTGTTTCAATCATCGATTGAACACGAATACAAATTTTGTTTTTAGTCATTCCTACTTGTTTACTCATAACATTATAGATGCTGTTCCAGTATCATTTTGATTGTGATGAAGTAAGCATGAATGCTCACTGTGCCTTGTGTGCTTATAATTTAATTTTTATTAAATTATTATTTGAACTGTGAATATTATAAATGAATAGAAATTATTTTGGCTTAAGTTCATTAATTCTTAATTTCTAAAAATCTTTTTTAGAAAGAAAATTTATTTTAGAAATGTATGCGGACGTTTTCCAAAGAAAACAAGATAAATTAGACACTAGCAGAATGAAATGCTGCACTTTCTGGACCTCTACGACCTTAATCAGCATTCTTCGCATCTATCTACCTTAGCTGTGTATTTTATAAACATCATCTATTTAACCCACTAACTTTGTAAATAAGAATACGAGAATATTCATATCAACATTAATTTGGTTAGACGAAATGTACACAAACCAACGTATTTCTTTACTGTTCTCACTGTATTTCGTCTTGTACATTTGTTTTTGCTTTGTTTCAATTATCGATTGAACACGAATGCAAATTTTGTTTTTAGTCATTCCTACTTGTTTACTCACAACATTATAGATGCTGTTCCAGTATCATTTTGATTGTGATGAAGTAAGCATGAATGCCCGCAGTGCCTTGCGTGCTTATAATTTAATTTTTATTAAATTATTATTTAAACTGTGAATATTATAAATGAATGGAAATTATTTTGGCTTAAGTTCATTTATTTTTAATTTCTAAAAATCTTTTTTAGAAAGAATATTTATTTTACAAATGTATGCGGACGAAAGAAAAATTAGACGCTAGCAAAATGAAATGCTGCACTTTCTGGACCGCTACGACCTTCATCACCATTCTTCGCATCTATCTACCTTAGTTGTGTATTTTATAAACATCATCTATTTAACCAACTAACTTTGTAAATAAGAATACGAGAATATTCATATCAACATTAATTCGGTTAGACGAAATGTACACACAAACCAAAGTATTTCTTTACTGTTCTCTCTGTATTTCGTCTTGTACATTTGTTTTTGCTTTGTTTCAGTTATCGATTGAACACGAGTGCAAATTTTGCTTTTAGCCATTCCTATCTGTTTACTCACAACATTATAGGTGCTGTTCCAGTATCATTTTGATTGTGATGAAGTAAGCATGAATGCTCGCTGTGCCTTGCGTGCTTATAATTTAATTTTTATTAAATTATTATTTGAACTGTGAATATTATAAAAGAACAGAAATTATTTTGGCTTAAGTTCATTTATTTTTAATTTCTAAAAATCTTTTTTAGAAAGAATATTTATTTTCAAAAGGTATGCGGACGTTTTCCAATGAAAGCAAGAAAAATTAGACGCTAGCAGAATGAAATGCTGCACTTTCTGGACCGCTACGACCTTCATCAGCATCCTTCGCATCTATCTACCTTAGTTGTGTATTTTATAAACATCATCTATTTAACCAACTAACTTTGTAAATTAAAATACGAGAATATTCATATCAACATTAATTCGGTTAGACGAAATGTACACACAAACCAACGTATTTCTTTACTGTTCTCTCTGTATTTCGTCTTGTACATTTATTTTTGCTTTGTTTCAATTATCGATTGAACACGAATGCAAATTTTGTTTTTAGTCATTCCTACTTGTTTACTCACAACATTATAGGTGCTGTTCCAGTATCATTTTGATTGTGATGAAGTAAGCATGAATGCTCGCTGTGTCTTAAGTGATTATAATTTAATTTCTATAAAATTATTATTCGAACTGTGAATATTATAAATGAATAGAAATTCTTTCTAAAAATCTTTTTTAGAAAGAATATTTATTTTACAAATGTATGCGGACGAAAGAAAAATTAGACGCTAGCAAAATGAATTGCTGCACTTTCTGGACCGCTACGATCTTCATCAGCATTCTTCGCATCTATCTACCTTAGTTGTGTATTTTATAAACATCATCTATTTACCCATCTAACTTTGTAAATAAGAATACGAGAATATTCATATCAACATTAATTTGGTTAGACGAAATGTACACACAAACCAACGTATTCCTTTACTGTTCTCTCTGTATTTCGTCTTGTCCATTTGTTTTCGCTTTGTTTCAATTATGGATTGAACACGAGTGCAAATTTTGCTTTTAGTCATTCCTACTTGTTTACTCACAACATTATAGGTGCTGTTCCAGTATCATTTTGATTGTGATGAAGTAAGCATATAATTTAATTTTTATAATTTAATTTTTATTAAATTATTATTTGAACTGTGAATATTATAAATGAATAGAAGTTATTTTGGCTTAAGTTCATTTATTTTTAATTTCTAAAAACTTTTTTAGAAAGAATATTTATTTTACAAATGTATGCGGACGTTTTCCAAAGAAAACAAGAAAAAATTAGACGCTAGCAGAGTGAAATGCTGCACTTTCTGGACAGCTACGACCTTCATCAGCATTATTCGCTTCTTTCTACCTTAGTTGTGTATTTTATAAACATCATCTATTTAACCAACTAACTTTGTAAATAACAATACGAGAATATTCATATCAACATTAATTTGGTTAGACGAAATTAACACACAAACCAACGTATTTCTTTACTGTTCTCTCTGTATTTCGTCTTGTACATTTGTTTTTGCTTTGTTTCAATTATCGATTGAACCCGAATGCAAATTTTGTTTTTACGACCTTCATCAGCATTCTTCGCATGTATCTACCTTAGTTGTGTATTTTATAAACATCATCTATTTAACCATCTAACTTTGTAAATAAGAATACGAGAATATTCATATCAACATTAATTCGGTTAGACGAAATGTACACACAAACCAACGTTTTTCTTTACTGTTCTCTCTGTATTTCGTCTTGTACATTTGTTTTTCCTTTGTTTCAATTATCGATTGAACACGAATGCAAATTTTGTTTTTAGTCATTCCTACTTGTTTACTCACAACATTATAGATGCTGTTCCAGTATCATTTTGATTGTGATGAAGTAAGCATGAATGCTCGCAGTGCCTTGCGTGCTTATAATTTAATTTTTATTAAATTATTATTTGAACTTTGAATATTATAAATGAATGGAAATTATTTTGGCTTAAGTTCATTTATTTTTAATTTCTAAAAATCTTTTTTAGAAAGAATATTTATTTTACAAATGTATGCAGACGAAAGAAAAATTAGACGCTAGCAAAATGAAATGCTGCACTTTCTGGACTGCTTTGACCTTCATCAGCTTTCTTCGCATCTATCTACCTTAGTTGTGTATTTTATAAACATCATCTATTTAACCATCTAACTTTGTAAATAAGAATACGAGAATATTCATATCAACATTAATTCGCTAAGACGAAATGTACACACAAACCAACGTATTTCTTTACTGTTCTCTCTGTATTTCGTCTTGTACATTTGTTTTTGCTTTGTTTCAATCATCGATTGAACACGAGTGCAAATTTTGCTTTTAGTCATTCCTACTTGTTTACTCACAACATTATAGGTGCTGTTCCAGTATCATTTTGATTGTGATGAAGTAAGCATTAATGCTCGCTGTGCCTTGAGTGATTATGCAGTGTTGTGCAGAACAAAAGCAACAGCATACAGTTCATAATAAAAACACGTATTTTATTATTTAGATTTCATTTTACAAAAACATATTTCATTTATTTATTTCATGTTTTTTAGGTAAATTCAAAATACAAAAAAACTTAACAAATTAAATTAACAAATTCTTAGAAATAAACAAAAACTAATTTTTCCTTCTTATTAAAGTGTGCAAAACAAAAGCAACAAATTCAATACTTCGTGTATAATCCTTTGTTTTTTATAACAGCCGCACATCTACGGGGCATTGATGCAATTATGTTTGCTATTGTACTATTCGGAATTTCTTCCCACTCAGATTTCAGTTCTTGGAACAGCTGGTTTTTATTTTTGAATCGTTTTTCCGGCTACCTTTCTTTTCAGTATCCCAAAAAGGTTTTTAATGGGATTCAAGTTGGGTGATTGGGCCGGCCAATCAAGGACTTGAATCCCATTGTCTTTATTGATATCTCTGACTAACCTCGATGTGTGTTTCGGATCGTTATCGTGTTGAAACATCCATCGAAGTGGCATATTCCACTAGGCATGTGGCAACATTTGGGTCTCAAGGATATCTCTGTACTTGAAGCGGTCCGTTATTCCATCAATTTGATAGAAGGGACCCACCCCATTAGCTGAAAAACAAGTCCAGGCCATTATACTGTCTCCTCCGTGCTTTATAGACACTTTGCAGTTGCGGGATTCAAGACGTTTACCCGGCAGTCTACGAACTGTGCACATGCCGTCAGAATTAATTAAGTTAAACTTCAACTCATCGCTAAATAAAACTGTTTTCCACTTTTGAGGAGACCACTTTAAATGAGTTTTTGCAAAATTTAATCTAAATAAATAAATCAATGAAAATTTATTAAAAACTATCACGTAAAAAAATATTGTTTTGAAATATTACCTTTGGTGTTTATGTTTTTTTGTTAGCAATGGTATTTTGCATGGTCGATAACTTTTCAAATTGTTTGAAATTGCCCGTCTTGTAATAGTGCTGGCCTCAACGTTCAAATTTAGGACTCGAACGACCTCTTTGGAGGTTGCAAATGGATTTTTTTTTTTGAACAAACGACAAATTTTTCTATCTTCTCGCTCAGTGATTTTTCGTGGGGCTCCTCCTAAATGTTTGGTTTCAACGCTTCTTGTCGATTTGTACTTTTGTAATAATCTGCATAGGATAGATCGATTGATATTGTATTTTTTGGCAATATCGGTTTGCCTTTCACCTCTATTAAAATCATCAATTATTCGTAATTTAAATTCTTTCTTATATTTATCTCTAGCCATTATTTAGTAAGTGATTTAGTACACAGATTCTAAATAACTGATCGAAAACTTTATTCATTACCTTCAAAATGTTCCAAAAAGAATTTCATGATTGGAAAAAACCGTTATTTAAAAAAAAATATAAAATTTTTTTAGTAACTATGAATTGTTGCCTTTGTTATGCACACTTTCTTTTGAAGGTCATCAAGTTTTATTATTATTTTAACATTAAATTCTGATAGATTTGAATAATATTTTTGCTACAAATAATCAACCATAAGAGAGTGCAAAAACTTAAAAAAAACTCTTAAAATAAGAAAACAAGTAAAATAGAAATTGCAAATTGTAGCTTCATATGCACTTTGTTGCTTTTGTTCTGCACAACACTGTAATTTAATTTTTATTAAATTATTATTCGAACTGTGAATATTATAAATGAATAGAAATTATTTTGGCTTAACTTCATTTATTTTTAATTTCTAAAAATTTTTTTAGAAAGAAAATTTATTTTACAAATGTTTGCGGACGTTTTCCCAGGAAAGCAAGAAAAATTAGACGCTAGCAGAATGAAATGCTGCACTTTCTGGACCGCTACGACCTTCATCAGCATTCTTCGCATCTATCTACCTTAGTTGTGTATTTTATAAACATCATCTATTTAACCAACTAACTTTGTAAATAAGAATACGAGAATATTCATATCAACATTAATTCGGTTAGACGAAATGTACACACAAACCAACGTATTTCTTTACTGTTCTCTCTGTATTTCGTCTTGTACATTTGTTTTTGCTTTGTTTCAATTATCGATTGAACACGAGTGCAAATTTTGCTTTTAGTCATTCCTACTTGTTTACTCACAACATTATAAGTGCTGTTCGAGTATCATTTTGATTGTGATAATTAATTTAATGTTTATTAAATTATTATTTGAACTGTGAATATTATAAATGAATAGAAATTATTTTGGTTTAAGTTCATTTATTTTTAATTTCTAAAAAGCTTTTTTAGAAAGAATATTTATTTTCAAAAGGTATGCGGACGTTTTCCAAAGAAAACAAGAAAAATTAGACACTAGCAGAATGAAATGCTGCACTTTTTGGACCGCTACGACCTTCATCAGCATTCTTCTCATCTATCTACCTTAGTTGTGTATTTTATAAACATCATCTATTTAACCAACTAACTTTGTAAATAAGAATACGAGAATATTCATATCAACATTAATCTGGTTAGACGAAATGTACACACAAACCAACGTATTTCTTTACTGTTCTCTCTGTATTTCGTCTTGTACATTTGTTTTTGCTTTGTTTCAATCATCGATTGAACACGAATGCAAATTTTGTTTCTAGTCATTCCTACTTGTTTACTCATAACATTATAGATGCTGTTCCAGTATCATTTTGATTGTGATGAATTAAGCATGAATGCTCACTGTGCCTTGTGTGCTTATAATTTAATTTTTATTAAATTATTATTTGAACTGTGAATATTATAAATGAATAGAAATTATTTTGGCTTAAGTTCATTAATTCTTAATTTCTAAAAATCTTTTTTAGAAAGAAAATTTATTTTAGAAATGTATGCGGATGTTTTCCAAAGAAAACAAGATAAATTAGACGCTAGCAGAATGAAATGCTGCACTTTCTGGACCTCTACGACCTTAATCAGCATTCTTCGCATCTATCTACCTTAGTTGTGTATTTTATAAACATCATCTATTTAACCAACTAACTTTGTAAATAAGAATACGAGAATATTCATATCAACATTAATTTGGTTAGACGAAATGTACACACAAACCAACGTATTTCTTTACTGTTCTCTCTGTATTTCGTCTTATACATTTGTTTTTGCTTTTTTTCAATCATCGATTGAACACGAATGCAAATTTTGTTTTTAGTCATTCCTACTTGTTTACTCACAACATTATAGATGCTGTTCCAGTATCATTTTGATTGTGATGAAGTAAGCATGAATGCTCACTGTGCCTTGTGTGCTTATAATTTAATTTTTATTAAATTATTATTTGAACTGTGAATATTATATATGAATAGAAATTATTTTGGCTTAAGTTCATTAATTCTTAATTTCTAAAAATCTTTTTTAGAAAGAAAATTTATTTTAGAAATGTATGCGGACGTTTTTCAAAGAAAACAAGATAAATTAGACGCTAGCAGAATGAAATGCTGCACTTTCTGGACCTCTACGACCTTAATCAGCATTCTTCGCATCTATCTACCTTAGTTGTGTATTTTATAAACATCATCTATTTAACCAACTAACTTTGTAAATAAGAATACGAGAATATTCATATCAACATTAATTTGGTTAGACAAAATGTACACACAAACCAACGTATTTCTTTACTGTTCTCTCTGTATTTCGTCTTATACATTTGTTTTTGCTTTTTTTCAATCATCGATTGAACACGAATGCAAATTTTGTTTTTAGTCATTCCTACTTGTTTACTCACAACATTGTAGATGCTGTTCCAGTATCATTTTGATTGTGATGAATTAAAAATGAATGCTCACTGTGCCTTGTGTGCTTATAATTTAATTTTTATTAAATTATTATTTGAACTGTGAATATTATAAATGAATAGAAATTATTTTGGCTTAAGTTCATTAATTCTTAATTTCTAAAAATCTTTTTTAGAAAGAAAATTTATTTTAGAAATGTATGCGGACGTTTTCCAAAGAAAACAAGATAAATTAGACGCTAGCAGAATGAAATGCTGCACTTTTTGGACCGCTACGACCTTCATCAGCATTCTTCTCATCTATCTACCTTAGTTGTGTATTTTATAAACATCACCTATTTAACCCACTAACTTTGTAAATAAGGATACGAGAATATTCATATCAACATTAATTTATTTAGACGAAATGTACACAAACCAACGTATTTCTTTACTGTTCTCACTGTATTTCGTCTTGTACATTTGTTTTTGCTTTGTTTCAATTATCGATTGAACACGAATGCAAATTTTGTTTTTAGTCATTCCTACTTGTTTACTCACAACATTATAGATGCTGTTCCAGTATCATTTTGATTGTGATAAAGTAAGCATGAATGCTCGTAGTGCCTTGCGTGCTTATAATTTAATTTTTATTAAATTATTATTTGAACTGTGAATATTATAAATGAATGGAAATTATTTTGGCTTAAGTTCATTTATTTTTAATTTCCAAAAATCTTTTTTAGAAAGAATATTTATTTTACAAATGTATGCGGACGAAAGAAAAATTAGATGCTAGCAAAATGAAATGCTGCACTTTCTGGACCGCTACGACCTTCATCACCATTCTTCGCATCTATCTACCTTAGTTGTGTATTTTATAAACATCATCTATTTAACCAACTAACTTTGTAAATTAGAATACGAGAATATTCATATCAATATTAAGTCGGTTAGACGAAATGTACACACAAACTAACGTATTTCTTTACTGTTCTCTCTCTTATACGTTTGTTTTTGCTTTGTTTCAATCATCGATTGAACACAAATGCAAATTTTGTTTTTAGTCATTCTTACTTGTTTACTCACAACATTATAGATGCTGTTCCAGTATCATTTTGATTGTGATGAAGTAAGCATGAATGCTCGCTGTGCCTTGCGTGCTTATAATTTAATTTTTATTAAATTATTATTTGAACTGTGAATATTATAAATGAATAGAAATTATTTTGGCTCACTGTGCCTTGTGTGCTTATAATTTAATTTTTATTAAATTATTATTTGAACTGTGAATATTATAAATGAATAGAAATTATTTTGGCTTAAGTTCATTAATTCTTAATTTCTAAAAATCTTTTTTAGAAAGAAAATTTATTTTAGAAATGTATGCGGATGTTTTCCAAAGAAAACAAGATAAATTAGACGCTAGCAGAATGAAATGCTGCACTTTCTGGACCTCTACGACCTTAATCAGCATTCTTCGCATCTATCTACCTTAGTTGTGTATTTTATAAACATCATCTATTTAACCAACTAACTTTGTAAATAAGAATACGAGAATATTCATATCAACATTAATTTGGTTAGACGAAATGTACACACAAACCAACGTATTTCTTTACTGTTCTCTCTGTATTTCGTCTTATACATTTGTTTTTGCTTTTTTTCAATCATCGATTGAACACGAATGCAAATTTTGTTTTTAGTCATTCCTACTTGTTTACTCACAACATTATAGATGCTGTTCCAGTATCATTTTGATTGTGATGAAGTAAGCATGAATGCTCACTGTGCCTTGTGTGCTTATAATTTAATTTTTATTAAATTATTATTTGAACTGTGAATATTATATATGAATAGAAATTATTTTGGCTTAAGTTCATTAATTCTTAATTTCTAAAAATCTTTTTTAGAAAGAAAATTTATTTTAGAAATGTATGCGGACGTTTTTCAAAGAAAACAAGATAAATTAGACGCTAGCAGAATGAAATGCTGCACTTTCTGGACCTCTACGACCTTAATCAGCATTCTTCGCATCTATCTACCTTAGTTGTGTATTTTATAAACATCATCTATTTAACCAACTAACTTTGTAAATAAGAATACGAGAATATTCATATCAACATTAATTTGGTTAGACAAAATGTACACACAAACCAACGTATTTCTTTACTGTTCTCTCTGTATTTCGTCTTATACATTTGTTTTTGCTTTTTTTCAATCATCGATTGAACACGAATGCAAATTTTGTTTTTAGTCATTCCTACTTGTTTACTCACAACATTGTAGATGCTGTTCCAGTATCATTTTGATTGTGATGAATTAAAAATGAATGCTCACTGTGCCTTGTGTGCTTATAATTTAATTTTTATTAAATTATTATTTGAACTGTGAATATTATAAATGAATAGAAATTATTTTGGCTTAAGTTCATTAATTCTTAATTTCTAAAAATCTTTTTTAGAAAGAAAATTTATTTTAGAAATGTATGCGGACGTTTTCCAAAGAAAACAAGATAAATTAGACGCTAGCAGAATGAAATGCTGCACTTTTTGGACCGCTACGACCTTCATCAGCATTCTTCTCATCTATCTACCTTAGTTGTGTATTTTATAAACATCACCTATTTAACCCACTAACTTTGTAAATAAGGATACGAGAATATTCATATCAACATTAATTTATTTAGACGAAATGTACACAAACCAACGTATTTCTTTACTGTTCTCACTGTATTTCGTCTTGTACATTTGTTTTTGCTTTGTTTCAATTATCGATTGAACACGAATGCAAATTTTGTTTTTAGTCATTCCTACTTGTTTACTCACAACATTATAGATGCTGTTCCAGTATCATTTTGATTGTGATAAAGTAAGCATGAATGCTCGTAGTGCCTTGCGTGCTTATAATTTAATTTTTATTAAATTATTATTTGAACTGTGAATATTATAAATGAATGGAAATTATTTTGGCTTAAGTTCATTTATTTTTAATTTCCAAAAATCTTTTTTAGAAAGAATATTTATTTTACAAATGTATGCGGACGAAAGAAAAATTAGATGCTAGCAAAATGAAATGCTGCACTTTCTGGACCGCTACGACCTTCATCACCATTCTTCGCATCTATCTACCTTAGTTGTGTATTTTATAAACATCATCTATTTAACCAACTAACTTTGTAAATAAGAATACGAGAATATTCATATCAATATTAAGTCGGTTAGACGAAATGTACACACAAACTAACGTATTTCTTTACTGTTCTCTCTCTTATACGTTTGTTTTTGCTTTGTTTCAATCATCGATTGAACACAAATGCAAATTTTGTTTTTAGTCATTCTTACTTGTTTACTCACAACATTATAGATGCTGTTCCAGTATCATTTTGATTGTGATGAAGTAAGCATGAATGCTCGCTGTGCCTTGCGTGCTTATAATTTAATTTTTATTAAATTATTATTTGAACTGTGAATATTATAAATGAATAGAAATTATTTTGGCTTAAGTTCATTTATTTTTAATTTCTAAAAAACTTTTTTAGAAAGAATATTTATGTTACAAATGTATGCGGACGTTTTCCAAAGAAAACAAGAAAAAATTAGACGCTAGCAGAATGAAATGCTGCACTTTCTGGACCGCTACGACCTTCATCAGCATTATTCGCTTCTATCTACCTTAGTTGTGTATTTTATAAACATCATCTATTTAACCAACTAACTTTGTAAATAAGAATACGAGAATATTCATATCAACATTAATTTGGTTAGACGAAATGTACACACAAACCAACGTATTCCTTTACTGTTCTCTCTGTATTTCGTCTTGTACATTTGTTTTCGCTTTGTTTCAATTATCGATTGAACACGAGTGCAAATTTTGCTTTTAGTCATTCCTACTTGTTTACTCACAACATTATAGGTGCTGTTCCAGTATCATTTTGATTGTGATGAAGTAAGCATGAATGCTCGCTGTGCCTTGCGTGCTTATAGTTTAATTTTTATTAAATTATTATTTGAACTGTGAATATTATAAATGAATAGAAATTATTTTGGCTTAAGTTCATTTATTTTTAATTTCTAAAATACTTTTTTAGAAAGAATATTTATTTTACAAATGTATGCGGACGTTTTCCAAAGAAAACAAGAAAAAATTAGACGCTAGCAGAATGAAATGCTGCACTTTTTGGACCGCTACGACCTTCATCAGCATTCTTCGCATCTATCTACCTTAGTTGTGTATTTTATAAACATCATCTATTTAACCAACTAACTTTGTAAATAACAATACGAGAATATTCATATCAACATTAATTTGGTTAGACGAAATTAACACACAAACCAACGTATTTCTTTACTGTTCTCTCTGTATTTCGTCTTGTACATTTGTTTTTGCTTTGTTTCAATTTGTTTAAGCGCCAACGTTGTCAACACTCTTTTGCCCTTTTTTTGCTTCTGTGTAAACAGAAAAAGAAAGAAACAGAAAACAAAAAAAGGCAAAAGAATGCGCGGCTAAATGGCTGTTAGTTAGTTGCGTTGGGTTTTTAAGACAGTGAAGTCGTTTTTAAGTAGTTATAAAAGTGTCTTTTTACAAAACTAAAAAACAAAGGAAATTTGTAATTAAATAAAGATTTATTATAAAATTTGTACAATCTTAAAAATTATTTGTGGCCTATTCAATTTAAATGCGCGAACGGGCGTGTGTGTGGGTGCTCTTTGAGAACAAACAAAATAAAGAAAAATATTAAATGCCTAGAAAAAGAACGTACAAACATTGATATAGTTTTTTTTCCAACGAAATACAAAACAAAATTACACACGTACAAGTGTTCATCTATTTATCTTATTTTGGATATTGGTTGAAACTTAATTGTTAGTATTAAAAAGTGTTACAAGTTTATTAAAACATAAAACCCGAAAAATAATCGAACAAGTTTAAATAAAAGACTGGAACAGCATCTAACCTAGAAAGTTTGTTCCAAATAAACCACTGTTGTTTTACCACTATCACCGCCACAGGAAAGTTTATTTAGTTGTTCCCTATCATATTCGGTCAGCATTAGAGAATTTGCAGACAAAGACGACAGTGAAACTAGCTTGATTGTGTGCGGAGCCGCCGTCAATCGACACCATCGTTGCCAGAGGACACCACTCATCACATCTTCACCAAAAAAGGGTAAGTCCTAAGTATTTTCCCCACAACTCTGTGGAAGACCCCACCCACATTTATGTGGAAGTAACCCCCTTGAACCCCCACATTTTTTGGTCCTTCGAGCCGGATCCAACCCGGTACCCCAGAAACTTCTAAATCTTTCCTCCATAAGGAGAAAAAACCCCACCGGATTCCCATTCCGGACCCCATATATATACATTTATATATATAAATAAAGTTTTCCTCCGTATAAAGGAGAACAAAACCCCATACCCCTACCCGTGTTTCCATACAGGAAAAACCCAAGCATTACGTGCTGGGCCCCACATTATAAAAAATAAAAATAATAAACCTTTTGAAAAAACAGCGTTGACTGTACCCTTTTTCAAATTTGCATAATAATTTGCAAAAACCATTATTAGCGGTACTTGCGTTTTTTGCATTTCCAACGGTTTCTTATTTTTCGATTTCTTCTGCACCTGCAAAAATAAGAAACCGCGAAATTTATATACATAAGCATATATGATTGTTGGCATGCGCACATATATATATATATCTACATACGTACACACCAAATTTGCTCAAGGTTAAATTAATGAGCTGTTAAAATAACAAAATTAAAGAAGCAAATTTGTATGTACATATTTCTGTACCCACAATTGTAAAGAAAAAAGCAAACATACATACTTAAATACAAACAGCAGAGAAGTTTCTTTGACCGTCGCAAATTCGCTGCCGGCAGAGAAAAAGAATAAAGACAATATTCTTATGTGTGATTGTATGCACACATCTTCATTTGCTTGCATTTTAAGAGCACACATTTGATAAATTAAAGAGATCACTTTTGTGACGTCACCACCAACAAAATTACTAAAGCACAATACGCAAGCGTAAAGTCAAAAAAAAATTTGTTGTTCTACTGACCTACATTAATATACGCATGAATATAATAATAACTAATGTGTACATGCATAAGCAGAAACATTTATGCAAACGTATGTAAATATATAACAAGCTTGTGTATTAGGAACATAAGTAATTTTGGTGGTTGAAAATAAGAAAACAAATACGAGCACAGTAGCGGACAAATATTGTGCATCTTGGAAATAAATTGTTGGATTTTTTTTGAATTGAACTAAATTTAATAAATAATTTTAATAAATTCAATTTTAAATTAAATTACATTATTAAATTAAATAATATCCCTTTAAAATTTACCCCCCTGTTTTAATAAATAAAATAAATTAAACGCAAAAAAGTACATTAGGCGTTAATTATTTTAATTGGTATTTATCAACCATTTATTATAAAAATATAAAACTTCATACTCAACTGTATTTATTAATTTAAAAAACAAATATTTGCAAATTTTATTGTCGTCGACAAATTCTGCTCTTCACTGTCCCTTGTTCTTTTTGACATAACGGGCAATCGTATACGAGGGTCACCCAAAAAAGAAACGGGTACAAGTATACGAGGGTCAACCCAAACAGTTCGGGCACATAAAAACGAGGTGCAACCAAAAAAAAAAAAAATATATATTTTTTTCTTATATTTTATATTTTAATTTGTACCAATTATTTGAATCCATTCACTATTTGAACACTTTTATTGTCTTGTTGGCGAGAATTCCCCCTACTGTTCTACTCAACAATCGTTTAATTTTTATATCGCGAATCATCTCGGTCTTTTCTTGATAACTAAATACCCCCCACTTGGGCAAAATAACGATAAAATGGCATCAATCAAATCATTGATCCGTGTCTCTGATCGCATCACGAAGCTTTCAGTTCATATGGATGAGAGCGCGGTTGACGGCCAGTCGATTCACGCGTGGGATGTCCTGAAAACAGAAGCTATACGGTTATGGGAAGCCTTCGCGTCGCTATACGACGATGCTATCGAAAAATTTGACCCCGTGAGAGATGACATCGATATCGAAACTTTGGAGAAACGTTTTTTTTCAACTTTTGAGGTTTATACCAAAATGATCGCCAAAATAAATGAAGGCATCGAGACTCTGCGCAACAAGACAAAGCGACATCTTGCTCGAGAGGAACAGGCAACTCAACATCCCCTCATATCAGTACCCCCCTGCGATACAGAGATTTTCCACGGTGACTATAAGTCATGGCCAACATTCCGTGATATGTTCACGGCCCTCTACAAGAATAATAATCGCCTATCCCCGGTGGAAAAGATGTGCCACTTACTGAAGAAGACCCAAGGAGAAGCGAGAGACCTGTTAAAAACATGCCCCATAACGAACGATGGGTTCGAAATGGGATGGCAACACTTGGTGCAAAGGTACGAAAATAAGCGCGTTTTGGTGAACGCGCAATTAAAATGTTTATTTAATATTTCCCCCCTTCCTAAAGAGACTGGGCCCAATATTAGGCGTTTGCAACGCACAATTAATGATTGCGTTACGAATTTAACACTGTTAGGAATCGACACCAAAAATTGGGACCCCATTTTTATTTATATTTGTTCCACCTGTCTACCCGATACTACGCTCAATTTGTGGGAACACTCTTTGCCCCACAACACAGAGTTGCCAGCTTGGAAACAAATGGATGCGTTTCTGACGTCTCGGTTTCAAACATTAGAATCAGTTGCAGATATCCGCTCAACCTTTTCACACTCGAATGTCTCAAACGCGTCTAAAGTTCCGAATTATAAAAAACCGCATTCAAATGAGAAAAAACTTAACAGTTTTAATACCAGCGTGTTAGTCGACAAATACAAAAAATGTCCTTTGTGTACCCATTCACATCCCATTAGATTTTGTTCAGTGTTTCTTGGTATGTCTCTGGAAAATAGATACAATATAGTTAAAAAACATAAACTTTGTACAAATTGTCTCGCTACCTCCCATGAGCGTAGACAATGTAAAAGCAAATTTGTGTGCAATGCTTGTGGACAAAGCCACCATTCGCTGCTGCACCGCCATGAACGCAACTCAGCGTCAAATATACGGAACCCTGCAGCACCCCAAACTGCTCCCGTTATATCTACCCCTAACCCCCATGAAAATAATATTCGCTCATATAACCCCCCGCACAACACGAATATACCCCCTGTTGGTGCTCCATCACATAGAGGTAACTACTTTACCCGCGGGGCTCCGCCCCCAACTAGTATTCACCCCCCTCTAAATGCAACCCCCTCTACTTCTCGTGAAGCGGCTGAAAAAACGCTGCAATCGTACTCAACCCAGGTACAAGCAACTACCCCCTCTATTATATTGGGCACCGCCCTAGTAGATATTTATAATCATGATTTTAAATGCACTATTCGTGCCTTAATCGACTCTGCATCTGGAGCGTCGTTTATTTCGAGGCGCCTTCAAAGAAAACTCCACATCAGCACTCAGTCATCTCATGCTGAGGTCCATGGCATAAATGACTCATTAACTGCAACATCAACTCACATGTGTCAAGTGCGCATAGGGTCTCCAATCAACCCTGCAATTAATATGTGTATTGACGCCTATATCGTCAATAAACTAACAGATCAACTGCCGTATTACCCAGTATCCGCTCTCAAGGATGCAAACTTCTCACGCCTTCAACTGGCTGATAAGTATAGGCAAAACTGCACTGAGGTAGACCTACTACTCGGAGGAGATGTCTACCCCAAGATAATTAAAAACGGCGTACAATGGGACTCTAACCAATCCTTGGTTGCCCAAAATACCATTTTTGGCTGGATACTTACCGGCAAAATGCACACCCCGCAAAATCGTGTTACGATTCGTTCATTTTTCAATGAACTTACCCTATCAACTCAACTACAAAAATTCTGGGAACTGGAAGAAGTTCCGAAGAAGCGCCGTTCAACCCCTGAAGACATATATTGTGAAGAGCTGTATAAAAAATCGACTCACAAAAACCCTGATGGGCGTTTTGTCGTGTCACTACCCTTTAAGCACGACTACCCCAACCCCCTTAATGTAGGCGATTCCCGAAACATCGCCATATCTCAATTTTTACGCAATGAAACAAGGTTGCTAAAAATCCCCGAACTCAAAAATGATTACGACCGAGTAATCACCGAGTACGCCACTCTAGGCCAAATGGACAAAGTTTCCCCCCCGAGTAACGGCTCTGAAACCTACTACTTGCCACACCACGCAGTACTAAAACCCGATAGTGCTACCACCAAGCTACGTGTGGTGTTTAATGCGTCTAGCCCCTCATCTAACGGCGTCAGTCTCAACGATATGCTCCACGTCGGGCCTATATTACAGGCCGACTTAACTATTTTAATTCTTCGCTGGAGACTTTTTCGCTACGTATTTAACGCGGACATCGAAAAGATGTACCGCCAAATTCTTATAGAACCCTCTCAGACCCAATATCAGCGTATTATCTTCCGAAAATCCCCAAACGAGCCCCTTCAAGACTATCAGTTGAATACCGTAACATTCGGTGTCAACTGCGCCCCATACTTAGCAATCAGAACATTGCTAGAGCTAGCCAATGAGGCCGAAGAAAATTACCCCCTGGCAGCTGACATTTTACGAAACTTCATGTACGTCGATGATGTTTTGGCTGGCTCCCATACTATTACGGCCAGTTTACAATGCAGAAATCAACTCCGCAACGTGCTTGAATCAGCAGGTTTTACGTTACGTAAATGGACGGCGAATAACAATCTTTTACTCAATGATTTACCCCCAAATTATCTACTAGATGAAGAATTTTTGACCCTTTCTGATTCTAGCATCACTAAAACGCTGGGACTGCGGTGGAACGCAGGAAATGATTACTTCTATTTTAAATTGAAATCTCACCCCGATCGCAAGGCAGTCACAAAAAGGTCTGTACTTTCAGAAATAGCCAAGTTATTTGACCCCGCGGGCTGGCTATCACCCAAAATAATTGTGGCTAAAATTATAATGCAGCAAATCTGGAAGGATGGAACAGACTGGGATGAAGATTTATACCCCCCTACACTCGAAAACTGGCATAATTTTCTTGATGATTATATTAACATCGAACAAATTAGAATACCCCGTTTTGTTAATTTTGACCCCTCATATACTACCGAACTACACGGTTTCTGCGACGCCTCTGAAAAGGCCTATGCCGCTACTCTGTATCTGCGATCTGAGAACCAAGGTTTTGTCTCAACTCACCTTTTAGTAGCAAAAACCAAAGTAGCGCCGGTAAAATTTGTTTCGATACCACGAAAAGAACTTTGTGGTGCTGAGTTGTTGGCTACAATGATGGACACAATACCAGCTCAACTCAATTTGAAAAATTACAAAATTTTCTTGTGGACGGATTCCACGATTGTCTTAGCGTGGTTGCGAGGTCCCCCTAACCGATGGAAAACATTCGTTGAAAACCGCGTCAGCTCCATTATCGAAAAGGTCGGAATCGAACCATGGTCGCATGTTGATACGAAAAATAATCCAGCTGACCTGGCCTCTCGCGGCCTTACCGTATCACAATTGGCGTCGAATACGCTCTGGTGGCAAGGTCCCCCGTGGTTAAGACTTTCACACGCTGAATGGCCGTCATGCACGGAAAATTTCTCAACAGACGAAGAGTCCAGACCGCTCTGTGTGCACTCTACCACAGTGAAATATGAAGACCTACTCCATAATTTTTCGGATTTGCCCAAAGCGTTACGAGTTATTAGCTACGTATTCCGTTTTTATCATCGCTTGAAAAATCATCAGAAATTCAACTCTAACGATCTCACCTCGGATGAAATCAACATCGTTAAATCACGTTTAATTATTTCGAGTCAAAAACTTCATTTCGCAGATGAGCATAAAGAATTATGCAATAATCGCCCGATATCCCGTAAAAGTACGTTATTAACTCTTAACCCCTTTCTCGATTCTAACGGAATCATGCGAATTAATGGCCGATTGGCAAACTCCCCCACTCTTAGCTATAATGAGCGCTACCCTATTTTGTTACCCTATCACGCTCGTTATACTCGACTTTTCCTCAAATGGCTACACATGTACTCCATACATGGCCAAAATGCGCTTTTACACCGCCTTATGCGATGCCATTACTACGTACCTCGTCTTAAAAATCTAGTAAAATCAGCTATTTCTAAATGCGTCACATGCGTTAGGCATAAAAGTGCGCTCAGCCAGCAGATGATGGCTGCATTACCCCCTGAACGAGCTACGCTCACCCGCCCATTCTACGACACTGGAGTGGATTTCGCCGGGCCCTTCGAAATAAAATCCTACGCGGGCCGCGGTTGCAAAATCACTAAAGGGTACGTCGCAATCTTCGTCTGCTTCGCTACTAAAGCCATTCACCTGGAACCCACTGGAGATATATCTACGCAAGCCTTTTTAGCGGCCTTCGCCAGATTTTTCAGCAGACGTGGAACGCCTCATGCCATGTATTCCGATAATGGCACTGCGTTTGTTGGCGCCTCAAACATCCTACAACATGATGCCCAACAATTTCTAGCCCTTGTACGGAAAGGTGTATTAGCTCAAAACAGCTTCTCTCCGTTAGAATGGCACTTCATCCCCCCAGGAGCACCCCATATGGGCGGCCTGTGGGAGGCCGGAGTAAAAAGTTTTAAGTCCCATTTTAAAAAGATTTGCCACAGCCAACACTTCACGTATGAAGAATTTAGCACCATGCTAACCCGCATAGAGGCATGTCTGAATTCCCGGCCCTTGAGTCCAGTGACCAACGACCCAAACGACTTATGCGCAATAACCCCCGGTCACTTCCTCATAGGCACCCCCATTTTGTCACCCCCCGAACCCAATTTATCCGATCACTCGTTAAGTTATGTCAATCGCTGGCAGAAACTACAAATATTACACCATCACCTCGCCCGTCGATGGAAATACGAATATCTTATCGAACTCCATAAACGGACAAAATGGAAGTACCCACAGCGAGATTTCGCGATCGGAGATCTTGTCGTCGTGCGACAAGACAATTTACCCCCACATCAATGGCGTCTCGGTCGAATTGATAAAGTCTATCACGGCCTGGACAGCAAGGTCAGAACAGCTGACATTCGCACCGCTACGGGTGTCATCACGCGCCCCATCGTTAAATTAGTGTGGCTCCCCTACCCCGAATCGCAATGACAACTAATCTTTGCCTTTATTTCGTTCTTTTCTTTTCTAGTCATTATGCGGCGTTCACCACGTAGAAGCGCTTCCCCGATTGAGCGCCAACGGGTTATCATTCGTTTAAAATCCACCTATGATTGCCGCCTGTGCCAAAAGGATCACCCATTGCGAAAATGTAAGAAGTTTACCAGCATGTCTGTTTCCGCACGAGAAAAAACGGTACGACGCCATCTATATTGCGAAAATTGTTTAGCACATTCGCACCGATCTAATAAATGTCGCAGTGCTGAATGTTGTAAAATCTGCAGGGGTAAACATCACACACTTCTTCATCGCCCCCCCAAAATACGTCGTTCAAACGGTACTGGCAACGCTACTTTGATACCTACCGCCATTATGCAAATATGCCTGAACAAGCAATGGGTGCAAGTCCGTGGTCTAATTAACCCGTGTGCCACTGAAAGTGCCATCGCCGCCTTCATTGTCGACCGATATCACCTCCCCGTTGAACTGATCGACAATAAGAAATGGTACAAGATGACTTTTCGTTCACGTTTCGAGGGAGCAACCACGTTTACCGTCACCGCCAGAGTTGATGACAAGCTACCCCTCAATCAAGCCAGAAAACCATTGGACAGCCGAGTAGCTCATCATTATGATAACCTCCGTTTGGCAGACCCAGATTTCTATGGTAATAACGCCATCAACGTCATCCTGGGAGCCGATGTATACCCGGAGCTCATCAGAAGCGGTCTTCAACCAGGCAGCCTTGCATCGCCCCTCGCACAGGACACAGCTTTGGGATGGGTCCTAGTGGGAAAGTTTGGCCTCTAGGTGCCACCAACGTCTAATCATCATTTATATTATACATTTATTGAACTTATACATTTATTGAACTTATACATTTATTGAACTTATACATTTATTGAACTTATACATTTATTGAACTTATACTTATATTACACCCTAATCTAAGCTATCTTTTGAATTATTGAATTTGAACTTATATGAATTTTTATACTCTAAGTTGCAGTCCTGCAAGGGGGGCGGGATGTTTAAGCGCCAACGTTGTCAACACTCTTTTGCCCTTTTTTTGCTTCTGTGTAAACAGAAAAAGAAAGAAACAGAAAACAAAAAAAGGCAAAAGAATGCGCGGCTAAATGGCTGTTAGTTAGTTGCGTTGGGTTTTTAAGACAGTGAAGTCGTTTTTAAGTAGTTATAAAAGTGTCTTTTTACAAAACTAAAAAACAAAGGAAATTTGTAATTAAATAAAGATTTATTATAAAATTTGTACAATCTTAAAAATTATTTGTGGCCTATTCAATTTAAATGCGCGAACGGGCGTGTGTGTGGGTGCTCTTTGAGAACAAACAAAATAAAGAAAAATATTAAATGCCTAGAAAAAGAACGTACAAACATTGATATAGTTTTTTTTCCAACGAAATACAAAACAAAATTACACACGTACAAGTGTTCATCTATTTATCTTATTTTGGATATTGGTTGAAACTTAATTGTTAGTATTAAAAAGTGTTACAAGTTTATTAAAACATAAAACCCGAAAAATAATCGAACAAGTTTAAATAAAAGACTGGAACAGCATCTAACCTAGAAAGTTTGTACCAAATAAACCACTGTTGTTTTACCACTATCACCGCCACAGGAAAGTTTATTTAGTTGTTCCCTATCATATTCGGTCAGCATTAGAGAATTTGCAGACAAAGACGACAGTGAAACTAGCTTGATTGTGTGCGGAGCCGCCGTCAATCGACACCATCGTTGCCAGAGGACACCACTCATCACATCTTCACCAAAAAAGGGTAAGTCCTAAGTATTTTCCCCACAACTCTGTGGAAGACCCCACCCACATTTATGTGGAAGTAACCCCCTTGAACCCCCACACAATTATCGATTGAACACGAATGCAAATTTTGTTTTTACGACCTTCATCAGCATTCTTCGAATGTATCTACCTTAGTTGTGTATTTTATAAACATCATCTATTTAACCATCTAACTTTGTAAATGAGAATACGAGAATATTCATATCAACATTAATTCGGTTAGACGAAATGTACACACAAGCCAACGTTTTTCTTTACTGTTCTCTCTGTATTTCGTCTTGTACATTTGTTTTTCCTTTGTTTCAATCATCGATTGAACACGAATGCAAATTTTGTTTTTAGTCATTCTTACCTGTTTACTCACAACATTATAGATGCTGTTCCAGTATCATTTTGATTGTGATGAAGTAAGCATGAATGCTCGCTGTGCCTTGCGTGCTTATAATTTAATTTTTATTAAATTATTATTTGAACTGTGAATATTATAAAAGAATAGAAATTATTTTGGCTTAACTTCATTTATTTTTAATTTCTAAAAGTTTTTTTTAGAAAGAAAATTTATTTTACAAATGTTTGCGGACGTTTTCCAAAGAAAGCAAGAAAAATTAGACGCTAGCAGAATGAAATGCTGCACTTTCTGGACCGCTACGACCTTCATCAGCATTCTTCGCATCTATCTACCTTAGTTGTGTATTTTATAAACATCATCTATTTAACCAACTAACTTTGTAAATAAGAATACGAGAATATTCATATCAACATTAATTCGGTTAGACGAAATGTACACACAAACCAACGTATTTCTTTACTGTTCTCTCTGTATTTCGTCTTGTACATTTGTTTTTGCTTTTAGTCATTCCTACTTGTTTACTCACAACATTATAGGTGCTGTTCCAGTATCATTTTGATTGTGATGAAGTAAGCATGAATTCTCGCTGTGCCTTGCGTGCTTATAATTTAATTTTTATTAAATTATTATTTGAACTGTGAATATTATAAATGAATAGAAATTATTTTAGTTTAAGTTCATTTATTTTTAATTTCTACATTTGTTTTTGCTTTGTTTCAGTTATCGATTGAACACGAGTGCAAATTTTGCTTTTAGTCATTCCTACATTTTTACTCACAACATTATAGATGCTATTCCAGTATCATTTTGATTGTGATGAAGTAAGCATGAATGCTCGCTGTGCCTTGCGTGCTTATAATTTAATTTTTATTAAATTATTATTTGAACTGTGAATATTATAAATGAATAGAAATTATTTTGGCTTAAGTTCATTTACTTTTAATTTCTAAAAATCTTTTTTAGAAAGAATATTTATTTTCAAAAGGTATGCGGACGTTTTCCAAAGAAAGCAAGAAAAATTAGACGCTAGCAGAATGAAATGCTGCACTTTCTGGACCGCTACGACCTTCATCAGCATTCTTTGCATCTATCTACCTTAGTTGTGTATTTTATAAACATCATCTATTTAACCAACTAACTTTGTAAATAAGAATACGAGAATATTCATATCAATATTAAGTCGGTTAGACAAAATGTACACACAAACTAACGTATTTCTTTACTGTTCTCTCTCTTATACATTTGTTTTTGCTTTGTTTCAATCATCGATTGAACACGAATGCAAATTTTGTTTTTAGTCATTCTTACTTGTTTACTCACAACATTATAGATGCTGTTCCAGTATCATTTTGATTGTGATGAAGTAAGCATGAATGCTCGCTGTGCCTTGCGTGCTTATGATTTAATTTTTATTTAATCATTATTTAAACTGTGAATATTATAAATGAATAGAAATTATTTTGGCTTAAGTTCATTTATTTTTAATTTCCAAAAATCTTTTTTACAAAAAAATTTATTTTACAAGTGTATACGGACGTTTTCCAAAGAAAACAGAAAAATTAGACGCTAGCAGAATGAAATGCTGCACTTTCTGGTCCGCTACGACCTTCATCAGCATTATTCTCTTCTATCTACCTTAGTTGTGTATTTTATAAACATCATCTATTTAACCAACTAGCTTTGTAAAAAAGAATACGAGAATATTCATATCAACATTAATTTGGTTAGACGAAATTAACACACAAACCAACGTATTTCTTTACTGTTCTCTCTGTATTTCGTCTTGTACATTTGTTTTTGCTTTGTTTCAATCATCGATTGAACACGAATGCAAATGTTATTTTTAGTCATTCTTATTTGTTTACTCGCAACATTATAGATGCTGTTCCAGTATCATTTTGATTGTGATGAAGTAAGCATGAATGCTCGCTGTGCCTTGCGTGCTGATAATTTAATTTTTATTAAATTATTATTTGAACTGTGAATATTATAAATGTATAGAAATTATTTTGGCTAAAGTTCATTTATTTTTAATTTCTAAAAATCTTTTTTAGAAAGAAAATTTATTTTACAAATGTATACGGACGTTTTCCAAAGAAAACAAGAAAAATTAAACGCTAGCAGTTGTGTATTTTATAAACATCATCTATTTAACCAACTAACTTTGTAAAAAAGAATACGAGAATATTCATATCAACATTAATTTCGTTAGACGAAATTAACACACAAACCAACGTATTTCTTTACTGTTCTCTCTGTATTTTGTCTTGTACATTTGTTATTGCTTTGTTTCAATCATCGATTGAACACGAATGCAAATTTTGTTTTTAGTCATTCTTACTTGTTTGCTCGCAACATTATAGATGCTGTACCAGTATCATTTTGATTGTGATGAAGTAAGCATGAATGCTCGCTGTGCCTTGCGTGCTGATAATTTAATTTTTATTAAATTATTATTTGAACTGTGAATATTATAAATGAATAGAAATTATTTTGGCTTAAAATCATTAATTCTTAATTTCTAAAAATCTTTTTTAGAAAGAAAATTTATTTTAGAATTGTATGCGGACGTTTTCCAAAGAAAACAAGATAAATTATACGCTAGCAGAATGAAATGCTGCACTTTCTGGACCGCTACGACCTTCATCAGCATTCTTCGCATCTATCTACTTTAGTTGTGTATTTTATAAACATCATCTATTTAACCAACTAACTTTGTAAATAAGAATGCGAGAATATGCATATCAACATTAATTTGGTTAGACGAAATTTACACACAAACCAACGTATTTCTTTACTGTTCTCTCTGTATTTCGTCTTGTACATTTGTTTTTGCTTTGTTTCAGTCATCGATTGAACACGAATGCAAATTTTGTTTTTAGTCATTCTTACTTGTTTACTCAGAACATTATAGATGCTGTTCCAGTATCATTTTGATTGTGATGAAGTAAGCATTAATGCTTGCTGTGCCTTGAGTACTTATAATTTAATTTTTATTAAATTATTATTTGAACTGTGAATATTATAAATGAATAGAAATTATTTTAGCTTAAGTTCATTTATTTTTAATTTATAAAAATCTTTTTAGAAAGAATATTTATTTTACAAATGTATGCGGACGTTTTCCAAAGAAAACAAGAAAAATTAGACGCTAGCAGAATGAAATGCTGCACTTTCTGGACCGCTACAACCTTCATCAACATTCTCCGCATCTATCTACCTTAGTTGTGTATTTTATAAACATCATCTATTTAACCCACTAACTTTGTAAATAAGAATACGAGAATATTCATATTCACAAACCAATGCATTTCTTTACTGTTCTCTCTGTATTTCGTCTTGCACATTTGTTTTTGCTTTGTTTCAATCATCGATTGAACACGAATGCAAATTTTATTTTTAGTCATTCTTACTTGTTTACTCACAACATTATAGATGCTGTTCCAGTATCATTTTGATTGTGATGAAGTAAGGATGAATGCTCGCTGTGCCTTGAGTGCTTATAATTTAATTTTTATAAAATTATTATTTGAACTGTGAATATTATAAATGAATAGAAATTATTTTGGCTTAAGTTCATTTATTTTTAATTTCTAAAAACTTTTTTTAGAAAGAAAACTTATTTTACAAATGTTTGCGAACGTTTTCCAAAGAAAACAAGAAAAATTAGACGCCAGCAGAATGAAATGCTGCACTGTCTGGACCGCTACGACCTTCATCAGCATTCTTCGCAACTTTCTACCTTAGATGTGTATTTTATAAACATCATATATTTAACCAACTAACTTTGAAAATAAGAATACGAGAATATTCATATCAACATTAATTTGGTTAGACGAAATGTACACAAACCAACGCATTTCTTTTACTGTTCTCTCTGTATTTCGTCTCCTACATTTGTTTTTGCTTTGTTTCAATCATCGATTGAAAACGAATGCAAATTTTATTTTTAGTCATTCTTACTTGTTTACTCACAACATTATAGATGCTGTTCCAGTATCATTTTGATTGCGATGAAGTAAGCATGAATGCTCGCTGTGCCTTGCGTGCTTATATTTAATTTTTATTAACTTATTATTTGAACTGTGAATATTATAAATGAATAGAAATTATTTTGGCTTAAGATCATTTATTTTTAATTTCTTAAAATCTTTTTTAGAAAGAAAATTTCTTTTACAAATGTATGCGGACGTTTTCCACAGAAAACAAGAAAAATTAGACGCTAGCAGAATGAAATGCTGCACTTTCTGGACCGCTACGACCTTCATCAGCATTATTCGCTTCTATCTACCTTAGTTGTGTGTTTTATAAACATCATATATTTAACCAACTAACTTTGTAAATAAGAATACGAGAATATTCATATCAACATTAATTTGGTTAGACGAAATTTACACACAAACCAAAGTATTTATTTACTGTTCTCTCTGTATTTCGTCTTGTACATTTGTTTTTGCTTTGTTTCAATCATCGATTGAACACGAATGCAAATTTTGTTTTTAGTCATTCTTACTTGTTTACTCACAACATTATAGATGCTGTTCCAGTATCATTTTGATTGTGATGAAGTAAGCATGAATGCTCTCTGTGCCTTGCATTTATAATTTAATTTTTATTAATTATTATTTGAACTGTGAATATTATAAATGAATAGAAATTATTTTGGCTTAAGTTTATTTATTTTTAATTTCAAAAAATCTTTTTTAGAAAGAAAATTTCTTTTACAAATGTATGCGGACGTTTTCCAAAGAAAACATGAAAAATTAGACACTAGCAGAATGAAATGCTGCACTTTTTGGACCGCTACGACCTTCATCAGCATTCTTCGCATCTATCTACCTTAGTTGTGTATTTTATAAACATCATCTATTTAACCAACTAACTTTGTAAATAAGAATACGAGAATATTCATATCAACATTAATTTGGTTAGACGAAATTTACACACAAACCAACGTTTTTCTTTACTGTTCTCTCTGTATTTCGTCTTGTACATTTGTTTTTGCCTTGTTTCAATCATCGATTGAACACGAATGCAAATTTTGTTTTTAGTCATTCTTACTTGTTTACTCACAACATTATAGATGCTGTTCAAGTATCATTTTGATTATGTTGAAGTAAGCATGAATACTCGCTGTGCCTTGCGTGCTTATAATTTAATTTTTATTAAATTATTATTTGAACTGTGAATATTATAAATGAATAGAAGTTATTTTGGCTTAAGTTCATTTATTTTTAATTTCTAAAAATCTTTTTTAGAAAGAAAATTTCTTTTACAAATGTATGCGGACGTTTTTCAAAGAAAACAAGAAAAATTAGACGCTAGCAGAATGAAATGCTGCACTTTTTGGACCGCTACGACCTTCATCAGCATTCTTCGCATCTATCTACCTTAGTTGTGTATTTTATAAACATCATCTATTTAACCAACTATTTTTGTAAATAAGAATACGAGAATATTCATATCAACATTAATTCGGTTAGACGAAATGTACACGCAAACTAACGTATTTCTTTACTGTTCTCTCTGTATTTCGTCTTGTACATTTGTTTTTGCTTTGTTTCAATCATCGATTGAACACCAATGCAAATTTTGTTTTTTGTCATTTTTACTTGTTTACGCACAATATTATAGATGCTGTTCCATTATCATTTTGATTGTGATGAAGTAAGCATGAATGCTCGCTGTGCCTTTAGTGCTTATAATTTAATTTTTATTAAATTATTATTTGAACTGTGAATATTATAAATGAATAGAAATTATTTTGGCTGAAGTTCATTTATTTTTAATTTTTAAAAATCTTTTTTAGAAAGAAAATTTATTTTACAAATTTTTGCGGACGTTTTCCATAGAAAACAAGAAAAAGTAGACACTAGCAAAATGAAATGCTGCACTTTCTGGACCGCTACGACCTTCATCAGCATTCTTCGCATCTTTCTACCTTAAATGCGTATTTTATACACATCATATATTTAACCAACTAACTTTAAAAATAAGAATACGAGAATATTCATATCAACATTAATTTGGTTAGACGAAATGTACACACAAACCAACGTATTTCTCTACTGTTCTCTCTGTATTTCGTCTTGTACATTTGTTTTTGCTTTGTTTCAATTACCGATTGAACACGAATGCAAATTTTGTTTTTAGTCATTCCTACTTGTTTACTAACAACATTATAGATGCTGTTCCAGTATCATTTTGATTGTGATGGAGTAAGCACGAATGCTCGCTGTGCCTTACGTGCTTATAATTTAATTTTTATTAAATTATTATTTGAACTGTGAATATTATAAATGAATAGAAATTATTTTAGCTTAAGTTCATTTATTTTTAATTTCTAAAAGTCTTTTTTAGAAAGAAAATTTATTTTACAAATGTATGCGGACGTTTTCCAAAGAAAAAAATTAGACGCTAGCAGATACTGCACTTTCTGGACCGCTACGACCTTCATCAGCATTATTCGCTTCTATCTACCTTAGTTGTGTATTTTATAAACATCATCTATTTAACCAACTAACTTTGTAAATAAGAACACGAGAATATTCATATCAACATTAATTTGGTTAGACGAAATTTACACACAAACAAACGTATTTCTTTACTGTTCTCTCTGTATTTCGTCTTGTACATTTGTTTTTGCTTTGTTTCAATCATCGATTGAACACGAATGCAAATTTTGTTTTTAGTCATTTTAATTTGTTTACTCACAACATTATAGATGCTGTTCCAGTATCATTTTGATTGTGATGAAGTAAGCATGAATGCTCGCAATGCCTTCCGTGCTTATAATTTAATTTTTATTAAATTATTATTTGAACTGTGAATATTATAAATGAATAGAAAATTTATTTTACAAATGTTTGCGGACGTTTTCCAAAGAAAACAAGAAAAAATTAGACGCTAGCAGAATGAAATGCTGCACTTTCTGGACCGCTACGACCTTCATCAGCATTTTTCGCATCGATCTACCTTAGTTGTGTATTTTATAAACATCATCTATTTAACCAACTAACTTTGTAAATAAGAATACGAGAATATTCATATCAACATTAATTTGGTTAGACGAAATTTACACACAAACCAACGAATTTCTCTACTATTCTCTCTGTATTTCGTCTTGTACGTTTGTTTTTGCTTTGTTTCAATTACCGATTGAACACGAATGTAAATTTTGTTTTTAGTCATTCCTACTTGTTTACTAACAACATTATAGATGCTGTTCCAGTATTATTTTGATTGTAATGACGTAAGCATGAATGCTCGCTGTGCCTTGAGTGCTTATAATTTAATTTTTATTAAATTATTATTTGAACTGTGAATATTATAAATGAATAGAAATTATTTTGGCTTAAGTTCATTTATTTTTAATTTCTAAAAATCTTTTTTAGAAAGAAAATTTATTTTACAAATGTATGCGGACGTTTTCCAAAGAAAACAAGAAAAAATTAGACGCTAGCAGATACTGCACTTTCTGGACCGCTACGACCTTCATCAGCATTCTTCGCATCTATCTACCTTAGATGTGTATTTTATAAACATCATACATTTAACCAACTAACTTTGAAAATAAGAATACGAGAATATTCATATCAATATTAAGTCGGTTAGACGAAATGTACACACAAACTAACGTATTTCTTTACTGTTATCTCTCTTATACATTTGTTTTTGCTTTGTTTCAATCATCGATTGAACACGAATGCAAATTTTGTTTTTAGTCATTCATACTTGTTTACTCACAACATTATAGATGCTGTTCCAGTATCATTTTGATTGTGATGAAGTAAGCATGAATGCTCGCTGTGCCTTGCGTGCTTATAATTTAATTTTTATTTAATCATTATTTAAACTGTGAATATTATAAATGAATATAAATTATTTTGGCTTAAGTTCATTTAGTTTTTGTTCTTAAAAATCTTTTTTAGAAAGAAAATTTATTTTACGAATGTATGCGGACGTTTTCCAAAGAAAACAAGAAAAATTAGACGCTAGCAGAATGAAATGCTGCACTTTCTGGACCGCTACGACCTTCACCAGCATTCTTCGCATCTACCTACCTTAGTTGTGTATTTTATAAACATTATCTATTTAACCAACTAACTTTGTAAATAAGAATACGAGAATATTCATATCAACATTAATTCGGTTAGACGATATGTACACACAAACCAACGTATTTCTTTACTGTTCTCTCTGTATTTCGTCTTGTACATTTGTTTTTGCTTTGATTCAATCATCGATTGAACACGAATGCAAATTTTGTTTTTAGTCATTCTTACTTGTTTACTCACAACATTATAGATGCTGTTCCAGTATCATTTTGATTGTGATGAAGTAAGCATGAATGCTCGCTGTGCGTTCCGTGCTTATAATTTATTTTTTTATTAAATTATTAATTCAACTGTGAATATTATAAATGAATAGAAATTATTTTGGCTTAAGTTCATTTATTTTTAATTTCTAAAAATCTTTTTTAGAAAAAAAATTTATTTTACAAATGTTTGCGGACGTTTTTCAAAGAAAACAAGAAAAATTAGACGCTAGCAGAATGAAATGCTGCACTTTCTGGACCGGTACGACCTTCATCAGCATTCTTCGCATCTATCTACCTTAGTTGTGTATTTTATAAACATCATCTATTTAACCAACTAACTTTGTAAATAAGAATACGAGAATATTCATATCAACATTAATTTGGTTAGACGAAATGTACACACAAACCAACGTATTTCTTTACTGTTCTCTCTGTATTTCGTCTTGTACATTTGTTTTTGCTTTGTTTCAATCATCGATTGAACACGAATGCAAATTTTGTTTTTAGTCATTCCTACTTGTTTACTCACAACATTATAGATGCTGTTCCAGTATCATTTTGATTGTGATGAAGTAAGCATTATTGCTCGCTGTGCCTTGCGTGCTTATAATTTAATTTTTATTAAATTATAATTTGAACTGTGAATATTATAAATGAATTGAAATTATTTTGGCTTAAGTTCATTTATTTTTAATTTCTAAAAATCTTTTTTAGAAAGAAAATTTATTTTACAAATGTATGCGGACGTTTTCCAAAGAAAACAAGAATAATTAGACGCTAGCAGAATGAAATACAGCATTTTCTGGACCGCCACGACCTTCATCAACATTCCCGCATCTATCTGCCTTAATTGTGTATTTTATAAACATCATCTATTTAACCAACTAACTTTGTAAATAAGAATGCGAGAATATTCATATCAACATTAATTCGGTTAGACGAAATGTACACGCAAACTAACGTATTTCTTTACTGTTCTCTCTGTATTTCGTTTTGTACATTTGTTTTTGCTTTGTTTCAATTATCGATTGAACACGAATGCAAATTTTGTTTTTAGTCATTCTTACTTGTTTACTCACAACATTATAGATGCTGTTCCAGTATCATTTTGATTGTGATGAAGTAAGCATGAATGCTCGCTGTGCCTTGCGTGCTTATAATTTAATTTTTATTAAATTATTATTTGAACTGTGAATATTATAAATGAATAGAAATTATTTTGGCTTAAGTTCATTTATTTTTAATTTCTATAAATCTTTTTTAGAAAGAAAATTTATTTTACAAATGTATGCGGACGTTTTCCAAAGAAAACAAGAAAAATTAGCCACAAGCAGAATGAAATTCTACACTTTATGGACCGCTACGACCTTCATCAGCATTCTTCGCATCTATCTACCTTAGTTGTGTATTTTATAAACATAATCTATTTAACCAACTAACTTTGTAAATAAGAACACGAGAATATCCATATCAACATTAATTCGGATAAACGAAATGTACACATAAACCAACGTATTTCTTTACTGTTCTCTCTGTATTTCGTCTTGTACATTTGTTTTTGCTTTGTTTCAATCATCGATTGAACACGAATGCAAATTTTGTTTTTAGTCATTCTTACTTGTTTACTCACAACATTATAGATGCTGTTCCAGTATCATTTTGATTGTGATGAAGTAAGCATGAATGCTCGATGTTCCTTGCGTGCTTATAAATTAATTTTTATTAAATTATTATTTGAACTGTGAATATTATAAACGAATAGAAATAATTTTGGCTTAAGTTCATTTATTTTTAATTTCAGAACTCTTTTTTAGAAAGAATATTTATTTAACAAATGTATGCGGACGTTTTCCAAAGAAAACAAGAAAAATTAGACGCTAGCAGAATGAAATGCTGCACTTTCTGGACCGCTACGACCTTCATAAGCATTCTTCGCATCTATCTACCTTAGTTGTGTATTTTATAAACATCATATATTTAACCAACTATCTTTGTAAATAAGAATACGAGAATATTCATATCACCATTAATTCGGTTAGACGAAATGTACACACAAACCAACGTATTTCTTTACTGTTCTCTTTGTATTTCGTCTTGTACATTTGTTTTTGCTTTGTTTCAATTATCCATTGAACACGAATGCAAATTTTCCTTTTAGTCATTACTACTTGTTTACTCACGGCATTATAGATGCTGTTCCAGTATCATTTTGATTGTGATGAAGTAAGCATGAATGCTCGCTGTGCCTTGCGTGCTTATAATTTAATTTTTATTAAATTATTATTTGAACTGTGAATATTATAAATGAATAGAAATTATTTTGGCTTAAGTTCATTTATTTTTAATTTTTAAAAACCTTTTTTAGAAAGAAAATTTATTTTACAAATGTATGCGGACGTTTTCCAAAGAAAACAAGAAAAATTATACGCTAGCAGAATAAAATTCTGCACTTTCTGGACCGCTACGACCTTCATCAGCATTCTTCGCATCTATCTACCTTAGTTGTGTATTTTATAAACATCATCTATTTAACCAACTAACTTTGTAAATAAGAATACGAGAATATTATTATCAACATTAATTTGGTTAGACGAAATGTACACACAAACCAACGTTTTTCTTTACTGTTCTCTCTGCATTTCGTCTTGTACATTTGTTTTTGCTTCGTTTCAATCATCGATTGAACACGAATGCATATTTTGTTTTTAGTCATTCTAACTTGTTTACTCACAACATTATAGATGCTGTTCCAGTATCATTTTGATTGTGATGAAGTAAGCAAGAGTGCTCGCTGTGCCTTGCGTGCTTATAATTTAATTTTTATTAAATTATTATTTGAACTGCGAATATTATAAACGAATAGAAATTATTTTGGCTTAAGTTCATTTATTTTTAATTTCTAAAAATCTTTTTTAGAAAGAATATTTATTTTACAAATGTATGAGGACATTTTCAAAAAAAAAACAAGAAAAAGTAGACGCTAGCAAAATGAAATGCTGCACTTTCTGGACCGCTACGACCTTCATCCGCATTCTTTGCATCTATCAACTTTAGTTGTGTATTTTATAAACATCATCTATTTAACCAATTAATTTTGTAAATAAGAATACGAGAATATTCATATCAACATTAATTCGGTTAGACGAAATGTACACACAAACCAACGTATTTCTTTACTGTTCTCTCTTTTGTACATTTGTTTTTGCTTTGTTTCAATCATCGATTGAACACGAATGCAAATTTTGTTTTTAGTGATTCTTACTTTTTTACTCACAACATTATAGATGCTGTTCCAGTATCATTTTGATTGTGATGAAGTAAGCATGAATGCTCGCTGTGCCTTGCGTGCTTATAATTTAATTTTTATTAAATTATTATTTGAACTGTGAATATTATAAATGAATAGAAATTATTTTGGCTTAAGTTCATTTATTTTGAATTTCCAAAAATCTTTTTTAGAAAGAATATTTATTTTACAAATGTATGCGGACGTTTTCCAAAGAAAACAAGAAAAATTAGACGCTAGCAGAATGAAATGCTGCACTTTCTGAACCGCTACGACCTTCATCAGCATTCTTCGCATCTATCTACCTTAGTTGTGTATTTTATAAACATCATCTTTTTAACCAACTAACTTTGTAAATAAGAATACGAGAATATTATTATCAACATTAATTTGGTTAGACGAAATGTACACACAAACCAACGTATTTCTTTACTGTTCTCTCTGTATTTCGTCTTGTACATTTGTTTTTGCTTTGTTTCAATCATCGATTGAACACGAATGCAAATTTTGTTTTTAGTCATTCTTACTTGTTTACTCACAACATTATAGATGCTGTTCCAGTATCATTTTGATTGTGATGAAGTAAGCATGAATGCTCGCTGTAACTTGCGTGCTTATAATTTAATTTTTATTAAATTATTATTTGAACTGTGAATATTATAAACGAATAGAAATTATTTTGGCTTAAGTTCATTTATTTTTAATTTCTAAAAATCTTTTTTTAGAAAGAATATTTATTTTACAAATGTATGCGGACATTTTCCAAAAAAAAAAAACAAGAAAAATTAGACGCTAGCAAAATGAAATGCTGCACTTTCTGGACCGCAACGACCTTCATCAGCATTCTTCGCATCTATCTACCTTATGCTCTGAACACATTCGAGACAGCAGCTACCGACTGCAAAATGTCAGAATTAGAACGCATTTGTTTATATGAGAATGATTAATTTGTGACAGCAAGGCAACAAGGCGGCAGGTTATTGTCTGGGCTGAATTCGCCGCTGCAGTCAAATTAAACTAATTTCTATTTTTATTGGCGACAATAAACAGTTTAGTGATGTCAGTACTATAAGACATGTAAAATAATAAGTGCTTAAAATCTCTTATTATGAAAAACGAAAAGAACAATAAAAATATAAAATAAAAATTATTTATTTAAAGATTTAAGTGTAAGTCTATAATAGAACTGTAACAGGATAATTTCAGTACATGAAATGTTTAACGAAAATAGTGTTGCTGGTGAAGACAATAATTGATTTGGAATACAAAATACCTATTTATTGAATTCTTATCTGTCTCACGTAAGTGCTGCTGTATAGATTTGTGTAAAATTTTGTGAGGAGATCCTTTAGAACCTTGGTTCAAACACGGATTTTTTTTTCGTAGAAAAATAGAGAAACCAATTTTACCGGTATAATTGTACTTAAACAGTTGTCAGCACATTTTAGTTTTATATAGAGAAAAATTTTAACACTTTTTACATTCTTTTCAATAATTGCATAAAACATATTTTTCGAAATTTGAATTTAAAAAAAAAACTTGAAGTGCCACACTGACGAATTAAAAATACTACAATTGTCATGGCGAAAGTGCACGAAGAATAATTGTAAAAAATTCTGAGGAATGTATTAAGATGTACATAAAACTAAAATTTCTTTTTTGTATGGACAACATTTAGTTAAAAATTTACTTCTGTTCTTAGTACTTGCTGTAAATACATAACACGATTGGCTCTAATAGATATCAAAAACTGTTGTTTTTAGTATTTTTTATTTAAGTGGACAAGAAACTACGTGACACACACTACTGTACTTATTATTGCTTTTTAGAATTACTTCTATATATTTTCAATCTTAAAGACAATCCAAACGAATTATTTACTCTTTAAATAGCCTCTTACAAAATAGTTAAAACATTTTTTTTTTTAATTATAAATCTGAGCTGCTTCTTTAAAAATCGCTTAAATAACATCACTGAAATACAGTTAATTCGTATTTTTATTATGTAGCTGCTGCCTTCAAAATAATTATGTAGCTGGGTACAAGGCGACAAATGTTGCTAGCGTCATTTGCTGTTGTGTGTTCGTGTATCTTGCTGTTGCGAAAGTGTTCAGAGCATTTTTTATAAACATCATCTATTTAACCAACTAACTTTGTAAATAAGAATACGAGAATATTCATATCAACATTAATTTGGTTAGACGAAATGTACACACAAACCAACGTATTTCTTTACTGTTCTCTCTGTATTTCGTCTTGTACATTTGTTTTTGCTTTTTTTCAATCATCGATTGAACACGGATGCAAATTTTGTTTTTAGTCATTCTTACTTGTTTACTCAGAACATTATAGATGCTGTTCCAGTATCATTTTGATTGTGATGAAGTAAGCATGAATGCTCGCTGTGCCTTGCGTGCTTATAATTTAATTTTTATTAAAGTATTATTTGAACTGTGAATATTATAAATGAATAGAAATTATTTTGGCTTAAGTTCATTTATTTTTAATTTCTAAAAATCTTTTTGAGAAAGAATATTTATTTTACAAATGTATGCGGATGTTTTCCAAAGAAAACAAGAAAATTTAGACGATAGCAGAATGAAATGCTGCACTTTCTGGACCGCTACGACCTTCATCAGCATTCTTCGCATCTATCTACCTTAGTTGTATATTTTACAAACATCATCTATTTAACCAACTAACTTTGTAAATAAGAATACGAGAATATTCATACCAACATTAATTTGGTTAGACGAAATGTACACACAAACCACGCATTTCTTTACTGTTCTCTCTGTATTTCGTCTTGTACATTTGTTTTTGCTTTGTTTCAATCATCGATTGAACACGAATGCAAATTTTGTTTTTAGTCATTCTTACTTGTTTACTCACAACATTATAGATGCTGTTCCAGTATCATTTTGATTGTGATGAAGCAACCATGAATGCTCGCTGTGCCTTGCGTGCTTATAATTTAATTTTTATTAAATTATTATTTGAACTGTGAATATTATAAATGAATAGAAATTATTTTGGCTTAAGTTCATTTATTTTTAATTTCTAAAAATCTTTTTGAGAAAGAATATTTATTTTACAAATGTATGCGGACATTTTCCAAAAAAAACAAGAAAAATTAGACGCTAGCAAAATGAAATGCTGCACTTTCTGGACCGCAACGACCTTCATCAGCATTCTTCGCATCTATCTACCTTAGTTGTGTATTTTATAAACATCATCTATTTAACCAACTAACTTTGTAAATAAGAATACGAGAATATTCATATCAAAATTAATTCGGTTAGACGAAATGTACACACAAACCAACGTATTTCTTTACTGTTCTCTCTTTTGTACATTTGTTTTTGCTTTGTTTCAATCATCGATTGAACACGAATGCAAATTTTGTTTTTAGTGATTCTTACTTTTTTACTCACAACATTATAGATGCTGTTTCAGTATCATTTTGATTGTGATGAAGTAAGCATGAATGCTCGCTGTGCCTTGCGTGCTTATAATTTAATTTTTATTAAAGTATTATTTGAACTGTGAATATTATTAATGAATAGAAATTATTTTGGCTTAAGTTCACTTATTTTTAATTTCTAAAAACCTTTTATAGAAAGAATATTTATTTTCCAAATGTATGCGGACGTTTTCCATAGAAAACAAGAAAAATTAGACGCTAGCAAAATGAAATGCTGCACTTTCTGGACCGCTACGACCTTCATCAGCATTCTTCGCATCTATCTACCTTAGTTGTGTATTTTATAAACATCATCTATTTAACCAACTAACTTTGTAAATAAGAATACGAGAATATTCATATCAACATCAATTTGGTTAGACGAAATGTACACACAAACCAACGTATTTATTTACTGTTCTCTCTGTATTTCGTATTGTACATTTGTTTTTGTTTTTTTCAATCATCGATTGAACACGAATGCAAATTTTGTTTTTACTCATTCTTACTTGTTTACTCACAACATTATAGATGCTGTTCCAGTATCATTTTGATTGTGATGAAGTAAGCATGAATGCTCGCTGTGCCTTGCGTACTTATAATTTAATTTTTATTAAATTATTATTTGAACTGTGAATATTATAAACGAATAGAAATTATTTTGGCTTAAGTTCATTTATTTTTAATTTCTAAAAATCTTTTTTAGAAAGAATATTTATTTTACAAATGTATGCGGACATTTTCCAAAAAAAAACAAGAAAAATTAGACGCTAGCAAAATGAAATGCTGCACTTTCTGGACCGCTACGACCTTCATCAGCATTCTTCTTATCTATCTACCTTAGTTGTGTATTTTATAAACATCATCTATTTAACCAACTAACTTTGTAAATAAGAATACGAGAATATTCATATCAACATTAATTTGGTTAGACGAAATGTACACACAAACCAACGTATTTCTTTACTGTTCTCTCTGTATTTCGTCTTGTACATTTGTTTTTGCTTTTTTCCATCATCGATTGAACACGAATGCAAATTTTGTTTTTAGTCATTCTTACTTGTTTACTCACAACATTATAGATGCTGTTCCAGTTTAATTGTGATTGTGATGAAGTAAGCATGAATGCTCGCTGTGCCTTGCGTACTTATAATTTAATTTTTATTAAATTATTATTTGAACTGTGAATATTATAAACGAATAGAAATTATTTTGGCTTAAGTTCATTTATTTTTAATTTCTAAAAAACTTTTTTAGAAAGAATATTTATTTTACAAATGTATGCGGACATTTTCCAAAAAAAACAAGAAAAATTAGACACTAGCAAAATGAAATGCTGCACTTTCTGGACTGCTACGACCTTCATCAGCAATCTTCGCATCTATCTACCTTAGTTGTGTATTTTATAAACATCATCTATTTAACCAACTAACTTTGTAAATAAGAATACGAGAATATTCATATCAACATTAATTTAGTTAGACGAAATGTACACACAAACCAACGTATTTCTTTACTGTTCTCTCTGTATTTCGTCTTGTACATTCGTTTTTGCTTTTTTTTAATCATCGATTGAACACGAATGCAAATTTTGTTTTTAGTCATTCTTACTTGTTTACTCACAACATTATAGATGCTGTTCCAGTTTATTTGTGATTGTGATGAAGTAAGCATGAATGCTCGCTGTGCCTTGCGTGCTTATAATTTAATTTTTATTAAATTATTATTTGAACTGTGAATATTATAAACAAATAAAAATTGTTTTGGCTTAAGTTCATGTATTTTTAATTTCTAAAAATCTTTTTTAGAAAGAATAATTATTTTACAAATGTATGCGGACATTTTCCAAAAAAAAAAAAAACAAGAAAAATTAGACGCTAGCAAAATGAAATGCTGCACTTTCTGGACCGCTACGACCTTCGTCAGCATTCTTCGCATCTATCTACCTTAGTTTCGTATTTTATAAACATCATCTATTTAACCAACTAACTTTGTAAACAAGAATACGAGAATATTCATATAAACATTAATTTGGTTAGGCGAAATGTACACACAAACCAACGTATTTCTTTACTGTTCTCTCTGTATTTCGTTTTGTACATTTGTTTTTGCTTTGTTTCAATCATCGATTGAACACGAATGCAAATTTTGTTTTTAGTCATTCTTACTTGTTTACTCACAACATTATAGATGCTGTTCCAGTTTAATTGTGATTGTGATGAAGTAAGCATGAATGCTCGCTGTGCCTTGCGTACTTATAATTTAATTTTTATTAAATTATTATTTGAACTGTGAATATTATAAACGAATAGAAATTATTTTGGCTTAAGTTCATTTATTTTTAATTTCTAAAAAACTTTTTTAGAAAGAATATTTATTTTACAAATGTATGCGGACATTTTCCAAAAAAAACAAGAAAAATTAGACACTAGCAAAATGAAATGCTGCACTTTCTGGACTGCTACGACCTTCATCAGCAATCTTCGCATCTATCTACCTTAGTTGTGTATTTTATAAACATCATCTATTTAACCAACTAACTTTGTAAATAAGAATACGAGAATATTCATATCAACATTAATTTAGTTAGACGAAATGTACACACAAACCAACGTATTTCTTTACTGTTCTCTCTGTATTTCGTCTTGTACATTCGTTTTTGCTTTTTTTTAATCATCGATTGAACACGAATGCAAATTTTGTTTTTAGTCATTCTTACTTGTTTACTCACAACATTATAGATGCTGTTCCAGTATCATTTTGATTGTGATGAAGTAAGCATGAATGCTCGCTGTGCCTTGCGTGCTTATAATTTAATTTTTTATTAAATGATTATTTGAACTGTGAATATTATTAATGAATAGAAATTATTTTGGCTTAAGTTCATTTAATTTTAATTTCTAAAAATCTTTTATAGAAAGAATATATATTTTACAAATGTATGCGGACGTTTTCCATAGAAAACAAGAAAAATTAGACGCTAGCAAAATGAAATGCTGCACTTTCTGGACCGCTACGACCTTCATCAGCATTCTTCGCATGTATCTACCTTAGTTGTGTATTTTATAAACATCATCTATTTAACCAACTAACTTTGTAAATAAGAATACGAGAATATTATTATCAACATTAATTTGGTTAGACGAAATGTACACACAAACCAACGTATTTCTTTACTGTTCTCTCTGTATTTCGTCTTGTACACTTGTTTTTGCTTTGTTTCAATCATCGATTGAACACGAATGCAAATTTTGTTTTTAGTCATTCTTACTGTTTACTCACAACATTATAGATGCTGTTCCAGTATCATTTTGATTGTGATGAAGTAAGCATGAATGGTCGCTGTGCCTTGCGTGCTTATAATTTAATTTTTATTAAATTATTATTTGAACTGTGAATATTATAAACGAATAGAAATTATTTTCGCTTAAGTTCATTTATTTTTAATTTATAAAAATCTTTTATAGAAAGAATATTTATTTTACAAATGTATGCGGACGTTTTCCATAGAAAACAAGAAAAATTAGACGATAGCAAAATGAAATGCTGCACTTTCTGGACCGCTATGACCTTCATCAGCATTCTTTGCATCTATCTACCTTAGTTGTGTATTTTATAAACATCATCTATTTAACCAACTAACTTTCTAAATAAGAATACGAGAATATTCATATCAACATTAATTTGGTTAGACGAAAAGTACACACAAACCAACGTATTTCTTTACTGTTCTCTCTGTATTTCGTCTTGTACATTTGTTTTTTTCAATCATCGATTGAACACGAATGCAAATTTTGTTTTTAGTCATTCTTACTTGTTTACTCACAACATTATAGATGCTGTTCCAGTATCATTTTGATTGTGATGAACTAAGCATGAATGCTCGCTGTGCCTTGCGTGCTTATAATTTAATTTTTATTAAATTATTATTTGAACTGTGAATATTATAAACGAATAGAAATTATTTTCGCTTAAGTTCATTTATTTTTAATTTCTAAAAATCTTTTTTAGAAAGAATATTTATTTTACAAATGTATGCGGACATTTTCCAAAAAAAAACAAGAAAAATTAGACGCTAGCAAAATGAAATGCTGCACTTTCTGGACCGCTACGACCTTCATCAGCATTCTTCTTATCTATCTACCTTAGTTGTGTATTTTATAAACATCATCTATTTAACCAACTGACTTTGTAAATAAGAATACGAGAATATTCATATCAACATTAATTCGGTTAGACGAAATGTACACACAAACCAACGTATTTCTTTACTGTTCTCTCTGTATTTCGTCGTGTACATTTGTTTTTGCTTTGTTTCAATCATCGATTGAACACGAATGAAAAATTTTGTTTTTAGTCATTCTTACTTATTTACTCAGAACATTATAGATGCTGTTCCAGTATCATTTTGATTGTGATGAAGTAAGCATGAATGCTCGCTGTGCCTTGAGTGCTTATAATTTAATTTTTATTAAATTATTATTTGAACTGTGAATATTATAAATGAATAGATATTATTTTGGCTTAAGTTCATTTATTTTTAATTTCTAAAAATCTTTTTTAGAAAGAAAATTAATATTACAAATGTTTGCAAATGTTTTGATTATGATGAATTAAGCATGAATGCTCGCTGTGCCTTGCCTTTATTAAATTATTATTTGAACTGTGAATATTATAAATGAATAGAAATTATTTTGGCTTAAGTTCATTTATTTTTAATTTCTAAAAATCTTTTTTAGAAAGAATTTTTATTTTGCAAATGTATGCGGACGTTTTCCAAAGAAAACAAGAAAAATTAGACGCTAGCAGAATGAAATGCTGCACTTTCTGGACCGCTACGACCTTCATCAGCATTCTTCTTATCTATCTACCTTAGTTGTGTATTTTATAAACATCATCTATTTAACCAACTGACTTTGTAAATAAGAATACGAGAATATTCATATCAACATTAATTCGGTTAGACGAAATGTACACACAAACCAACGTATTTCTTTACTGTTCTCTCTGTATTTCGTCGTGTACATTTGTTTTTGCTTTGTTTGAATCATCGATTGAACACGAATGAAAAATTTTGTTTTTAGTCATTCTTACTTATTTACTCACAACATTATAGATGCTGTTCCAGTATCATTTTGATTGTGATGAAGTAAGCATCAATGCTCGCTGTGCCTTGAGTGCTTATAATTTAATTTTTATTGAATTATTATTTGAACTGTGAATATTATAAATGAATAGATATTATTTTGGCTTAAGTTCATTTATTTTTAATTTCTAAAAATCTTTTTAGAAAGAAAATTAATATTACAAATGTTTGCAAATGTTTTGATTATGATGAAGTAAGCATGAATGCTCGCTGTTCCTTAATGCTTATGATTTAATTTTTATTAAATGATTATTTGAACTGTGAATATTATTAATGAATAGAAATTATTTTGGCTTAAGTTCATTTATTTTTAATTTCTAAAAATCTTTTTTAGAAAGAAAATTTATTTTACAAATGTATGCGGACGTTTTCCAAAAAAAACAAGAAAAATTAAACGCTAGCAGAATGAAATGCTGCACTTTCTGGGCCACTACGACCTTCATCAGCATTCTTCGCATCTATCTACCTTAGTTGTGTATTTTATAAACATCATCTATTTAACCAACTAACTTTGTAAATAAGAATACGAGAATATTCATATCAACATTAATTTGGTTAGACGAAATTTACACACAAACCAACGTATTTCTTTACTGTTCTCTCTCTTGTACATTTGTTTTTGCTTTGTTTCAATCATCGATTGAACACGAATGCAAATTTTGTTTTAGTCATTCTTACTTGTTTACTCACAACATTATAGATGCTGTTCCAGTTAGAGCTGCTAAACTATCGATAGTGGCGCTTTTTGATAGTTTCGATAGTATTTTTTGATGCCATCGAAACTATCGATAGTTTTTAATTCTTGGAAAAATTACAATTATGTATTTTTACAATATAATATCTTAAAACAGTCTTAATGTAAAAAGAAAGCTGATATCAAAGTTTTTAATATACAGACATATGTATACATACATTAATATTTAATGAAAAAAACAAACAAAACAAATATAGTTCTTTAGAAAATAACATGATAAATTAACAAAAAAGCAAACAAAACATATAGAATAATAAAAAAATAATAAATTAGATGGAAGAAAAATAAAACAAGTAAGAGTGCTATCATCTATATAAATCTAATTTAGTGAAGTAACTGTAATAAAAAAGTAAATGTTGGGTTTGAGAGAAAATTAAAAAATAAAAAAATAAATTTGAGTACTGCATATATATATAATTTCACATAAAAGTGACATCGGCTCTTAATGGGTAAAGCATTTTTTAAAAATGTTAGTATTTCTTTATAGATCTCTTCAAAAGCTTTAAAATGATACCCATATACATAGATATTTTTTTAAATTTGAAAATTTCAGAGACCCGTAACTCGGAAAACATGGGCGAGCGCCAATTTTTTCACTTTTCTTATTTTTTAATTCTCTATCGCCCTATATATTTATTTTTTTATTGGAGTTACTTTATTGTTTCAAATGATATGAAAAAATTAGAGGTAGGTGTGGTATTTTGCCTGTTGCCTCAAGGGACATGGACCGATCATGTTGATTTCCAATAGCACCTCTTTTGACACTATATCTGACCGATTGACACTATTTTGTGAAATTAAAACACTCAAACGGTCGGACAGACAGACAGACGGACATCGCTCAATCGACTCCGCTATGCATAAGAAGTCAGAATATATATATAATTTATGTGACTTTCACTTTTTGTGGTGAAGGATATAAAAATTCTTTCAACTACTGTAGTTAACTAAAAAGAATTGATTTAACTTAATTCTTACAAAAAAACGGACTTCAAAACATATTTCATCTGTCGGCTATAACGGTTCAAGAGAGTGGCCACAAAAATTAGATTACATTAACTATTGGAACACCCTTATATTCTCAAATTTTATACTTGTTCAAATGACAGTATACATCAATTTGCAGCAACTATACGGGCACCCTTTAATTTCAAATTATATACTTGCTGTTGTAGTAGAATCAGGTTCTGTGTAAATTTCAACCGACTTTCTATAACGGTTCTACAGTTTGACCATATACATCAGATTATACCAACTATTGCAAAACCCTTTAATTGATAATTTAAAATTTTTATACTTCTTATTATACCAGTTGACATTCTGTATATAATTCAGGTGTTTTTATATAACGGTTAAAAAGCACGGGCATATAGATCAAATTGTATTAATTTTGGGAACACTATTTTATTTATAAGCTTCTAATTATAGCAAATTTAGCAATACAGGTCCATCGTAAATTTCAGCTGTTTATATATTACGTTTTAAAAGTTCGGCCAATCACACCAAATTACATCGACTATTGGGACACCCGTTTATGTCTAAATCTAAATTTGTTGTAATAGCGGAATAAGTAATAAAGGTTCTAAAGGTATTTATTTATTTATTGGGGCACCCTTTAATTTATAATTTTAAATATAATTACTTATTACTATAACTGCCATAGCAAACGACATTCTATCCAATTTGCAAGCGTTTGTCTATATGTGTTCAAAAGATAGGCACATAAAAGTAAATCTATGCCAATTATGGGACGCCATATAATTTCTAAATTCAAATTATAAACTCGTTGATATAGCTGGCTTAGCAATACAAGTCCCTTTAAGTTTCAGCGTTCTGTCTATAACGGTTCGAAAGCTCGGCCACATATTTGAAATTACATCAACTATTGGGACACCCTTTAACTTCCAAATCCAAATTTAATACTTGGTCTTATAGCAGACTTAGCAATACAGACTCGTTGTAAATTTCAAGCGTCTGTCTACAAGTGCTCAAAAGTATGGCCATATATATCAAATTAAATTAAATATTGGCGCACCCTTTAATTTAGCAATCGACAGTCTGTCCAATTTTCAATCGTTTGTCTAGAACGGTTCAAAAGAGATGCCCATATAAGTAAATTTACATCTATTATGGGGGCACCCTTTAATTTTTAGACATATTTTTGTATTACTTTTAGTTATTGGGAGCTATAGTAATACGCAGTCATTTTCAATTTTACTGAAATTCCCTTTACAGTTCATAATACAAGTAAAACGTATGTATGTTGTATGGGGACACCCTTTAATTTTTAAGATTATGATTTGTTTTTAAAGCGTAATCAATCTGTAAGCATATTAAATCATACTACCAAAAATTTTCAAAATCGTTTTAGAAATGACTGAGTTCTGCAAACACCAAAAAAAACCGCAGTCGAATTGATGACATCCTTCTTTTATTTTGAAGTCATTTAAGAAGGAGATCACATTTGATTATTTACGTATGTACATATGAATATATTGTTCAATTGCTGAAAAGGCGTCAGAACAAAAAAAAAATAATAAACTACGTTAGCTAGCTTATTGTGAGAATCTACAACAAATAATTAATAGATTTTCACTTTATATACATAAGTACATATGTAATGATAACCATTATTATAAAAGGTTTACAGGTGGCGAAATTTTGTATTTCAATGTCTTCGTCATACCGTTTTTATTGACTTTTTTTGTCGATAGTATCACTATCAAAAAAAAAAAAATATCGATAGTCTGCTTAAAACAAAACAATCGATACTATCGATAGTGCCATCGATAGTTTTGCAGCTCTAGTTCCAGTATCATTTTGATTGTGATGAAGTAAGCATGAAAGAAAATTTATTTTATAAATGTATGCGGACGTTTTCCAAAAAAAACAAGAAAAATTAGACGCTAGCAGAATGAAATGCTGCACTTTCTGGACCACTACGACCTTCATCAGCATTCTTCGCATCTATCTACCTTAGTTGTGTATTTTATAAACATCATCTATTTAACCAACTAACTTTGTAAATAAGAATACGAGAATATTCATATCAACATTAATTTGGTTAGACGAAATGTACACACAAACCAACGTATTTCTTTACTGTTCTTTCTCTTGTACATTTGTTTTTGCTTTGTTTCAATCATCGATTGAACACGAATGCAAATTTTGTTTCTAGTCATTATTACTTTTTTACTCACAACATTATAGATGCTGTTCCAGTATCATTTTGATTGTGATGAAGTAAACATGAATGCTCGCTGTGCCTTGCGTGCTTAATTAATTTTTATTAAATTATTATTTGAACTGTGAATATTATAAATGAATAAAAATTATTTTGGCTTAAGTTCATTTTTTTTTTAATTTCTAACAATCTTTTTTAGAAAGAATATTTATTTTACAAATGTATGCGGACATTTTCCAAAGAAAACAAGAAAAATTAGACGCTAGCAAAATGAAGTGCTGCACTTTCTGGACCGCTACGACCTTCATCAGCATTCTTCGCATCTATCTACCTTAGTTGTGTATTTTATAAACATCAACTTCAATCAATTCATCAATTTCTAAAAATTTTTTTAGAAAGAAAATTTATTTTACAAATGTATGCGGACGTTTTCCAAAGAAAACAAGAAAAATTAAACGCTAGCAGAATGAAATGCTGCACTTTCTGGACCGCTACGACCTTCATCAGCATTCTTCGCATCTATCTACCTTAGTTGTGTATTTTATAAACATCATCTATTTAACCAACTAACTTTGTAAATAAGAATACGAGAATATTCATATCAAATTTAATTTGGTTAGGCGAAATTTACACACAACCAACGTATTTCTTTACTGTTCTCTCTGTATTTCGTCTTGTACATTTGTTTTTGCTTTGTTTCAATCATCGATTGAGCACGAATGCAAATTTTTTTTTTAGTCATTCTTACTTGTTTACTCACAACATTATAGATGCTGTTCCAGTGTCATTTTGATTGTGATCAAGTAAGCATGAGTGCTCGCTGTGCCTTGCGTGCTTATAATTTAATTTTTATTAAATTATTATTTGAACTGTGAAATTATTTTGGCTTAAGTTCATTTATTTTTAATTTCTAAAAATCTTTTTTAGAAAGAAAATTTATTTTACAAATGTATGCGGACGTTTTCCAAAGAAAACAAGAAAAAATTAGACGCTATCAGAATGAAATGCTGCACTTTCTGGACCGCTACGACCTTCATCAGCATTCTTCGCATCTATCTACCTTAGTTGTGTATTTTATAAACATCATCTATTTAACCTTATAACTTTGTAAATAAGAATACGAGAATATTCATATAAAATTTAATTTGGTTAGGCGAAATTTACACACAACCAACGTATTTCTTTACTGTTCTCTCTGTATTTCGTCTTGCACATTTGTTTTTGCTTTGTTTCAATCATCGATTGAACACGAATGCAAATTTTGTTTTTAGTCATTCCTACTTGTTTACTCACAACATTATAGATGCTGTTCCAGTATCATTTTGATTGTGATGAAGTAAGCATGAATGCTCGCTGTGCCTTGCGTGCTTATAATTTAATTTTTATTAAAGTATTATTTGAACTGTGAATATTATTAATGAATAGAAATTATTTTGGCTTAAGTTCACTTATTTTTAATTTCTAAAAATCTTTTATAGAAAGAATATTTATTTTACAAATGTATGCGGACGTTTTCCATAGAAAACAAGAAAAATTAGACGCTAGCAAAATGAAATGCTGCACTTTCTGGACCGCTATGACCTTCATCAGCATTCTTCGCATCTATCTACCTTAGTTGTGTATTTTATAAACATCATCTATTTAATAAGAATACGAGAATATTCATATCAACATTAATTTGGTTAGACGAAAAGTACACACAAACCAACGTATTTCTTTACTGTTCTCTCTGTATTTCGTCTTTTACATTTGTTTTTTTCAATCATCGATTGAACACGAATGCAAATTTTGTTTTTAGTCATTCTTACTTGTTTACTCACAACATTATAGATGCTGTTCCAGTATCATTTTGATTGTGATGAAGTAAGCATGAATTCTCGCTGTGCCTTGCGTGCTTATAATCTAATTTGTATTAAATTATTATTTGAACTGTGAATATTATAAACGAATAGAAATTATTTTCGCTTAAGTTCATTTATTTTTAGTTTCTAAAAATCTTTTTTAGAAAGAATATTTATTTTACAAATGTATGCGGACGTTTTCCAAAGAAAACAAGAAAAATTAGACACTAGCAGAATGAAATGCTGCACTTTCTGGACCGCTACGACCTTCATCAGCATTCTTCGCATCTATCTACCTTAGTTGTGTATTTTATAAACATCATCTATTTAACCAACTAACTTTGTAAACAAGAATACGAGAATATTATTATCAACATTAATTCGGTTAGACGAAATGTACACACAAACCAACGTATTTCTTTACTGTTCTCTCTGTATTTCGTCGTGTACATTTGTTTTTGCTTTGTTTCAATCATCGATTGAACACGAATGAAAAATTTTGTTTTTAGTCATTCTTACTTATTTACTCAGAACATTATAGATGCTGTTCCAGTATCATTTTGATTGTGATGAAGTAAGCATGAATGCTCGCTGTGCCTTGAGTGCTTATAATTTAATTTTTATTAAATTATTATTTGAACTGTGAATATTATAAATGAATAGATATTATTTTGGCTTAAGTTCATTTATTTTTAATTTCTAAAAATCTTTTTTAGAAAGAAAATTAATATTACAAATGTTTGCAAATGTTTTGATTATGATGAAGTAAGCATGAATGCTCGCTGTGCCTTAATGCTTATAATTTAATTTTTATTAAATTATTATTTGAACTCTGAATATTATAAATGAATAGAAATTATTTTGGCTTAAGTTCATTTTTTTTTTTAATTTCTAACAATCTTTTTTAGAAAGAATATTTATTTTACAAATGTATGCGGACATTTTCCAAAGAAAACAAGAAAAATTAGACGCTAGCAAAATGAAATGCTGCACTTTCTGGACCGCTACGACCTTCATCAGCATTTTTCGCATCTATCTACCTTAGTTGTGTATTTTATAAACATCATCTATTTAATCAGCTAACTTTGTAAATAAGAATACGAGAATATTCATATAAACATTAATTCGTTTAGACGAAATGTACACACAAACCAACGTATTTCTTTACTGTTCTCTCTGTATTTCGTCGTGTACATTTGTTTTTGCTTTGTTTGAATCATCGATTGAACACGAATGAAAAATTTTGTTTTTAGTCATTCTTACTTATTTACTCACAACATTATAGATGCTGTTCCAGTATCATTTTGATTGTGATGAAGTAAGCATGAATGCTCGCTGTGCCTTGAGTGCTTATAATTTAATTTTTATTAAATTATTATTTGAACTGTGAATATTATAAATGAATAGATATTATTTTGGCTTAAGTTCATTTATTTTTAATTTCTAAAAATCTTTTTTAGAAAGAAAATTAATATTACAAATGTTTGCAAATGTTTTGATTATGATGAAGTAAGCATGAATGCTCGCTGTTCCTTAATGCTTATAATTTAATTTTTATTAAATTATTATTTGAACTGTGAATATTATAAATGAATAGAAATTATTTTGGCTTAAGTTCATTTATTTTTAATTTCTAAAAATCTTTTTTAGAAAGAAAATTTATTTTACAAATGTATGCGGACGTTTTCCAAAAAAAACAAGAAAAATTAAACGCTAGCAGAATGAAATACTGCACTTTCTGGACCACTACGACCTTCATCAGCATTCTTCGCATCTATCTACCTTAGTTGTGAGAATATTCATATCAACATTAATTTGGTTAGACGAAATTTACACACAAACCAACGTATTTCTTTACTGTTCTCTCTCTTGTACATTTGTTTTTGCTTTGTTTCAATCATCGATTGAACACGAATGCAAATTTTGTTTTTAGTCATTCTTACTTGTTTACTCACAACATTATAGATGCTGTTCCAGTTAGAGTTGCTAAACTATCGATAGTGGCGCTTTTTGATAGTTTCGATAGTATTTTTTGATGCCATCGAAACTATCGATAGTTTTTAATTCTTGGAAAAATGACAATTATGTATTTTTACAATATAATATCTTAAAACATGTCTTAAAGTAAAAAGAAAGCTGATATGAAAGTTTTTAATATACAGACATATGTATACATACATTAATATTTAATGAAAAAAACAAACAAAACAAATATAGTGCTTTAGAAAATAACATGATAAATTAACAAAAAAGCAAACAAAACATATAGTATAATAAAAAAATAATAAATTAGATGGAAGAAAAATAAAACAAGTAAGAGTGCTATCATCTATATAAATCTAATTTAATTGATTTAACTTAATTCTTACAAAAAAAACGGACTTCAAAACAGATTTCATCTGTCGGCTATAACGGTTCAAGAGAGTGGCCACAAAAATTAGATTACATTTACTATTGGAACACCCTTATATTCTCAAATTTTATACTTGTTCAAATGACAGTATACATCAATTTGCAGCAACTATACGGGCACCCTTTAATTTCAAATTATATACTTGCTGTTGTAGTAGAATCAGGGTCTGTGTAAATTTCAACCGACTTTCTATAACGGTTCTACAGTTTGACCATAAACATCAGATTATATCAACTATTGTAAAACCCTTTAATTGATAATTTGAAATTTTTATACTTCTTATTATACCAGTTGACATTCTGTATATAATTCAGGTGTTTTTATATAACGGTTAAAAAGCACGGGCATATAGATCAAATTGCATTAATTTTGGGAACAATGTTTTATTTATAAGCTTCTAATTATAGCAAATCTGGTAACTCTGCAATGGAAATGTAAAATAAATTTGCTCGGCTGATAATTTCTTAAATATATTTAAATAAATGTAATTTTTAAGAAAATTAAAGACATTTGTTGTACATATTAACAAAAATATTTGTTCGGGAATAGAAAGTTTTTTAAGTTCTCGTACTTTCAAGTGCACACGAATAAAATATAAACCACGTGTCCTACCATTGCTTTTTTATCAACAAGTGTATTAAAGTGTAATTTATAATATGCCACCCAAGGGCAATGCAGATGCTCTCACAATCCAACTGCAGAAAGGCATTGAAGAGATAAACAAAAACATTAATAATAAACTGGAAGCCCATTGTCAGTTCACTCAGGAACAGATTGAAAAAGCCGTAAAAGATTTTGAAGCTAAAATTGACGAAATTGTGTCAAAAATTCAACGTGAGTTCAATGAGGAGATAAGGCAAATGAAATCTGACGTAAGCCACTGCTATGAATTCATTAAGCAAGTTGACAGGAGTAATACGAGCAAACTAGCTGACTTGGAGAAAACCCAAAATATATTAATAAAGCGCCTCAATCGCCCCGAAATCATTGTTACTGGATTACCAGCTGCTTTGCCCAATCTCAAAGATATCATTTTAAAAATTGGAGAAGTCTATGGTATAGCTATTGCTGATATTGATATTAACCAGTGCCTTTACATGAAAAGTCAAAAAGAAATTCTTGTCAAATTTAATTCTATTGCTGTTAGAGATAGCGTAATGAAAAAATATTATGGATCTCGGGCATTGAAATTAAATGATTTAATTGGTGGTGATCTTGTTTCCAGGGTGTTTTTAAATGAGCATCTAACCCCAATGGCCAGTAAATTGTCGTTTCTATGCCGAAAGCTTAAAAGGGCTAAAAGAATTAGAAAGTACAAAATTCAAAACCGCGATACCCCTTAAGCTATGGTTACTACAAATGAAGGTTTGGAATTAAAATTTGATTTATTGAAACTAATAGACGAATACCACGATGTTTCTTAGGCATTGTATTATTATCTGCAACATTCACGCCTTAGCATCATAAATTCTAACAAAGTAACAGTATGTGCAGTATTATAAGATTATTTTTTTGTTCCTAATTTTGCTGCTAATTTTTTAATGAATTCTTAAAAATAAATAAATATGTTTATATATATGTGAGTGAATTCTTTATATTATCATTATGCACTAAATTACAGACACTATATATATATATATATATATATATACACATGAAAATAAGTACTTGTGTGCCAAACGTAGTATAATAATCTTTATTTTCCTTATCTAATTTTTTTACATTTTGTTTCCACTTATCGTTTAATTTCTTTTAATTTTCTTTATAACTTTTTTCTCTTATTCTAAAGCTCTGTAAGGGCCCAATTGTACTATGCAATTTTTGTCATGGCAATCCTTTTCTTTTCTTATTCAAATTTCTTTTGTGCTTACATCTTGTAATCGCTAATTTTTTGGAATTTCTAATTTTGTGCAGATGTACACATTTGTTTACATTTTTAATTTCATAATTAAAACTACGAAAGAGAGAGGGCAAAACTAATTTCAAGAGTTAATGCATTAGCATTCCTTCTTTAATCCCTTTTACCACTATCGTCGTTTGAGAAAGAATTGTACTGACGAAGGTTACATAACTACGAGTGGACCCTGTAAATTGAAAACTTATCTGACTTCATAATTTTCTTCTATTTTATAAACCAATTTAATTTTAACTAAGTACTTTTAAAGTTGTTTTTTTTTTATAAACCTTGCAAACACTAAGGGAAGTTTCTTTATAAAGATGATCCCTAAATATATAAGCATAAAATTATTAAAAATTGTATATTTATGAAATTATTAGCTGGTATAAAAAAGGTTTTTGTTGTTTATTTTATAGTTTTATTTATGGATTTAGTTTTGTTATTACGGCTTCAATTTTTAGCATGCATATATGATTTCGGTTAGCGAGAATTTAGGTCCGACTGTGAGCAATGGTTATGAATTAAACAGATACCTAAGTGACAAGCAATCAAACTTGATAGTTGGCCACTGTAATATTCAAAGTATGACACCAGCATCTGTCAAATTCAATGAGTTTGAAAATCTATTGGATTCATCATTATTTCATATATTTGCGGTAACGGAAACATGGCTAAAACCCTCTGTAGCAGACGGTGCTACCAGAATACGTAACTATAACTTTATAAGAAATGATCGCCCAAGCGGAAGAGGGGGAGGAGTCGGCATTTATGTCTCCCGTAATATCCAATATAAAGTGCTAAACCTTGAGTCTCATTATGGTGAATGTGAGGTACTTTTTATAGAAACTTGTGTTGATAGCATCACCATCCTCTTTGGTGTTGTGTATTTGCCGCATGGTAACCTCGAAATTTTTGAATCAACGCTATCTAATATATTTGAGCAATATAACAAAATAGTAGTAGTTGGAGACTTTAATAATAATTTATTTGATCTGACTAAACAAAGGAAATTTAGATTGTTGTGTAATCGGTTAAATATGTCTATATATCATAACTTTGTGCCTACATACTTTGATGTTCACCATGAATCTTCTTCGCTCTTGGATCTATTTCTTTTGAGTGATTTACCATTTTTGAAAACTTCCGGACAAGTTCAATGTCCATTTTTATCGCATCACTCGTTAATTTTTTCTTGTTTTAATTTTAAATGCTTACCTAAGGTACGTTCTGACGAATATGTTGAGTACCGTGATTACTCTTTACTAAATTTGGATATGCTACGTTCTTGTATTTCGGAATATGACTTTTCACCATTCTATGCTACTAATAACGTAAATGACCAGCTTTCGTTGCTTGATTCACTGATATGTAGACTATTCTCATTTGTCCCAATTTCTAAGTTTAAAGTTAAACATACCGCAACTGAATGGATGAAATAAAAAAAAATAATTCATGCTATATCGCTCAGAGATATTGCGTATAAAATATTCATGAATCATCGAAATACATATAACTGGATTATATACTGCAAGTATAGAAATAAAGCTAAAAAAGTCACCGTAATGTCAAAAAAGGTCATTATTCCAAATCATTTGAAAGCTTAAATACAATACAAATGTGGAATCGTCTGAGAAATTCTTGCTCTAGTAATTTAATGCAAAATACTGATAGTATAGATGTTAATCAATTGAATGATTTTTTTTCAAGCAACTTAAACACAAATTTAGATGATTCATTTGAATTCAACCTAATTAATGAATACTCTGATAGTTTTTCTTTTTCTGGCATTGACTTAGCTGAATTGTATGCAGCATTTTCTAAAATCAAATCTAATGCCTGCGGTGTTGATGGAATACCACTGAAATTTTATAGAATCGTTTTCCCATTGTTATCTGATCGAATTCTTTATCTTATCAATGGCATCCTAACCACATCAACTTTTCCTACTCAATGGAAGCGTGCTAAAGTAATTCCAATACCAAAAGTAGGAAGCTCTTTTGAAATACGTAATCTAAGGCCTATTAGTGTCCTACCAGTACTATCCAAAGTTTGCGAGCATGTTATGATGTCGCAAATAAGTTCCCACATCTCCAGTTTTTCCTTACTGAATGATAAACAAACTGGTTTCCGTAGAAACAGCAGTTCATCTTTGGCGCTCCTAGGAATTACTGAAACAATAAGGGATGAAATTAATAAGAACAATACCTCTATTTTAGTCTCTTTGGACCTATCTAGGGCTTTTGATCATGTTGATCATAAGAAAATGGTACAGAAGCTTAGCACTGAGTTCAGGTTTTCCAGAACAGCATGCTTACTTGCATACTCGTACTTAAGAGACCGTCAACAATTTGTTTTATTAGAGGGTAGACAATCAAATATGCAAACAGTTAACTCGGGAGTAGCCCAAGGGTCTGTTCTTGCGCCTTTATTTTTTTCAATGTACCTCAATAATTTATTTAGTATAATTGACTCACAAGCTTGTACGGTATATGCATATGCGGACGATATACAGCTTTTATTTCGCCAACACCAATCTCTAAGGGACATGCAGATTGAAATTAATTGCAAGTTAAACGATGTTGAAATGTGGATGAGGTCAAACAATTTTTCAATAAACCCAAATAAAACAAAGGTAATGCGATTTGGTCCGCCATCTTCTGAGGAGATTACTGTTTCGATGTGTAATACTGAAATACAATATGATAGTAAAACAAAAATTCTGGGTGTCACATTAGATGATAAACTTAGCTATTCCGATCATATAAATACAGTTGCCTCAAAAGTAAATTTTACTCTGCGACGGCTATACTCACTTAAAATTTACTTGCCGTTTCATGTTAGGTGTAAAGTGGCACATGCGTTGCTAATGTCCCGGATTTTGTATTGCATGGATGTATTTTCCTGTACCACATCAAATGGTTTTCATAGAATTAAACTCTTGATAAATAAGATTATAAAATTTGTATTTCAGCTCAGAATCAGAGATCATGTTTCAATGTATGTCCAACGATTTCTAAAGTGTTCTTTCTTTGATTTTCTAACTGTTAAACTTTTGATGAGCTTTTATGCCATTGTTAAAAACTCGAAACCGTCTTTCTTATCTTGCCGTATACGTTTTATACACTAGGAATGTGCAAGTCTTTATTCCTAGGATAACTAATTCACTGTTTGAAAGATCTTTTCTTGTAACAACTGCACGCTATTGGAACAGGTTGCCAAGGGACTTGAGGTCATTTAGTTTCTCGTCAGTAGTTTACCACAAGAAGTTGATAGAATATTTCATTCTATAAATAATATAATAATATAAATCCAATTGTATCTTATTATAGAAAAATTAAAGATTTCTTTTTATTGATCATTGCTATGTCGGTATTATATTATTTTACTCTTGCAGTTTTCATAACGTATTGTTTTAAATTGATGCCGTATATAATTTTTTTTTTCAATTTTTATTATAATTTTTAAAATTTATTTCCTAACTTTGTAGAGTTATATTACATATATATTTTACCATTGTAATATTTTTTGGCCTTATGCCGGCTTTTATTATTACAAAATTTGAATAAATAAAAAAAAAAAAAAAAATTTAGCAATACAGGTCCATTGTAAATTTCAGCTGTTTGTATATTACACCAAATTACATCGACTATTGGGACACCCATTTATGTTTAAATCTAAATTTGTTGTAATAGCGGAATAAGTAATATAGGTTCTAAAGGTATTTATTTATTGGGGCACCCTTTAATTTATAATTTTAAATATAATTACTTATTACTACAACTGCCATAGCAAACGACATTCTGTCCAATTTGCAAGCGTTTGTCTATATGTGTTCAAAAGATAGGCACATAAAAGTAAATCTAAGCCAATTATGGGACGCCCTATAATTTCTAAATTCAAATTATAAACTCGTTGATATAGCTGGCTTAGCAATACAAGTCCCTTTAAGTTTCAGCGTTCTGTCTATAACGGTTCGAAAGCTCGGCCACATATTTGAAATTACATCAACTATTGGAACACCCTTTAACTTCCAAATCCAAATATAATACTTGGTAAATTTCAAGCGTCTGTCTACAAGTGCTCAAAAGTATGGCCATATATATCAAATTAAATTAACTATTGGCACACCCTTTAATTTAGCAATCGACAGTCTGTCCAATTTTCAATCGTTTGTCTAGAACGGTTCAAAAGAGATGCCCATATAAGTAAATTTACATCTTAGGGTGGGGGCACCCTTTAATTTTTAGACATATTTTTGTATTAATTTTTGTTATTGGGAGCTATAGTAATACGCAGTCATTTTAACTTTTACTGAAGTTCCCTTTACAGTTCATAATACAAGTAAAACGTATGTATGAGGTATGGGGACACCCTTTAATATTTAAGATTATGATCTGTTTTTAAAGCGTAATCAATCTGTAAGCATATTAAATCATACTACCAAAAATTTTCAAAATCGTTTTAGAAATGACTGAGTTCTGCAGGCACAAACACCAAAAAAAACCGCAATCGAATTGATGACATCCTTCTTTTATTTTGAAGTCATTTAAGAAGGAGATCACATTTGATTATTTACGTATGTACATATGAATATATTGTTCAATTGCTGAAAAGGCGTCAGAACAAAAAAAAAATAATAAACTACGTTAGCTAGCTTATTGTGAGAATCTACAACAAATAATTAATAGATTTTCACTTTATATACATAAGTACATATGTAATGATAACCATTATTATAAAAGGTTTACAGGATGTGAAATTTTGTAATTCAACGTCTTCGTCATACCGTTTTTATTGACTTTGTTTTTAGTAGCTTTTTTTGTCGATAGTATCACTATCGAAAAAAATATCGATAGTCTGCTTAAAACAAAACAATCGATAGTGCCGTCGATAGTTTTGCAGCTCTAGTTCCAGTATCATTTTGATTGTATTGAAGTAAGCGTGAATGCTCGCTGTGCCTTGAGTGCTTATAATTTAATTTTTATCAAATTATTATTTGAACTGTGAATATTATAAATGAATAGATATTATTTTGGCTTAAGTTCATTTATTTTTAATTTCTAAAAATCTTTTTTAGAAAGAAAATTAATATTACAAATGTTTGCAAATGTTTTGATTATGATGAAGTAAGCATGAATGCTCGCTGTGCCTTAATGCTTATAATTTAATTTTTATTAAAATATTATTTGAACTGTGAATATTATAAATGAATAGAAATTATTTTGGCTTAAGTTCATTTATTTTTAATTTCTAAAAATCTTTTTTAGAAAGAAAATTTATTTTAGAAATGTATGCGGACGTTTTCCAAAAAAAACAAGAAAAATTAAACGCTAGCAGAATGAAATGCTGCACTTTCTGGACCACTACGACCTTCATCAGCATTCTTCGCATCTATCTACCTTAGTTGTGTATTTTATACACATCATCTATTTAACCAACTAACTTTGTAAATAAGAATACGAGAATATTCATATCAACATTAATTTGGTTAGACGAAATTTACACACAAACCAACGTATTTCTTTACTGTTCTCTCTCTTGTACATTTGTTTTTGCTTTGTTTCAATCATCGATTGAACACGAATGCAAATTTTGTTTTTAGTCATTCTTACTTGTTTACTCACAACATTATAGATGCTGTTCCAGTATCATTTTGATTGTGATGAAGTAAGCATGAATGCTCGCTGTGCCTTGCGTGCTTATAATTTAATTTTTATTAAATTATTATTTGAAGTGTGAATATTATAAATGAATAGAAATCATTTTGGCTTAAGTTCATTTATTTTTAATTTCCAAAAATCTTTTTTAGAAGGAATATTTATTTTACAAATGTATGCGGACATTTTCCAAAGAAAACAAGAAAAATTAGACCCTAGCAGAATGAAATGCTGCACTTTCTGGACCGCTACGACCTTCATCAGCATTCTTCGCATCTATCTAACTTGGTTGTGTATTTTATAAACATCATCTATTTAACCAACTAACTTTGTAAATAAGAATACGAGAATATTATTATCAACATTAATTTGGTTAGACGAAATGTACACTCAAACCAACGTATTTCTTTACTGTTCTCTCTGTATTTCGTCGTGTACATTTATTTTTGCTTTGTTTCAATCATCGATTGAACACGAATGCAAATTTTGTTTTTAGTCATTCTTACTTGTTTACTCACAACATTATAGATGCTGTTCCAGTATCATTTTGATTGTGATGAAGTAAGCGTGAATGCTCGCTGTGCCTTGCGTGCTTATAATTTAATTTTTATTAAATTATTATTTGAACTGTGAATATTAATAATGAATAGAAATTATTTTGGCTTAAGTGCAGTTATTTTTAATTTCTAAAAATCTTTTTAAGAAAGAATATTTATTTTACAAATGTATGCGGACGTTTTCCAAAGAAAACAAGAAAAATTAGACACTAGCAGAATGAAATGCTGCACTTTCTGGACCGCTACGACCTTCATCAGCATTCTTCGCATCTATCTACCTTAGTTGTGTATTTTATAAACCTCATCTATTTAACCAACTAACTTTGTAAACAAGAATACGAGAATATTATTATCAACATTAATTCGGTTAGACGAAATGTACACACAAACCAACGTATTTCTTTACTGTTCTCTCTGTATTTCGTCTTGTACATTTGTTTTTGCTTTGTTTCAATCATAGATTGAACACGAATGCAAATTTTGTTTTTAGTCATTCCTACTTGTTTACTAACAACATTATAGATGCTGTTCCATTATCATTTTGATTGTGATGAAGTAAGCATGAATGCTGGCTGTGTCTTGCGTGCTTATAATTTAATTTATATTAAATTATTATTTGAACTGTAAGTATTATAAATGAATAGAAATTATTTTGGCTTAAGTTTATTTATTTTTAATTTCCAAAAATCTTTTTTAGAAGGAATATTTATTTTACAAATGTATGCGGACATTTTCCAAAGAAAACAAGAAAAATTAGACCCTAGCAGAATGAAATGCTGCACTTTCTGGACCGCTACGACCTTCATAAGCATTCTTCGCATCTATCTACCTTAGTTGTGTATTTTATAAACATCATCTATTTAACCAACTAACTTTGTAAATAAGAATACGTAAATATTCATATCAACTGTAATTTGGTTAGATGAAATTTACAAACAAACCAACGTATTTATTTACTGTTCTCTCTCTTGTACATTTGTTTTTGCTTTGTTTCAATCGTCGATTGAACACGAATGCAAGTTTTGTTTTTAGTCATTCTTACTTGTTTACTCACAACATTATAGATGCTGTTCCAGTATCATTTTGATTGTGATAAAGTAAGCGTGAATGCTCGCTGTGCCTTGCGTGCTTATAATTTAATTTATATTAAATTATTATTTGAACTGTAAGTATTATAAATGAATAGAAATTATTTTGGCTTAAGTTTATTTATTTTTAATTTCCAAAAATCTTTTTTAGAAAGAATATTTATTTTACAAATGTATGCGGACGTTTTCCAAAGAAAACAAGAAAAATTAGACGCTAGCAGAATGAAATGCTGCACTTTCTGGACCGCTACGACCTTCATAAGCATTCTTCGCATCTATCTACCTTAGTTGTGTATTTTATAAACATCATCTATTTAACCAACTAACTTTGTAAATAAGAATACGTAAATATTCATATCAACTGTAATTTGGTTAGATGAAATTTACAAACAAACCAACGTATTTCTTTACTGTTCTCTCTCTTGTACATTTGTTTTTGCTTTGTTTCAATCATAGATTGAACACGAATGCAAATTTTGTTTTTAGTCATTCCTACTTGTTTACTAACAACATTATAGATGCTGTTCCATTATCATTTTGATTGTGATGAAGTAAGCATGAATGCTGGCTGTGTCTTGCGTGCTTATAATTTAATTTATATTAAATTATTATTTGAACTGTAAGTATTATAAATGAATAGAAATTATTTTGGCTTAAGTTTATTTATTTTTAATTTCCAAAAATCTTTTTTAGAAAGAATATTTATTTTACAAATGTATGCGGACATTTTCCAAAGAAAACAAGAAAAATTAGACGCTAGCAGAATGAAATGCTGCACTTTCTGGACCGCTACGACCTTCATAAGCATTCTTCGCATCTATCTACCTTAGTTGTGTATTTTATAAACATCATCTATTTAACCAACTAACTTTGTAAATAATAATACGTAAATATTCATATCAACTGTAATTTGGTTAGATGAAATTTACAAACAAACCAACGTATTTCTTTACTGTTCTCTCTCTTGTACATTTGTTTTTGCTTTGTTTCAATCGTCGATTGAACACGAATGCAAGTTTTGTTTTTAGTCATTCTTACTTGTTTACTCACAACATTATAGATGCTGTTCCAGTATCATTTTGATTGTGATAAAGTAAGCGTGAATGCTCGCTGTGCCTTGCGTGCTTATAATTTAATTTATATTAAATTATTATTTGAACTGTAAGTATTATAAATGAATAGAAATTATTTTGGCTTAAGTTTATTTATTTTTAATTTCCAAAAATCTTTTTTAGAAAGAATATTTATTTTACAAATGTATGCGGACGTTTTCCAAAGAAAACAAGAAAAATTAGACGCTAGCAGAATGAAATGCTGCACTTTCTGGACCGCTACGACCTTCATAAGCATTCTTCGCATCTATCTACCTTAGTTGTGTATTTTATAAACATCATCTATTTAACCAACTAACTTTGTAAATAAGAATACGTAAATATTCATATCAACTGTAATTTGGTTAGATGAAATTTACAAACAAACCAACGTATTTCTTTACTGTTCTCTCTCTTGTACATTTGTTTTTGCTTTGTTTCAATCGTCGATTGAACACGAATGCAAGTTTTGTTTTTAGTCATTCTTACTTGTTTACTCACAACATTATAGATGCTGTTCCAGTATCATTTTGATTGTGATAAAGTAAGCGTGAATGCTCGCTGTGCCTTGCGTGCTTATAATTTAATTTTTATTAAATTATTATTTGAACTGTGAATATTATAAATGAATAGAAATTATTTTGGCTTAAGTTTATTTATTTTTAATTTCCAAAAATCTTTTTTAGAAAGAATATTTATTTTACAAATGTATGCGGACGTTTTCCAAAGAAAACAAGAAAAATTAGACGCTAGCAGAATGAAATGCTGCACTTTCTGGACCGCTACGACCTTCATAAGCATTCTTCGCATCTATCTACCTTAGTTGTGTATTTTATAAACATCATCTATTTAACCAACTAACTTTGTAAATAAGAATACGTAAATATTCATATCAACTGTAATTTGGTTAGATGAAATTTACAAACAAACCAACGTATTTCTTTTCTCTTCTCTCTCTTGTACATTTGTTTTTGCTTTGTTTCAATCAAGGCATACCAATTACCAGGTGGCAGCGTTAGAAAAATTAAAACAACAATACAACAACACCAGGCATTTTTGTTTGTGTAAAATGTATACGCCTGTCAAAAACATATGAGAATTAAAGGCAAACATATTTAAAAGTTTGTTTACATTTTCGTCTTAATTATGGACGCAGCTTAAAAATTAAAAAAAAAAGTTACCTATTTACTCGTAATTTTAAGCAAAAGATACAAAATGGAATATATCGAGTATTTTGTGGTAGAATGGGGCAATATAGATATAATTGAAAGGTAATTTAAATATCTACGCAGAAAACCTTTAGTAATCGAAGCCGATGTTGGTCATACTATAAAGTAAAAATTCTTGCCCCCGGCCGAATGCCGGCTACGCAGAAAATATTTAGTAAGCGAAAAAGATAAAAAAATCTTTAGCAAGCGAAGCCGGTGTTATTCATACCATAGAGGAGAAAAGTTTTGCGCCCGGCCGAAGGCCGCCTACGCAGAAAATCATTAGTAAGCAAAAAAGATAAAAAAAATCTTTAGCAAGCGTGGCCGGCGTTGGTCATACCATAGAGGAGAAAAGCTAAACTAAGAGCTGCCAGCTGAAGCATTGGCCAATTTGACATTAGGTAAGTGAAAAATAAAAAATGTTTACAAGGTGAACATTCCTTGTTGAGGTGGCATTGTATGACACATCTATAATATAAATATATCTACAGACATATATAAAAATTTTGTTTGAAAAATCTATTTCTATTTAGGAGTGATATAATTACATGTATGTACTTCAGAAAAGACAGGCAGTGAGGGCTCTGAATTGAAGCCTGCTGGCAAAGAGCCTTTTCCCATCATATACATATGTCGATAACAAGGATACTGAAGCAGCAGAAAAATACGAGGCAGCGGGGACGGGAACACTTAAACCCGTACCGTTGTAATGCAGGCATTTCGCTCCCATTATTTTTATCGGGGATATTGTGAAGTAACTCCTCCAACATTGGTCCAAACTCAAGTAGAAGGTGGATCTACTTTGTTTAAATTACAATATTTCAGGTAATTAATGGAACACTCCGTACAGAAGCAAGATTATCTTTAATTTCTATTTTATTTAAATTGCAGCGAAGAAGCCTATCTTACTCAAAGTTCCCAAATATATTTGGAGACATGTTTACCTGCTTTGGCTGATGTATTTTGTATTTTGTATACGCACATCGAAGCTGAATGTCCCTTTATAACTTTCGACGACTTGTTAGATCGTCTTGAAGATCTTATAGGTGAAAAAAATAAATATAAAAAAAAATTAAATATTAAAAAATTAAAAATAATTTAATGATTTGAAATATTTTTTCTCTTTTTAAAATATTATTGGTGGTCCTGAAAAGGACCGATTGATTAGTTTTCTTTCCACTCGGTAGTTTTTTTTGTTTGCTTGTAATGAAAATATTTGATAAAGATATTTAGTTTCTTTAACTGTTTTTTACTTTAACACTCCACTTTTCTCTTTGTTTTGGATCTTGAAGAATGCCAAAGAAAGTACCACTTCCGGGAACACACTTTTTTTGGACATAAAACACAGCACATTTTAAAATATACACACTTTTCCGCACTTTTAACACAAATTATTCGCAATAAAAACTTTTTCACAAAAACGACACTATATAATTATACACGTATAATTTATACACGTTTTTTATTGTTGCTGCCACCTGGTTTAATATGCCTTGGTTTCAATCATCGATTGAACACGAATGCAAATTTTGTTTTTAGTCATTCTTACTTGTTTACTCACAACATTATAGATGCTGTTCCAGTATCATTTTGATTGTGATGAAGTAAGCATGAATGCTCGCTTTGCCTTGCGTGCTTATAATTTAATTTTTATTAAATTATTATTTGAACTGTGAATATTATAAATGAATAGAAATCATTTTGGCTTAAGTTCATTTATTTTTAATTTCCAAAAATCTTTTTTAGAAGGAATATTTATTTTACAAATGTATGCGGACATTTTCCAAAGAAAACAAGAAAAATTAGACCCTAGCAGAATGAAATGCTGCACTTTCTGGACCGCTACGACCTTCATCAGCATTCTTCGCATCTATCTAACTTGGTTGTGTATTTTATAAACATCATCTATTTAACCAACTAACTTTGTAAATAAGAATACGAGAATATTATTATCAACATTAATTTGGTTAGACGAAATGTACAAACAAACCAACGTATTTCTTTACTGTTCTCTCTGTATTTCGTCGTGTACATTTATTTTTGCTTTGTTTCAATCATCGATTGAACACGAATGCAAATTTTGTTTTTAGTCATTCTTACTTGTTTACTCACAACATTATAGATGCTGTTCCAGTATCATTTTGATTGTGATGAAGTAAGCATGAATGCTCGCTGTGCCTTGCGTGCTTATAATTTAATTTTTATTAAATTATTATTTGAACTGTGAATATTATAAATGAATAGAAATTATTTTGGCTTATGTTCATTTATTTTTAATTTCTAAAAATCTTTTTTAGAAAGAATATATATTTTACAAATGTATGCGGACGTTTTCCAAAGAAAACAAGAAAAATTAGACGCTAGCAGAATGAAATGCTGCACCTTCTGGACCGCTACGACCTTCATCAGCATTCTTCGTATCTATCTACCTTAGTTGTGTATTTTATAATCATCTATTTACCCAACTAACTTTGTAAATAAGAATACGAGAATATTATTATCAACATTAATTTGGTTAGACAAAATGTACACACAAACCAACGTATTTCTTTACTGTTCTCTCTGTATTTCGTCGTGTACATTTATTTTTGCTTTGTTTCAATCATCGATTGAACACGAATGCAAATTTTGTTTTTAGTCATTCTTACTTGTTTACTCACAACATTATAGATGCTGTTCCAGTATCATTTTGATTGTGATGAAGTAAGCATGAATGCTCGCTGTGCCTTGCGTGCTTATAATTTAATTTTTATTAAATTATTATTTGAACTGTGAATATTATAAATGAATAGAAATTATTTTGGCTTAAGTTCATTTATTTTTAATTTTTAAAAATCTTTTTTAGAAAGAATATTTATTTTACAAATGTATGCGGACGTTTTCCAAAGAAAACAAGAAAAATTAGACACTAGCAGAATGAAATGCTGCACTTTCTTCGCATCTATCTACCTTAGTTGTGTATTTTATAAACATCATATATTTAACCAACTAACTTTGTAAATAAGAATACGAGAATATTATTATCAACATTAAATTGGTATAACGAAATGTACACACAAACCAACTTATTTCTTTACTGTTCTCTCTGTATTTCGTCTTGTACATTTGTTTTTGCTTTGTTTCAATCATCGATTGAACACGAATGCAAATTTTCTTTTTAGTCATTCTTACTTGTTTACTCACAACATTATAGATGCTGTTCCAGTATCATTTTGATTGTGATGAAGTAAGCATGAATGCTCGCTGTGCCTTGCGTGCTTATAATTTAACTTTTATTAAATTATTAATTGAACTGTGAATATTATAAATGAATAGACATTATTTTGGCTTAAGTTCATTTATTTTTAATTTCCAAAATTCTTTTTTAGAAAGAATATTTATTTTACAAATGTATGCGGACGTTTTCCAAAGAAAAAAAAGAAAAATTAGACGCTAGCAGATTGTAATGATGCACTTTCTGGACTGCTACGACCTTCACCAGCATTCTTCGCATCTATCTACCTTAGTTGTATATTTTATAAACATCATCTATTTAAACAACTAACTTTGTAAATAAGAATACGAGAATATTCATATCAACATTAATTTGGTTAGACGAAATGTACACGCAAACCAGCGTATTTCTTTACTGTTCTCTCTGTATTTCGTCTTGTACGTTTGTTTTTGCTTTATTTCAATCATCGATTGAACACGAATGCAAATTTTGTTTTTAGTCATTCCTACTTGTTTACTCACAACATTATAGATGCTGTTCCAGTATCATTTTGATTGTGATGAAGTAAGCATGAATGATCGCTGTGCCTTGCGTGCTTATAATTTAACTTTTATTAAATTATTAATCGAACTGTGAATATTATAAATGAATAGAAATTATTTTGGCTTAAGTTCATTTATTTTGAATTTCTAAAAATCTTTTTTAGAAAGAAAATTTATTTTGCAAATGTATGCGGACGTTTTCCAAAGAAAACAAGAAAAATTAGACGCTAGCAGAATGAAATACTGCACTTTCTAGACCGCTACGACCTTCATCAGCATTCTTCGCATCTATCTACCTTAGTTGTGTATTTTATAAACATCATCTATTTAACCAACTAACTTTGTAAATAAGAATACGAGAATATGCATATCAACATTAATTTGGTTAGACGAAATGTACACAGAAACCAATGTATTTATTTACTGTTCTCTCTGTATTTCGTCTTGTACATTTGTTTTTGCTTTGTTTCAATCATCGATTGAAGACGAATGCAAATTTTGTTTTTAGTCATTCTTACTTGTTTACTCACAACATTATAGATGCTGTTCCAGTATCATTTTGATTGTGATGAAGTAAGCATGAATGCTCGCTGTGCCTTGAGTGCTTATAATTTAACTTTTATTAAATTATTAATTGAACTGTGAATATTATAAATGAATAGAAATTATTTTGGCTTAAGTTCATTTATTTTTAATTTCTAAAAATCTTTTTTGGAAAGAAAATTTATTTTACAAATGTATGCGGACGTTTTCCAAAGAAAACAAGAAAAACTAGACGCTAGCAGAATGAAATAATAAACATTTTGGATCGCTACGAGCTTCATCAGCATTCTTCGCATCTATCTACCTTAGTTGTGTATTTTATAAACATCATCTATTTAACCAACTAACTTTGTAAATAAGAATACGAGAATATTCATATCAACATGAATTCGGTTAGACGAAATGTACACACAAACCATCGTATTTCTTTACTCTTCTCTCTCTTGTACATTTGTTTTTGCTTTGTTTCAATCATCGATTGAACACGTATGAAAATTTTGTTTTTAGTCATTCTTTCTTGTTTACTCACAACTTTATAGATGCTGTTCCAGTATCATTTTGATTGTAATGAAGTAAGCATGAATGCTCGCTGTGCCTTGAGTGCTTATAATTTAATTTTTATTAAATTATTATTTGAACTGTGAATATTATAAATGAATAGAAATTATTTTGGCTTAAGTTCATTTATTTTTAATTTCTAAAAATCTTTTTTGGAAAGAAAATTTATTTTACAAATGTATGCGGACGTTTTCCAAAGAAAACAAGAAAAATTAGACGCTAGCAGAATGAAATAATAAACTTTTTGGATCGCTACGAGCTTCATCAGCATTCTTCGCATCTATCTACCTTAGTTGTGTATTTTATAAACATCATCTATTTAACCAACTAACTTTGTAAATAAGAATACGAGAATATTCATATCAACATTAATTTGGTTAGACGAAATGTACACACAAACCAACGTATTTCTTTACTGTTCTCTCTGTATTTCGTCTTGTACATTTGTTTTTGCTTTGTTTCAATCATCGATTGAACACGAATGCAAATTTTGTTTTTAGTCATTCTTACTTGTTTACTCACAACATTATAGATGCTGTTCCAGTATCATACTGTTCTCTCTGTATTTCATCACAACCACTCGATTTTTTGTTTGGTCTTCTCCTTAAGTTTCGCCCATGGCTTCCGCTCTAATCAGCTGGTTGTTGTTCGAGCCTCTACCATCTGCGTTAGTAGTCCTATCAAAAACCATCATAGGTGTCCTATCCTGTAAAGTGGAGACTCTACTTGCGACGGTTATTGAAAAAGGATCGGAAACTATTTCATACTCGTGCACTCTGTAGACGTGATCTGCCATAGATTAGCCTTTCCTAAGTCATCAGATACTATTGAACCATCCGCAGTGATCAGATCGTGAATGACAACATTTTTACTTAAACCAGCAGCAGACTTTAAAGATCTATACGTCCTATTATTCAGCCTTATGTTGCTTAATTTTCTCGTTCAGTTTTCGCGCTCGTAAACTGCAATAGCACCCTGTATTATTTTATCCAGGTTTTTTACTTCTGCTTTAAGGGTAAGACGACGTCCTGGGTCCTCACATCTTTGAACTATACGGCGCAATCTCTTTTTTTCATCAATAAAATGAAGTATGTTAGGTGGTAGCTTCAAAACCCCTTTACTTCCAACTAGAACCTTAGGAGTAGTAAGTTCCATAGCATTCTTAAAGCCATATGTCATTGACTCTATACACTCGTCAATCTCCGCTTCGGGCACGTTCGTATCTACTGGTAGCGTACAGTCGACAAGTTCCCGGGATAGAATTGCATTAAATCTTGCCCTGTCCATCTTTTCAAAGTCTAACCTTGTTGGTCGTATTCTCCCAACACAGTCCGCAATGCCAAAAACTGTTTCCACTGCGTTGTGATTAGATTCAAAATCAAGGGTTTTAAGCCCATTTCCCATGATTATGGGAGACATGCCAACAGAAGTTATCATTATGTCTATATATGAAGAGGAAACGGCCGTAATTCTTGTCGGGCCATCAGTGGGATGAATTTCTAGGTTCGGATTCGCTAATAGTAAATCATGTAGCAACCGACCACTTGTGTTCTCCAGGGAATCCCCTAATACGGATGCCTAGCATTTAAATCGGCTCCAACTACCACTGCCCCAGTATTGGCTAGGTCAAAAACAGGCCTAATATCAGAGGCTGACATTGTCGCTGTTGGTCTACGATACATCGACACTACGGGTATAGAGGACCCATTTATTCTGTGAATGCGCACAATCATGTTTTCTAAAGTTCCAGTGTCAACTATTATCCTTTCATATGAAATACTATCCTTTACTAGAACGGCCGCCCCTCCTCCTTATCCAGATTGACGATTCTGTTTAAATATTATATACAGGTCTGTTCTTCAAATCACTTTTTGTCAAAGTGATTTTAAATCACGCAAAAGGTGTTCTGCGTACAAAATATAATGAAATCACGTGATTTAAAACGTTTAGCAAAATGACTGCCGATTTGAAATCACTTGCTCGTTTTTTCTAATTATTTCGCTTAGAATATAATAATGACATTATATATTTAAAACGATATGTCTTCTATTTATTTTTGAAAAAAAATTATATTTTATACCCATAAAAACGAAATTATTCATAACTGCATATTTTAAAAAAATTGTCTTGCTTTATTTAGTAATGCTCGTGATTTTCTCTTTCTGGTCAACAGTTAGCTGGTTGGTGTTTTCGATGAATATTCTAGTGTTGCCAAATTATCAGAGTATAAAATGTCATTTATTTTATCTTATTTATGCTAATGTTTGCTAATAATTTATCTTATTTATGCTAATGTTTCCAGCATCAAAAATATAAAATAGTAGCAACTTCCTATACTTTTTGCATTAATTTTCACATTTTCAATTTTAATTTGAACGCCAAATTTTAAGCCCTTCGATCAACTCCAATAAGTACACCTAAGTCTGTTTTTACACGGTCTTTTTGTACACGGTTTTGATATAACACGGTTTGAAAATTGAATATTTTTAATTTTTTTACACGATTTTATTCCATTTATCACGATTTGAAATTTTATGTACTTAAATTTTTTTTGTCAAATTTAATTTTTGCGAAGTATGTTCATAACAAAAAAGTATTTATGAAAGAAAAAAGTCTGAAACCATCGATAGTATCGATAGTTTGCGAACACTAGCTTAAAGATTTAAGTGAATTCCCCTTTAGCGCGTACAAAGAATTTTTACTGGTCAAAGCAAATGTGAATAGCACTAATTTAGGGGAATTCCCTTTATGTGCATACAATAAAATTTTCTGGTCAGAGCAATTGAAACGTGTTAATATTTTGTGAACTGTCAATGCAATAAGACGTGTTTGGTAAAGAAATTTTTTGCAGGCAAATTTGATTTTCCATTAAATTTAATTTTAACGCATTAAGATAAAAGGTAAGCCAAAAAATATTTTGTATTTATTCAGTTATTTATGTTTTTTAATTTTGTTAAATATTTTATGTATTCCTAAAAGGAAATGTCAGATATAAAACTAAAACGGAAGGCAATTTCTTTGGAAACCAAGATTAAAATTTTAGATCGCCTTCGAAATGGAGAAGGCTCAACTGCTCTTGGTAAAACGTTCGGTTTAAATGAAGCCACAATAAGAACTATAAAGAAAAATGAAATTGCAATTAGGCAATCGGTGATTTCTGGAACGAACCTATCTGTTAAGTCTTCATCATACACTAGAGATGCTGTTAAAGAAAAAATGGAAAAAGCACTCATAATATGGCTGGAGGAAAATGCCCAAAAGAGAATTCCCGTAGACGGAAACAATATCAAACAGCAAGCATTAAGGTTCTATAAAATGATAAAAGACGAACAACCGTCTACATCCACACAAACAACTGGTGAGAAGAGCTACGTATTTTCTGCAAGGCATGCGCTTCATAACATAAAAATCAAGGGCGAGATTGCTTCTGGAGATCAGAAAGCCGCCGAAGAATACCAACTAAAACTTAAAAAAATAATAGCGGATGGTGGATACAGTCCAGATCAGGTTTTTAACGCTGACGAAACCGGTCTTTTTTGGAAAAATATGCCGAGAAGAACATATGTGGCCAAATCGCAAAAAAGTGCTGGGGGTTTTAAAGTTGAAAAAGATCGAGTCACATTTTTATTGTGCAGTAACGCTTCTGGAGATCGGATGTTAAAGCCCTTCTTATCAATCGTGCATTAAAGCCTCGAGCAATGAAAGGTGTCGATTTTGATACATTGCCGGTTAATTGGATGGCCAATAAAAAAGCATGGGTGACGAATACAGTTTTCACAGAATGGTTCATTAAATATTTTGTGCCAGAAACTAGAAAATATTTGAATGAAAAGGGCTTAGAATTTAAAGTTCTTCTGTTGGTAGACAATGCACCCGGGCATCCTCAGTTGGAACACGAAAATGTACAAGTTTTGTTCCTGCCACCAAATACCACATCCCTAATCCAACCACTGGACCAAGGAATTATCGCAACATTCAAAACTTATTATATCAAACGAACATTCCAGTACATTTTGGACACTTTGGATAGGGATAAAACTCTAACAGTAATTGATGCCTGGAAAAAGTTTTCTATCAAAGATTGCGTTACACATGCTGCTTTAGCATTGTCAGATTTACGACCATCAACCTTAAACGGATATTGGAGAGCAATTTGGCCAGAATGTGTAAAAAGTAAAAATCCTGTAGAGAAAAATACAAACGAATATCCCAATATAATTGCTTTAGCACACGCAGTTGGTGGGGAGGGTTTTGATGACTTGGTATCTGATGACATTGATGAACTGATGATTGATAAAGTTCTTAGCGAAGACGAAATATTACATTTTGCCTCACAGAATGCTGATGTTATAGAAAGCAGTGATAGTGAAGAACCTGTAAAATTAACTGAAAATTTAATTCAAGAAGGGCTTCAACTTGCAAATAAATTAGGACACCATTTCGTCAAAAATGATCCCAATGTCGAAAGAGCTGCACAATTCCAATGTGAGCTGAATTCTTGTATGGCTCGTTACAAGGAATTATACAAAGAGGTAGCAAGAATTGGCGAACAACGGCTTATAACAGAGTTCATTTTTCAAAATGTAGATGCCGAACGAGCAAGAGAAAGTCCAGTTCAAAATTATTCCAGCGATGATAGTGAATGTATACGCGTTCGAAGCAAGCGAATGCGAATAACTGATGACGACAGCAATTAAATTTATGTTGTTGTATTTATGATTATCACTTATTCTATTTTATTTTATTTTTTACCTTAAAAATTGAATAACCTATTCTTTTCGTTCACAACATAGTTTTTTAGTTCCTGAACTTGCCATACATTTAATTTATATTACTTTTAAGATCAGAGTGCATATCTTTTTTATCATTAATTACTATGCTTGTGAAAATAAGCATTATATATTTGATTTAATAAAATAAACATGAATTCTTGTTCTTAAAAATTCTTGTTTTTCACTAATTTTAATAGGTTTTAGAGATTAGGAACAAATCACCCATTTTTGTATAAGATCAATGTCTTTTTTTGCACGGTTTTTTTTACACGGCTTCTTCTGGAACCAATCTACCGTGTAAAAACAGACTTAGGTGTAAATGAAAGCACATGTATTACAAACAAATAAAAATTCTCTAATTTATTTTAGTTGTACAAATTTTAACTTACTTAAATCACTAATAATGTTTTAATTACAAATAAAAAAAAAAACACACAACACAATTTTAATTTGCATGCCAAATTTTAAGCCCTTCGATCAACTCCAATAAGTAAATGAAAGCACATATATTACAAACAAATAAAAATTCTCTAATTTATTTTAGTTGTACAAATTTTGACTTACTTAAATCACTAATAATGTTTTAATTACAAATAAAAAAAAACACACAACACAAATCAAAAAAATCCGTTTTCTCCTGTTTTCGAAAAATTAAACCACGCCGAAAAATTGAAAATAACGTGATTTGCAAAACAGCACCAAATCGTCTGCGTGATTTTATAACCGTTCGTGATTTGAATTCACGTGATTTTCAGAACAGACCTGATATCCAGCAATGTCTAACTTGTGTCGAGGGCTTAATTTATGTTCAACTATTAGAGCAACGTCGGGTTTATGTCTGTCCAAAAATAGTTTTAAATAGTGTCTCCTATGTTTAGAGACAACTGAATTCACGTTAATGAAAATTACTTTAAGTGTCCTAGACATTGTTCTGTAGCATCATTAGCATCCCAAGCAAAGCCCGAGATTTATCCTCATCATCTTTAATTGCATGATATTTACGTGCAAATCCACCGATTTTATTAATGCAGTTTAACAGACCTTCTCCAAAGAATCGTTTACAGTCACTGTCAATCATCGCGAATTGAGCCATTGCGCTCTTAAGAGTTGGTGCAGCGCTGCTCGGCGCCGTTCCAAAAGAATCACATGGTGATGAACCGCCTTTAGGATGATTGTTTGCCACAGCAGACGCGTATGACACTCCAGGGTTAAGGCCACTACTAAAGAATCGTCGAGGTCCCTGGGGCTCCACCCGAGATGCCTTTTTTGCCTCTATTTTCTTTAAAAGCCTCAGCCTTTGTGGGCATTGCTTAGAGCTGTCTACATGCCCCTCAACTCCGCAGTTAACACATTTTACCGGAAGTCCCACCTTTCTGGTAACCTGTCCAGTTACAGGATCGGTAAGCAACAATTCGGTTGTGTTATTTTCCTTCGCGGGAATACTGCACTTTCCCGGCCCATGGGATGCACCACATTTTACACATCGGTACGGCATCTGGCAATTCGAAGATGTATGCCCAAATCTCTGGCAGTTGAAACACTGGGTGACAGGACCCTTCTTTCTATATTTTTTCATACTGACACGGCAGCGAAGAATATACCGTACCTCGAAAAATGCCGAAATATCGGAATCTCGTGATAGCCTCAAAAGCCATCTATCATTTCCTAGTTCAATAAGACCTAATATATTAATTCCAATTTGAAGTCCAGTCAAATATTGCATTACGTCTTCAACAGTGTACGTACGCGAGAGACCCTCTATAAGAATCGAAAACGGTCTCATTCCTTTTGGCGTGTATGTATAAAAGTTTACCCCGTTGCCCTTAAGCAAAACCTTTACTTTTTCAAAGTCGCCCAGAGTGCAAACCCCTATATTAGTGGCATTTTTGCCCATAATCTTAATATTATAATTAGTATGGTCAAGTGCCTCATCAATAATATTAGTTATTTCTTTTACATTAACATTATAAGTAGTAATAACTGGGATTCTTATCTTACTTACAATGCTTTTACCTTTTAGTTTTTTACCGGCATCCCCATTTTGAGTGCGGGGAACCTCTTCCGCTTTGTCATCATCAACTTCCTTCTTGGATGCGTCGTCATTTTTGTTTATTGGGCTAGCGTCAATAGTTGAAAAAGCCATACCTTCTTCCGCATTAGCATTTATTGATTTTTCCGAATTCTGATAACTGGCCACAACAGCAACCTTCCTCTGGTTTTTTTCTTCTTCCGAACCACCTCTACCAAAGTAGCATCTTCCTCGCTAGATGCCTTGTCATTTTTTCCTGCTAAGCCTTGCGTTGAATTCCCTTTGAATTCTTCAACCATTTTTTTAGTTTTTTATTTTCGTCAAGAATGGCATTGAGTTTGAGGCTAAGTTCCTCAATTGCCTTATCCTTTAAGCTAAATAGCCGGCTTACTTTGTCGTCAGATGAAAATTCGCCAGCCACCCTCGTTCGCTTGAGTGAATACAAGCTGTTGTCCGCCATTGTTGACAAACTCTACCTGCACCACTATTTTGTATATTGTGGATGTTGAAAATTTTGCAACAACCCTTAAAATTCGCACAACTTTTCTTCTTTTTTTTCCTTTTCACTGCACACTTGTTGTAAGCACGATCACTGTCAACAGTCGAATGAATGAATCAGTCCCTTCGCATCTATCTACCTTTGTTGTGTATTTTATAAACATCATCTATTTAACCAACTAACTTTGTAAATAAGAATACGAGAATATTCATATCAACATTAATTTGGTTAGACGGAATGTACACACAAACCAACGTATTTCTTTACTGTTCTCTCTGTATTTCGTCTTGTACATTTGTTTTTGCTTTGTTTCAATCATCGATTGAACACGAATGCAAATTTAGTTTTTAGTCATCCTTACTTGTTTACTCACAACATTATAGATGCTGTTCCAGTATCATTTTGATTGTGATAAAGTAAGCATGAATGCTCGCTGTGCCTTGCGTGCTTATAATTTAATTTTTATTTGAACTGTGGATATTATAAATGAATAAAAATTATTTTGGCCTAAGTTCATTATTATTGTTGTTATTTTTGGCCACCAAATTTCTATTTATGTATAATCTTATATTTTAAGCTAATCAGGCCTGATTAGCTTAAAATAAGTTCATTTAGTTAAGTTCATTTAGTTTTTGTTCTTAAAAATCTTTTTTAGAAAGAAAATTTATTTTACAAATGTATGCGGACGTTTTCCAAAGAAAACAAGAAAAATTAGACGCTAGCAGAATGAAATGCTGCACTTTCTGGACCGCTACGAGCTTCATCAGCATTCTTCGCATCTATCAGTATTGTATAGTATAGTATAGTATAGTATAGTATAGTATAGTATAGTATAGTATAGTATAGTATAGTATAGTATAGTATAGTATAGCATAGTATAGTATATTATAGTATAGTATAGTATAGTATAGTATAGTATAGTATAGTATAGTATAGTATAGTATAGTATAGTATAGTATAGTATAGTATAGTATATTTATTTCCAAAAATTTTAATGATGTACATGTTTTCTTAAAACTAATTTTAATTAATTATTTATTCCTTACATACTAGCGTATTTTTCAAGGACTTGCCAAGATATTCTATAAAAGTATTTGCAGCATGGCCGCTAATAATAATATTAAAGTTAAGTTTACTGTAGGTACATTTGTTTTAAAAATTCCCCAAAAAAAAGGAAATAGGGAGGCATTTGTGCTTAATTCTAATATTAAACTAAACCTTATAGTAAGGCAGGAAAGAAGAAAAAATAGCGTTATATACAAAAGAAAATAAAGTTATATACAAAAGAATAGGAATAGCCTATTGGGCGGTGTTATACACCACATTTTCTATATCTAGGGTATTTATTCTCCTAAGGTAATATAAGAGGTTTGCACTTTCATATAGGAGGCCAGCTCCGTTCAATGTCATAAGGTCTATCGGTGATAAGTAATTAGACAATCGTATGGTCCTCAGATTGTTTGCGCTTTTAAAGCACTGTCCAAGAAGACTGTTTTCAAGGGATTGAGCCCTCTCAAGAAATTTTATAGACGAACCTACCATATATATATAAGAGTCAATTCTATGGAAGCCTTTTGCTTTGTATATTGATTTGCAAGATGGCTTGCGGTAGATGCCATCAGGCCCCTGCTTACACCGTAGGCCAAGGCAAGTGACCATAATTTTCCTCTCCCATTTCCTTAGCCTTTCCATCTGGGCAGAAGAAATTCTGGACCAGACTGGGAAGGCGTAGGATATGAGAGGTCAAATTATCTGGCGATAAACAAGGAATCGAATTTTCCTATCGAGTCCTCCCCTATATCCAAGAATAGATCGATATGCGGCATATGCAAGCCTGCCGCGCTCCAAGACAAAGTCTATGTGGCGATAAAACTCAAAATTTTCATGGAAAATTACACCAAGGTATTTCATCCTGTCCGAAACCCTGATCAGTTCGCTGCATATACTAAGAGTTGGTATGAAAGATCTGCTATTGGGATATAAAAATTTACGCTTGCTCTTTATCATAACTGCCTCAGTCTTATTCATATTTAAGTGAAGCCGCCACTTACCAAAGTAGGGCTCCAGTCGAGTCAAGTAGTTGATAACTCTTCCGTTTACACTACGAGCGAAGGGCCCAGAAGCTGCAATGAGTATATCATCTGCATGCATTAACAAAAGATCGCCGTCAGCCGGTTTAGGTATATCAGCCATATATATATTATAAAGTACAGGGCCAAGCAAGGATCCCTGTGGCACTAAGCATACAGAGGTGAAACCCTTGGCATATGAAAATAATATAATCAGGTTTTCTGCAGGTTCTCAAGAAAGAGACAAATATAGTGCTATATTGTTACGAACAAGGCATAATAAACAAAACAAAAACTAGATATTTTACAAGAAAACATACAGCACAAAAAGTTTTTGCCACAAAAAAAATTGTTTATTCGCGTAAATAAAGAAATCATTTACGAAGTATTTTTAATTTGTAAAAAATGTGATATGTTGTGGCCTTACAAGATAAAAGAAGTGAAAAAGTCTTTGAATCTGCACTGTTTTTTGAATGCAGAAATTGTGATCTGTGGCAGAAATGCAGTGTCATTTTTTGTGGACGTGTTAAAATTAAAAACTATAACTTTTTTCGTCAAATGATTAATTTAATTATAACTTGATCAAATAAAAACATATAAATAACACTTTTTTTAATTTTATAAATTTTCATAAAACCCACCCTTATTTTTGCCTATAATAAAACATTTAATTTTTTCTTGCGCCAGAAACACAAATCAAAACAAAATTGAAGTCGATAGGATGTCAAGAAAGAGATGCATAGAAAAAACGAGACGACTATAGTCTCGTGACACCTCTGTATACTCGGTGCCTGTGGTACTCCAGCACTGACAGATTTTTCAATCGAGTTCTGCGTATTCTAACGCCAAAAGTCCTATCAGATAGAAAATTGGAGACGATTTCACACACACTTCTATCGAAGCCCATGTCCATCATTTTAAAAACAATGCCATCCTGCCAAGCGGTGTCAAAAGCCTTGGCAAAGTCCAAGCTAACCGCAATTGTAGGATATCTTTTGTTCAGACCTTTGGAAACATAATCTGAAAAAACCATCAATGCATGCGAGGTTGAGTGTCCTTTTTTAAATCCAAACTGACAATCTGGAAGAATATTGCAGTCTGATATTTTGTCCGTGATCTTGGAATGAACAAATAATTCTAATAACTTTCCAAAGGGAGATAGGAGAGAAATTGCGCTATAGTTGCTGCTCTGCCTTGGGTCAGATTTGGGTTTCAATATTGGAACTATTAATGCCCTTTTCCATGCTCTCGGAAAGTATCCCAAGTTTATGCAGTGGTTCATTAGAATTGCCAGAAATCCCCAGATATCTCTTAAGTACTAAATCAGGAATTTCATCCCAACCACTCGATTTTTTGTTTGGTCTTCTCCTTAAAGTTTCGCCCATGGCTTCCGCTCTAATCAGCTGGTTGTTGTTCGAGCCTCTACCATCTGCGGTAGTAGTCCTATCAAAAACCATCATAGGTGTCCAATCCTGTAAAGTGGAGACTCTACTTGCGACGGTTATTGCAAAAGGATCGGAAACTATTTCATACTCGTGACACTGTAGCAGTGGTCTGCCATAGATTAGCCTTCCCTAAGTCATCAGATACTATTGAACCATCCGCAGTGATCAGATCGTGAATGACAACATTTTTACTTAAACCAGCAGCAGACTTTAAAGATCTATACGTCCTATTATTCAGCCTTATGTTGCTTAATTTTCTCGTTCAGTTTTCGCGCACGTAAACTGCAATAGCAACCTGTATTATTTTATCCAGGTTTTTTACTTCTGCTTTAAGGGTAAGACGACGTCCTGGGTCCTCACATCTTTGCACTATACGGCGCAATCTCTTTTTTTCATCAATAAAATGAAGAATGTTAGGTGGTAGCTTCAAAAGCCCTTTACTTCCAACTAGAACCTTAGGAGTAGTAAGTTCCATAGCATTCTTAAAGCCATATGTCATTGACTCTATACACTCGTCAATCTCCGCTTCGGGCACGTTCGTATCTACTGGTAGCGTACAGTCGACAAGTTCCCGGGATAGAATTGCATTAAATCTTGCCCTGTCCATCTTTTCAAAGTCTAACCTTGTTGGTCGTATTCTCCCAACACAGTCCGCAATGCCAAAAACTGCTTCCACTGCGTTGTGATTAGATTCAAAATCAAGGGTTTTAAGCCCATTTCCCATGATTATGGGAGACATGCCAACAGAAGTTATCATTATGTCTATATATGAAGAGGAAACGGCCGTAATTCTTGTCGGGCCATCAGTGGGATGAATTTCTAGGTTCGGATTCGCTAATAGTAAATCATGTAGCAACCGACCACTTGTGTTCTCCAGGGAATCCCCTAATACGGATGCCTAGCATTTAAATCGGCTCCAACTACCACTGCCCCAGTATTGGCTAGGTCAAAAACAGGCCTAATATCAGAGGCTGACATTGTCGCTGTTGGTCTACGATACATCGACACTACGGTTATAGAGGACCCATTTATTCTGTGAATGCGCACAATCGTGTTTTCTAAAGTTCCAGTGTCAACTATTACCCTTTCACATGAAATACTATCCTTTACTAGAACGGCCGCCCCTCCTCCTTATCCAGATTGGCGATTCTGTTTAAATATTATATACAGGTCTGTTCTTCAAATCACTTTTTGTCAAAGTGATTTTAAATCACGCAAAAGATGTTCTGAGTACAAAATATAATGAAATCACGTGATTTAAAACGTTTAGCAAAATGACTGCCGATTTGAAATCACTTGCTCGTTTTTTCTAATTATTTCGCTTAGAATATAATAATAATGACATTATATATTTAAAACGATATGTCTTCTATTTATTTTTGAAAAAAAATTATATTTTATACACATAAAAACGAAATTATTCATAAATTTTCAAAGACACTGCATATTTAAAAAAAATTGTCTTGCTTTACTTAGTAATGCTCGAGATTTTCTCTTTTTGGTCAACAGTTAGCTGGTTGGTGTTTTCGATGAATATTCTAGTGTTGCCAAATTATCAGAGTATAAAATGTCATTTATTTTATCTTATTTATGCTAATGTTTGCTTATGATTTATCTTATTTATGCTAATGTTTCCAGCATCAAAAATATAAAATAGTAGCAACTTCCTATAATTTTTGCATTAATTTTCACATTTTCAATTTTAATTTGAACGCCAAATTTGAAGCCCTTCGATCAACTCCAATAAGTACACCTAAGTCTGTTTTTATACGGTCTTTTTGTACACGGTTTTGATATAACACGGTTTGAAAATTTAATATTTTTAATTTTTTTAAACGATTTTATTCTATTTATCACGATTTGAAATTTTATGTACTTAAATTTTTTTTGTCAAATTTAATTTTTGCGAAGTATGTTCATATCACAAAAAAGTATTTATGAAAGAAAAAAGTCTGAAACCATCGATAGTATCGATAGTTTGCGAACACTAGCTTAAAGATTTAAGTGAATTCCCCTTTAGCGCGTACAAACAATTTTTACTGGTCAAAGCAAATGTGAATAGCACTAATTTAGGGGAATTCCCTTTATGTGCATACAATAAAATTTACTGGTCAGAGCAATTGAAACGTGTTAATATTTTGTGAACTGTCAATGCAATAAGACGTGTTTGGTAAAGAAATTTTTTGCAGGCAAATTTGATTTTCCATTAAATTTAATTTTAACGCATTAAGATAAAAGGTAAGCCAAAAAATATTTTGTATTTATTCAGTTATTTATGTTTTTTAATTTTGTTAAATATTTTATGTATCCCTAAAAGGAAATGTCAGATATAAAACTAAAACGGAAGGCAATTTCTTTGGAAACCAAGATTAACATTTTAGATCGCCTTCGAAATGGAGAAGGCTCAACTGCTCTTGGTAAAACGTTCGGTTTAAATGAAGCCACAATAAGAACTATAAAGAAAAATGAAATTGCAATTAGGCAATCGGTGATTTCTGGAACGAACCTATCTGTTAAGTCTTCATCATACACTAGAGATGCTGTTAAAGAAAAAATGGAAAAAGCACTCATAATATGGCTGGAGGAAAATGCCCAAAAAAGAATTCCCGTAGACGGAAACAATATCAAACAGCAAGCATTAAGGTTCTATAAAATGATAAAAGACGAACAACCGTCTACATCCACACAAACAACTGTTGAGAAGAGCTACGTATTTTCTGCAAGCACAGGTTGGATGAGGGGATTTCTCCATAGGCATGCGCTTCATAACATAAAAATCAAGGGCGAGATTGCTTCTGGAGATCAGAAAGCCGCCGAAGAATACCAACTGAAACTTAAAAAAATAATAGCGGATGGTGGATACAGTCCAGATCAGGTTTTTAACGCTGACGAAACCGGTCTTTTTTGGAAAAAAATGCCGAGAAGAACATATGTGGCCAAATCGCAAAAAAGTGCTGGGGGTTTTAAAGTTGAAAAAGATCGGGTCACATTTTTATTGTGCAGTAACGCTTCTGGAGATCGGATGTTAAAGCCCTTCTTATCAATCGTGCATTAAAGCCTCGAGCAATAAAAGGTGTCGATTTTGATACATTGCCGGTTAATTGGATGGCCAATAAAAAAGCATGGGTGACGACTACAGTTTTCACAGAATGGTTCATTAAATACTTTGTGCCAGAAACTAGAAAATATTTGAATGAAAAGGGCTTAGAATTTAAAGTTCTTCTGTTGGTAGACAATGCACCCGGGCATCCTCAGTTGGAACACGAAAATGTACAAGTTTTGTTCCTGCCACCAAATACCACATCCCTAATCCAACCACTGGACCAAGGAATTATCGCAACATTCAAAACTTATTATATCAAACGAACATTCCAGTACATTTTGGACACTTTGGATAGGGATAAAACTCTAACAGTAATTGATGCCTGGAAAAAGTTTTCTATCAAAGATTGCGTTACACATGCTGCTTTAGCATTGTCAGATTTACGACCATCAACCTTAAACGGATGTTGGAGAGCAATTTGGCCAGAATGTGTAAAAAGTAAAAATCCTGTGGAGAAAAATACAAACGAATATCCCAATATAATTGCTTTAGCACACGCAGTTGGTGGGGAGGGTTTTGATGACTTGGTATCTGATGACATTGATGAACTGATGATTGATAAAGTTCTTAGCGAAGACGAAATATTACATTTTGCCTCACAGAATGCTGATGTTATAGAAAGCAGTGATAGTGAAGAACCTGTAAAATTAACTGAAAATTTAATTCAAGAAGGGCTTCAGCTTGCAAATAAATTAGGACACCATTTCGTCAAAAATTATCCCAATGTCGAAAGAGCTGCACAATTCCAATGTGAGCTGAATTCTTGTATGGCTCGTTACAAGGAATTATACAAAGAGGTAGCAAGAATTGGCGAACAACGGCTCATAAGAGAGTTCATTTTTCAAAATGTAGATGCCGAACGAGCAAGAGAAAGTCCAGTTCAAAATTATTCCAGCGATAATAGTGAATGTATACGCGTTCGAAGCAAGCGAATGCGAATAACTGATGACGACAGCAATTAAATTTATGTTGTTGTATTTATGATTATCACTTATTCTATTTTATTTTATTTTTTACCTTAAAAATTGAATAACCTATTCTTTTCGTTCACAACATAGTTTTTTAGTTCCTGAACTTGCCATACATTTAATTTATATTACTTTTAAGATCAGAGTGCATATCTTTTTTATCAATAATTACTATGCTTGTGAAAATAAGCATTATATATTTGATTTAATAAAATAAACATGGATTCTTGTTCTTAAAAATTCTTGTTTTTCACTAATTTTAATAGGTTTTAGAGATTAGGAACAAATCACCCATTTTTGTATAAGATCAATGTCTTTTTTTACACGGTTTTTTTTACACGGCTTCTTCTGGAACCAATCTACCGTGTAAAAACAGACTTAGGTGTAAATGAAAGCACATGTATTACAAACAAATAAAAATTCTCTAATTTATTTTAGTTGTACAAATTTTAACTTACTTAAATCACTAATAATGTTTTAATTACAAATAAAAAAAAAAACACACAACACAATTTTAATTTGCACGCCAAATTTTAAGCCCTTCGATCAACTCCAATAAGTAAATGAAAGCACATATATTACAAACAAATAAAAATTCTCTAATTTATTTTAGTTGTACAAATTTTGACTTACTTAAATCACTAATAATGTTTTAATTACAAATAAAAAAAAACACACAACACAAATCAAAAAAATCCGTTTTCTCCTGTTTTCGAAAAATTAAACCACGCCGAAAAATTGAAAATAACGTGATTTGCAAAACAGCACCAAATCGTCTGCGTGATTTTATAACCGTTCGTGATTTGAATTCACGTGATTTTCAGAACAGACCTGATATCCAGCAATGTCTAACTTGTGTCGAGGGCTTAATTTATGTTCAACTATTAGAGCAACGTCGGGTTTATGTCTGTCCAAAAATAGTTTTAAATAGTGTCTCCTATGTTTAGAGACAACTGAATTCACGTTAATGAAAATTACTTTAAGTGTCCTAGACATTGTTCTGTAGCATCATTAGCATCCCAAGCAAAGCCCGAGATTTATCCTCATCATCTTTAATTGCATGATATTTACGTGCAAATCCACCGATTTTATTAATGCAGTTTAACAGACCTCCTCCAAAGAATCGTTTACAGTCACAGTCAATCATCGCGAATTGAGCCATTGCGCTCTTAAGAGTTGGTGCAGCGCTGCTCGGCGCCGTTCCAAAAGAATCACATGGTGATGAACCGCCTTTAGGATGATTGTTTGCCACAGCAGACGCGTATGACACTCCAGGGTTAAGGCCACTACTAAAGAATCGTCGAGGTCCCTGGGGCTCCACCCGAGATGCCCTTTTTGCCTCTATTTTCTTTAAAAGCCTCAGCCTTTGTGGGCATTGCTTAGAGCTGGCTACATGCCCTTCAACTCCGCAGTTAACACATTTTACCGGAAGTCCCACCTTTCTAGTAACCTGTCCAGTTACAGAATCGGTAAGCAACAATTCGGTTGTGTTATTTTCCTTCGCGGGAATACTGCACTTTCCCGGTCCATGGGATGCACCAGATTTTACACATCGGTACGGCATCTGGCAATTCGAAGATGTATGCCCAAATCTCTGGCAGTTGAAACACTGGGTGACAGCACCCTTCTTTCTATATTTTTTCATACTGACACGGCAGCGAAAAATATACCGTACCTCGAAAAATGCCGAAATATCGGAATCTCGTGATAGCCTCAAAAGCCATCTATCATTTCCTAGTTCAATAAGACCTAGTATATTAATTCCAATTTGAAGTCCAGTCAAATATTGCATTACGTCTTCATAAGGGGAACGTACGCGAGAGACCCTCTATAAGAATCGAAAACGGTCTCATTCCTTTTGGCGTGTATGTATAAAAGTTTACCCCGTTGCCCTTAAGCAAAACCTTTACTTTTTCAAAGTCGCCCAGAGTGCAAACCCCTATATTAGTGGCATTTTTGCCCATAATCTTAATATTATAATTAGTATGGTCAAGTGCCTCATCAATAATATTAGTTATTTCTTTTACATTAACATTATAAGTAGTAATAACTGGGATTCTTATCTTACTTACAATGCTTTTACCTTTTAGTTTTTTACCGGCATCCCCATTTTGAGTGCGGGGAACCTCTTCCGCTTTGTCATCATCAACTTCCTTCTTGGATGCGTCATTTTTGTTTATTGGGCTAGCGTCAATAGTTGAAAAAGCCATACCTTCTTCCGCATTAGCATTTATTGATTTTTCCGAATTCTGATAACTGGCAACAACAGCAACCTTCCTCTGGTTTTTTTCTTCTTCCGAACCACCTCTACAAAAGTAGCATCTTCCTTGCTAGATGCCTTGTCGTTTTTTCCTGCTAAGCCTTGCGTTGAATTCCCTTTGAATTCTTCAACCATTTTTTTAGTTTTTTATTTTCGTCAAGAATGGCATTGAGTTTGAGGCTAAGTTCCTCAATTGCCTTATCCTTTAAGCTAAATAGCCGGCTTACTTTGTCGTCAGATGAAAATTCGCCAGCCACCCTCGTTCGCTTGAGTGAATACAAGCTGTTGTCCGCCATTGTTGACAAACTCTACCTGCACTACTAGTTTGTATATTGTGGATGTTGAAAATTTTGCAACAACCCTTAAAATTCGCACAACTTTTCTTTTTTTTTCCTTTTCACTGCACACTTGTTGTAAGCACGATCACTGTCAACAGTCGAATGAATGAATCAGTCCCTTCGCATCTATCTACCTTTGTTGTGTATTTTATAAACATCATCTATTTAACCAACTAACTTTGTAAATAAGAATACGAGAATATTCATATCAACATTAATTTGGTTAGACGGAATGTACACACAAACCAACGTATTTCTTTACTGTTCTCTCTGTATTTCGTCTTGTACATTTGTTTTTGCTTTGTTTCAATCATCGATTGAACACGAATGCAAATTTTGTTTTTAGTCATCCTTACTTGTTTACTCACAACATTATAGATGCTGTTCCAGTATCATTTTGATTGTGATAAAGTAAGCATGAATGCTCGCTGTGCCTTGCGTGCTTATAATTTAATTTTTATTTGAACTGTGAATATTATAAATGAATAAAAATTATTTTGGCTTAAGTTCATTTAGTTTTTGTTCTTAAAAATCTTTTTTAGAAAGAAAATTTATTTTACAAATGTATGCGGACGTTTTCCAAAGAAAACAAGAAAAATTAGACGCTAGCAGAATGAAATGCTGCACTTTCTGGACCGCTACGACCTTCATCAGCATTCTTCGCATCGATCTACCTTAGTTCTGTATTTTATAAACATCATCTATTTAACCAACTAACTTTGTAAATAAGAATACGAGAATATTCATATCAACATTAATTCGGTTAGACGAAATGTACACACAAACCAACGTATTTCTTTACTGTTCTCTCTGTATTTCGTCTTGTACATTTGTTTTTGCTTTGTTTCAGTTATCGATTGAACACGAGTGCAAATTTTGCTTTTAGTCATTCCTACTTGTTTACTCACAACATTATAGGTGCTGTTCCAGTATCATTTTGATTGAGATGAAGTAAGCATGAATGCTAGCTGTGCCTTGAGTGATTATAATTTAATTTTTATTAAATTATTATTTGAACTGTGAATATTATAAATGAATAGAAATTATTTTGGCTTAAGTTCATTTATTTTTAATTTCTAAAAATCTTTTTTAGAAAGAAAATTTATTTTACAAATGTATGCGGACGTTTTCCAAAGAAAACAAAAAAATTTAGACGCTAGCAGAATGAAATGCTGCACTTTCTGGACCGCTACGACCTTCATCAGCATTCTTCGCATCTATCTACCTTAGTTGTGTATTTTATAAACATCATCTGTTTAACCAACTAACTTTGTAAATAAGAATACAAGAATATTCATATCAACATTAATTTGGTTAGACGAAATTTACACACAAACCAACGTATTTCTTTACTCAAGAGTAAAACAGTAAAGAAATACGTTGGTTTTTATTTCAAAAAAAGTTTTTTAGAAATTAAAAATAAATGAACTTAAGCCAAAATAATTTATATTCATTTATAATATTCACAGTTCAAATAATAGGCTGACTTCCAAAATGTATGAATACAAAGTTTGTATACAGTTTTACTGCGGTATTTAAACTTTTTTCATATGCAAAGTTCCGATACAACGCAGCTATATGCTTTGTTTACATTTTTATTATGAAACACAAATGTTGCAATGCACCATTTTTATTATTGACAAAAACGAAAATGGAAACGTCGGGTGTACAATCTTTATTTGATAATTTTTTTTAATTACTAGAAAACTCGAGTGGAAACTCTGCACAAAATTTCCTCGCTGTAATAAAATCTATTAAAAGAAAAAGGAATATTTTACTAAAGCCAAAACACTTACAGCGCAGAACAGTACCAACAGTTGTTAATTTTTGGGAAGTTATTGCAAAAATGCCGGATGAAATTTCAGCAGCCAGTTTAGGATGAAAATAACTACTTTTAACGTAAGGAATAGGAAGTTTTTTCACTCAATTTCTAACAAATTTCACAGTAGCGCATTTTTCAACTTCATAATCTTGAACCAATTGAGACCCCCAAAATCTGATAGCCTATGATGGTAGAAGAAAAACCCTAGCTGGGTTTTCAATTATTAGCTAAGGTTTTTTTTTTTAATTCACATTTGAAGTTTTCGACTGGGAGGTGGATTTTAGTACAATTTTCAAAAAACATGTACTGATTCTTAAGTCTATATCTCGCAAACTATTCGAAATATTGCATTTCTCTCTTCAGCAAATTTTTACCTCTCGATTAGGTCTAAAAATTTTGCCTTGAGATAAAATCAGAAAAACAACAACATCTTACTCAAAATAGTAAAACTGCCAAAAAACGTAAAATTTCGTCATATATTTTTATTGTTGATGAAAAATATAAGGACACTTCAAATGTTTTAAAATAGATACTTAAAAATATTGATGATTTGGTTTCTAAATATACATGTATTGAACATTAGTCGTCGCTTTCGGAGCTAGTTTCATCATCTGAACACATGTTTATGACCATTTCGCTAGTCTTATTTTCGTATGAAAATACTTTGTGGCTAGACCAGCATATTTCCCCAAGCATAGCATCTATTTGTTTCCCTTTGAACCGCTTTTCCATCGGGATGGTTACTTGATGAAAGCGTTCACCTTGCTCGTCAGATTCCGTCGGCAATTGCTTTTCAAACTCTGCCAAATAATTATTTAAAAAGTGAAGTTTTAATGTCATGGTCACACCGATTTCTTGGAATGACTTAAGCATGTTTCTTATTAGTACTCTCCATTCGTCGTCTCGATTTTTTCCTAAGACTCTTTCTATCACTGCCTTAAGTGCGTTCCAAGCAATGAAGTCGTTTCCATGCAAAACCATATTAAAATCTTCACTTTTTAGCAACTTTCGGATGTCTGGTCCATTAAGTGCACCTGTTTTAAGCAAAAAAGAAACAATCACAAAAAATAAATATAAATTTTAACAAATTAGTTAAGAAGTACTTACCGGCTTTAATTTTTTGATCACTGAGTCTTGGGAAAATCTTCTTAAGGCACTGAAATACGTTGTCCTTATTTTTCGTTACCGTCTCTATAAACTTCTTCGTTATGCCCAACTTAATATGCAGTGGTGGCAACAATATGTCAGTTATATTTTTTATTAGTGGCTCCGCTGTCATCTCTAAAGTGGCATCTTTCACTCCCGACTTTCGTTTTTCCCAAGTATGCGAGTAGTGATCTACTTTTGCTCGTGTGTCCCAACGGCACAGAAAGCAATAACACTTTGGCCAACCACCTTAGCAAAATTTCCATTGTTGCATAGCATTCCTTTAAGTCTGTGCCAAAGGCTAAAGGTATTGAGGGCTTCAGATTCGTTTTATGCAGTAACACTGCTTTTAAGCTAGTGACTGAGCTGTCGATGAACAGTCGCCAGTCTTCAGCGATATATTCTATTCCCATTTCATTGACTAATCCTTTTATGTTGTTGCAGTAGGCATAAGAGTTTTCGTCGTTAACGCTGTAAAACTATTGAAATTGTGCCTGACGGCTGCGGTGTATCGAGGTCTTAACATCAGTGTCCGTTACCTTTTTTCGTTTAAGAAACGCGGATAAAAATTCTGATTTACGCTTTGACAAACCTAACTTGGCGACAACATAGTTCATTTCGCTTTGTTACCAGCTCAGGCTTGCTGATTGTTTCTTCAGGCTCGAAGAGTGGATCAGCCTCCACATTGGCAAACGTTTCGGCAGTCCATACAGTTGCTCTATCTGGACTGCATTGTCTCGGTGGTATTGGTGGTGGGTTGGATTCGGAATGTTCTTTCTGGAGAGAAGCATAAGGACCAGGAATGTACACTACATGTGACATTTTTTTTCGATTCATTCCGCTTTTGAAATTTATGCATCCGTAGCACGTATTTTCATCGTGGCCCTTTGGGTCCGTCCATATTACTGGTGTTCCATAAGGCAGTGGGCCTGGTTGTCTATTTATCCAGTTGAATATGTAACAAAAATAACGTCTGCATACTACATCTGGTGTCCACGAAAAATGGAATAAGTCCAACTGGTCAGAATAATATAACAGGTACGCTTTTCTAAATTCATCAGTAAAATTAGTTTTTTGCGTTTTCATTGAACGTTTGGGTACATAAATACCACAAACGTAGCAAAACAGGTTCAGCTTCCAACACTTTTCCATATCAACTTTTTCTTTCCGCAATGTATTCCGTAATATCTAAATTCCCCAGATTTGTTTAATTCCAACGTGCAATCAAAACAATGTAAATTATTTGACATTTGAAAAATGCCGTTATTTTCCGCCAAAAAATAATTCAAACGGACGGTGTTTACACTAAAAAAAAAATAAGCAATTCGGTTCAGTACCGATAGTGGGGTAATCTCAATTTTTCTTATATAAAGTACAAAATAATGGATATTAGAATGAATTAGTTAAGCGCTAAATTAATAGCATTAAGCCTTCTGAGAATCAAAATCAATCGCAAACTGTGCTTGATTTCAGAATTTTTGGTATTGATCTTATATAAAAATTTTGTAAAAAATTTATCCAAACTAGGATTGATTTCAGAATTTTTCGGATTAATTTTATCTGAACCCGAAAAAGCAAGTCCAAAATTTGAATCAAAATCAGTAAATCCAAAATTTTGATCATATCAAAAATTTGTCCTATGACTTCAACCTAAAAAGGTTCAAGTCAAAATAACTTCATTTGGAATGACACGCATAATGTTGTTGTTGATGTTTTTTTGATTTTGTCTCAAGGCAAAATTTTTAGACCTAATCGAGAGGTAAAAATTTGCTGAAGAGAGAAATGCAATATTTCGAATAGTTCGCGAGATATAGACTTAAGAATCAGTACATGTTTTTTGAAAATTGTACTGAAATCCACCTCCCAGTGGAAAATTTCAAAAATGAATTAAAAAAAAAACCTTAGCTAATAATTGAAAACCCAGCTAGGGTTTTTCTTCTACCATCATAGGCTATCAGATTTTGGGGGTCTCAATTGGTTCAAGATTTTAGTGCTGCACTGTGTTTTTATAGGCTTTAAAAGACATGCTTGAGCCTTTGTGACCAAAGAACGAGCAAGGGCGGCCTTGTTTACCATTAACTAAATCAATATTCCTTACCCTATGGAAGCTAAGCAACCAAAATAGCTTTAGAGAATGGGGTGATCGATTTTGCGTTGGAGCTGGAACAGTATATAAGTCATTTAAAAAAACAATAAAATTAATTTTGCTACTCAAAAGCACAATTGTAACATTCCCATCGACCGAAACCAGCCAACGATTAACAATGGAACAGTTTTAGGCTAGTCGTGCACTCCCATTCCTTTTGTATTGGATTGCATAGATGGAACCCAAATCCGAATAGTGCAACCATTAAGGGACAGCGAACAAAAACGTTTTGTGGTTGTAAACAAACGAATACCAAACAAAATATCAACTATAAAACTCATGCCTGGTTGCTTTTTTTACTGCCTTAAAAATACTCATTGTTGACGTTTTGAAATCGTATACATTGTAAATATTTTGTACAGCGGCTTTAAGAAACAGTATACTTTGTTCGAATGCAAAGCAATTAACATTTTGGAAGTCAGCCATAATTTAATAAAAATTTGATTATAAGCACGCAAGGCGCAGCGAGCATTCATGCTTACTTCATCACAATCAAAATGATACTGGAACAGCATCTATAACGTTGTGAGTAAACAAGTAAGAATGACTAAAAACAAAATTTGCATTCGCGTTCAATCGATGATTGAAACAAAGCAAAAACCAATGTACACGACGAAATACAGAGAGAACAGTAAAGAAATACGTTGGTGTGTGTGTACATTTCGTCTAACCAAATTAATGTTGATATGAATATTCTCGTATTCTTATTTACAAAGTTAGTTGGTTAAATAGATGATGTTTATAAAATACACAACTAAGGTAGATAGACGCGAAGAATGCTGATGAAGGTCGTAGCGCTCCAGAAAGTACAGCATTTCATTCTGCTAGCGTAAAATTTTTCTTGTTTTCTTTGGAAAATGTCCGCATACATTTGTAAAATAAATTTTCTTTCTAAAAAAGATTTTTAGAAATTAAAAGTAAATGAACTTACGCCAAAATAATTTCTATTCAAAAAATATTTACTTAAAAATTTTTCGGTTGTGTTGTAAAAATTGTAGACCTTGGTGTGTAAATATTTGTTCTAATTATGCTTCGGCTTTGTTATGGTCCTCAAATTTAATAAATTACAAAAAGACAGTAATTGACATAAGCTTAAATAATAAACAACAGACGACACTGATATATATGTAAACATTTAGGTAACTGTTAATTTGTTTGTTATGTTGTAAAAAATTGTTTATATTATATTCGTATTTATCGTCTTAGTTTAAAATTCCCTGAAGATGACCAACCTACAAAGTTGGTCGAAATATTGGACAATAAAAAATTTAAAAAACAATCAGAAAAGTATTTTGGAATTTATTAAATTTGAGGACCATAACAAAGCCGAAGCATAATTAGAACAAAAATTTTTCTCCATTTTAAATTTCATAAATTGACATAGACAACTAATGTGCGGTTTCTGTATAACAGGCGATCAACTCGTCTGGAAAATATGTATGGAAATAACTCAAATTGAGTGCTTTTCATAAAAATTTTTCAGACGAGTTGATCGCCCATAATACAGAAACAGCACATTAGTCTACGACACTACCGATTAGTGTTGTAAACCATAATCACAATTTAAAATTTACAATATCAAAATTACCATATTCGGGGCCTTGATGCAGATAACGAAAAAAATTTTTACGTGTTTTGTTAAATTAAACAAAAATATAAAATAGTAATGGATTTAGTGGCATTATGGATGGAGGCGGAAAATTATAACATATAAAATGTTATTTTTATTTTGCAAAGATAACAAAACTTCTGCAGGCATTTTGTTTGCTGGAACATTTTTTGTGAAATTGAATCTGCCGTTGCTGAATGTGTAATTTTTTAGCTTTTCCTTGTAATGAATTGCTAATATTAACTAATTTCTAATATGACCGATTGGTGCAATGAATTGATGCTTCATATATAAAATCAGGCATGTTCTGACAATCGCATACAACTTGAGATGCGATTTGAAATCGCGTGAAAGGTGTTCTGCAGTTCACAATCGCCAGAAATTTGGCGACTTCAAATCGCAAGCACATATTGAAGTGAACTTATGAATTTTAATTAAAATAATTTTTACACAATTAAAGTCGTAAATATTGAATTTAAAATATCTCCGTTTTATCAATTGTTTTCTTGACTTCTGGCGATTTCATAAAAACAGCTGGGCGGTTACTATGTAACTCGATAGTTAAATATTGCGTTACAGATTTTTCCTACCAACTAACTAGTAAATACATTTGCTACTTTCGGGTTGCCGTATCCGATACTCGTGGTACTCTACTTTCGGATGTGCATCACTATGTAGATGTCAAGGTCGCTCGAAAGTTGTCATTTGAACTCGTTAAATGTTGAGCTAACGGATAAAATATAAAAAAAATTAAATCAAAACATTGACACCAAACGCTGAAAATGTATGTATATGTTTAATTTATGTATATTAATAGATAAGAATTAATTACCCCTATCATGAATATATTTTCACTCGAAATTTTTTCCCTTTTCCCTAAATTGCAATCGTAAATAATTCACGTAAACAAAAATTCCCCTTATCGTAAATAATTTTTTCCCTCGAAATTTTTTCACTTTTCCCATAGATTTGTTCACTTTTATTTTGCTGGGGAACTGCATACATTATGCCAATTTTTAAATGTTTTCATTTGAATATTTACATCAATAACACATTTTTTTAATTCGATATCAGTTACTGCAGCGCATACTGACGTTATGCTCGTCAAGATGCAAAACAAAGAGATCTATTGGTTATAAATTTATGAAGATAGAAAAAATCAGATATATAAATTTATTTTATTGAAATGGGTCAGTACCAATGTCTATGGTAGGTTAGCAGGAAGCCGTGTTGCCACAGCCAACTTGGGTCCATTGATAGGTCCTTTTGCATATAGGGTAACTTCAAGGGCTTTAAGCGTCTTGCACGTCATGTTCTTAAAATAAAATTGTTCTCTGTTGTAGTATCTGCTTCTCTTGAAACAACACAATAGCACCAATCATTAACATTTCTAATTTTTTTATAACTTTAAAAAATTTGGAATACGTTTTTCCCAATTTATATTTTCTTCTTTCTAATTTGTATTCAGTACGAATTGATAGCGGGAACAAATGTTCCCATGAAATTCACGATAGCAATTTTCCCTTCATGGGGAATGAAAATTTCATGGGAACAAAAATTTCACATTTTGTTCACGATAGGGGTGAATATAAGTATTTTTCAATAGGGATAAAGGTACATTTAAACGACAGTAAATGTAAATGTGTATGCTGATCATTTTTGTTATTCAAGGAGCTATTCAAATGCTTAGCTGACTGAAATGTCACTTAGTCGTAACCAGGGCGAAATAATACTAGGTGGTCGCAATGGCGAATTCATAATACATGTAATGTTTTGTAAAATTGTTTGGCTGAGTATAACTTATGAAAATGTTATATTTTTCATTATTACATCATTTTTAGTACTATTGAAATATTTACGTACTTTTTGCACAAAATCGTGAATTCCATCATTAATTTGAAAAGCTGTGTTATTTATTGATAAACAGAAATATATGTACGCACCTGGACAGAAAAATATGTAGGTGCGAAAATTTTTGAGACAGAAGTTGTGCGATATTTTATATTTTTATACTTTTATTTAATAATTTATATTATTTCATTAATTAATTCTATTTATTGAATTAAACTTATATTGTAGATATAAGAAGGAACAAAAAATAAACTTAGTGACGAGCAGCTGTAGTCTAGGTTGACCACAAATCTGGCTGCCCTGGGTTCAACCCTTGCGGCAGTCAAAAAATAAAAAAATGTTTTTTTCTGTTTAATGGTATAAATACATAATCAGAATTAACATAAAAACATGCAGCCTCCTTCGTCGGTACTTCTTCATAGCATATTCGCCGGCGAAGTAAAAGAATTAATAAAATGGCTATATCTTTCTCCTTTCACCACCTGTCTTCTCTCTGATCTATCCCTTTTCTAAAGTATGTTGCACGGTTAGAAAACTAAGTAGGCATTAATGCCTGAAGTGCTACTTCTCTTAAAAAAAAAAAAAATTCATCAAGATATGTAGTTTTAAGGTGGACAGTAAAATAGGTGCATATTAAAAAATTTAGGATTTTACTAATATAACTCAGTCTTTTAGCCTCTTCAGGGACATTTACACATATGTGTACGTTTAGCTTTTTTTTTTATTTAAATTAATTTAAGAGAAATTAGGTAAAATTTTATCGAAGAATATTTTACTACAGGATCCCTCAACTAAAAAAAAAACGAATTCGTTAAACATGGCAGCACTGATAACGGAAAATTCTATTATATTTGCGGTGCTGTGAAAACATTATAACGATAACTTCTGGTTCCTAAAGTGTTTGCATTTATCCCAAAACTATTATTATTTTTTGCCAAATAAAATATCAGGTAAGTAAAATATAATCCCTTCAATTATTATAATAGTTTAGAAAACCAAATTTGTATTATTAGTTGCCTTATATTGCTAATTATAAACGTACACAAATGTGTACAGTTATCGGTTCAAGAAGTATACCAAGAAGTAGTTGCGTAAATCATTTTGAGTAACATTTTTCTCAGAATCGTGTATACATTTGTGTAAGTCAATTATAAACAATAAATGCTTGTTCTAATGGATTGAATTTAATACCCAGATTACAATGAAGGTAAAAAGAGAATACAATAAGGAGCAAATTATTGTAGAAAGACAAAATAATGTTAGCTCAGATATTGAAGAATCAGAAGATATGACGATTGAGCCCCGGGAACCAAATGGATCTTTCATCAATGAGAAAGACTCTTCCGACTCTGATGGAAATATTTATTTCTGCAATTCTAGAAAACGTAGACGGATTTTAGAAAGTGATACTAGTGACGAGGAAGACCTATTAGATATAAGACAATATCAACGGTCCCCGATTTGGTACGTTCAGAAGGATAACAAATTTTCTGGAACACCACCACCTTTTACGAGCCACTTTGAAATTAAAATTTCCGGTGAAACTCCATACGAATATTTCAAATATATATTTACCGACGAAATCTTTGAACACATAGTGCAGGAAACAATTCGCTACGCCGTCGATTGCGGGAAAAATTCGTTTCATGTAAATGTTTCTGAAATGAAACAATTCTATGGAATAAATATTATTATGACGTACATTAAATATCCGAATTATAGATTGTACTGGTCTTCTGATGCTGGTCTTCGACTAAATTTAATTGCTGACACAATGTCTTTAAAACGATTCGAGGAAATAAAGAGATTTCTGCACTACAAAAACAATCATACAATACCAAGCGAATGTGATATATTTATAAAAATTCGTCCATTATTAGATATGTTGTCGCAGACTTTTAAAATGCCACCACGCTAAGCGAATTTTAAGCAATTGACGAAATGACTATACCATTCAAGGGAAGACATAGGGGAAAGCAGTATAATAAATCTAAACCCAAGAAGTGGGGTTTCAAATGTTGGGTCAGAGCGTCTCAAAACGGATATGTTTCTAAATTTAAAATGTATCAAAAATCTAAAAATATAAGTACGGAATTTGGTGCAATCGGTGATAGCGTATTGAGACTGAGTGCAGGCTTAGAAATGAAAAACCATAAATTATTTCTGGATAACCTTTTTACATCAATGAGTATCATAAAACACCTGCAGGCAAAAGGTATATACGTCGTGGGCACAATCAGGAAAAACAGAGTACCTAGTGAGGCTTCTACAAAGCTCATTTCTGAAAAAATTCTGAAAAAGCGTGAAAGAGATTCAGTTTCTTTCGTTACATCTTCTGATAACATATCAATTCTAAGATGGAATGATAATAATGTCGTACATATGATATCAACATATGCTGGTGTAGAACCTCAAGATTATGCCCTGATTGTATGAAATCACATATGTGGACATTATTTTTTTTTTTTTTGTAAAATATTACTATTTTTTATTTTTTCTTATATTATTGAATTGTTTTAAATATAAGGTGAATAACTCATAATAAAATGAAGATAAATTCAATGTTTTTTCATTGAAAAAAATTCGTCCCTGAAGAGGTTAAACAAAAATCATATAAGACAATTAATAACCGGTATATCCTCCATTATTCTTAAGAACAGCTTCTATCCTTCTAGGCATAGATGAAATTAATTTCCAACAAGTATCGACGGGTATTTTGTACCATTCGTTTTTAATATTGTCCCACAATTCTTTTTTATTTCTACAAGGAAGCTTAGAAACACTTCGCTTTAGCTCTGCCCAAAGATTTTCTATTGAGTTGAGGTCGGGACTTTGACTTGGCCAATCAACAACGTCCACTTTATGTTCCCGGAACCATTCCTTTACGAACTGCGATGAGTGTTTTGGATCATTGTCCTGGTGAAACTTCCAAACAAGTGGCATATTTTCCTCAGCATATGCCAGCATAACCGTTTCCAACAAATCTTTGTAGACAAATTTGTCCATGGTGTTTTCTATGAGGTGTATTGGACCTACACCTTCCCAAGAAAAACAGCCCCATACCTAACATTTCCCCCACCATGTTTTACCGTCTTTTTGGTAAATTTGACGTGAAATTCCTTTCCTTTCGGGCGGCGTACATTTCTTTCGGCATCGTTACCAAACAAATTAATCCTTGTCTCGTCACTCCAGATGATATTTCGCCATTTTTTTGTACCTTCTGGACCGTTCCAGGTTTTATGAGCGTGGGCAAAGTTTTTCCTTTTAAACAAATTAGCATGTCTAAGCAAAGGGACCTTACGTGCTATTGTACCTGGTAGATTAGCGTCTACCAATCTGCGTCGGACCGTTCTAGACGACACAACGTTCCCAATTTCATTTGCAATCACTTTCGATGTCACGAAAGGATCTCGCTTTGCTAAAATGATTATACGATTATCAGTGCTTTTGGATGTTTTCTTTATTTCCCCGCGTTTTTCAATATCTCTTTCTGCCTTTAGAGCATTGGTTACAAAGTTCTGAGATCGCCCTAACGATGTGGCAATAAATTTATAAGTTTTTCCTTGCTTTCGAAGCTCCCGCACAAGTCTTAGTTCTTCTACACTGCAATTGTGCACGGGCCATCTAATAACTTTTAATATTCACCGTTATTCTGCGTTTCGATTCTGATCGAAAATTACTCAGTTTGTCAACTTTGGTATTCTGCGTTCCGTTCCCAGTATTAATTCGATTTCTTTTTCGATTGTATGTATTCTGCGTTACGATCGTAGCTACGTTTTTTCAAGTTGTTTACTTACTAGCGGAAAGTTTTTCGATTTTTGTTTTTGTAGTTAAAAAAGTGTAAAATTTAATAAAATGTGAGTATAAAATGCTATAACTTTATTTTGTAATATTTATTTTTGTAATTTTAAAGCTTTATTTAATTTATTGCAGGTTAATATAATGGCAACGAAGGCTGATATGTATTGCGTCTGGATATTATAAGCGTCCCAAGGAAGAAGTATAGGCATTCTGGAAAGAAGTTTCGAATACACTTAACGCAATAGGGCCATAAAAAAAATGTGGAAAGAAAGTATGTCATTTTAATAATAATTTAAATGATGTGTAGAAAATAAAAATTTCGCTCCGGCGCTTCAGGATTCCTCACGCTGAAATAGTTTGGCCACAAATACCGTTTGCTTTTAGTCTGTTGGCTATTTTCTTTTTTTCCGCACTTAACTGATGAGTTTATTTAATTATAGCTTCCACAATATTTAGTTCTAATACATGTATTTATCACTGTTTATTGATAAAATTGTATTTATAGTTTAACAATTACAATGTTTACAAATTTTTTTTATTTTTTATGTTTCTATTTCATACGTTTCATAACAAAGCAGCTGGTTTGAACATACTCTTCTCTTCTTCTTTTTCTTTCGATTAGGTTTTTTTGTAGAATACCTATTTTCGATTCGAGCGTAACTGAATGCGGGAACGTAATCGAAACGCAGAATAAGGGTGATTATTCTTTATACCGAATTTATTCTAAATTTATTTTAAACTTACTTTTCTTTTTATATTTTTTCAAAAAATCTAAATTTAAGAACTGTAGCTAACTCACACCTATTTTAATGACCACACCAGAAAGGAACTTAATTGTAAAAAAAATTGTGTTTGTGTAATAATAATATTTTTTATAGTGGGATTACCCTTTTTGAATTAAAAACGGTATTGCCATATTTAAAGTATATGGTGTTGGGACTTTAAGAGCACTTTGATAAATTTTTTGTACATTTAAGAGAAAATAAAAATCGCACCTATTTTTCTGTCCAGGTGTGTATATAAAGAATAGATGACGAATTCAGAGAAGAAAAGGATGATTTGGAAGCAATATAAATATAATACTTAGGTAAGACAAATAATGTTGTTAAATTAAAAAAACATCAAATTATTTCAGAAGAGTTGTGCCAGAAGAGATGGTCATGCCAGTTTTATTTATTAGTATTTTTTTTTTGCTTATATCAAAAACACATGACACGTTTTTACACACTCTATAAGCACAACTACATTTTTATTTACTGTACAGCTAGTTTTATTTTACATTTAAGATTTCAACGGTCGGCTAAATGTATCTTAATGCTACGGAAAATATTAATACTAAGCAAAGGCAATTTGAAATTATGCTTAACAAAAATAAGTGCTCGTTTTTAGATGGCCTTTGGATGTGAGTACCATCAATAGCTTTTATTATTCGTGGAATACCAGACGTGGCATAAAAGAAATTTTTGGCAGCTCGTTTTTCGTCTTTGCTCATGATGAAATTTAAGTGCTTGGGACACAACACCTTTTCTATAGCATTACAAACTTCTTTGATGCAGTTTGACACAGTTTGTTGTGCCAAGCAAGAAAACTGGTATTGAAATCCATATCATAATTGCAATATAATTATTGTCAAAATCTTAATTGTGAAAAAATCAAAACTTTTCAACGAGTTTAAAGCAATGTGGCGCGTTTTATTGTTAATCTACCTAAGTAAATAATGTCAAAAACTATGGGAACAAAAGTCCAAAAGCAGAATTTAATGAGAGTTTTTATTGTTACTTTAAATATGATATATATATATACTATATTGTTAGAATATATTCAAAATAACACTATAAAACATAAGGACATGTCTTTCTATACTTGGTAATATTTAGAAGTTTTAGTTTAATAAAATAGAAGCAGCAATAAAAACAGATTTTGAATACCAAGTGTGTATGTGATAGATGATAAGAAGGTGTTTATTACGGAGCCCATTACGTTATTACATCTAATCATTTCCCTTTCTATTAGAAGTTAGAACATTGACAGCAGTAATTGCATCTGGAAACATAGAATGATAGTTTAACAATGGAACATATGCTGCAGCAATTACTCTTCCAGCAAACCAACGTCCGTGCAATGCATTTACAGCTAAAACGGCTGTTGTAATACTAGGACACTTGACATATACATTGCCAGTAGGAGAAATCTTATCAACGAATATGTGCAATAGGCCACCATGTTTAGAGCACTCATCGATAACATCATCACGTATCTCAATATCCCAGGTTGGATTTGTTTCCGTGCGTGGATCAAACATGTTTGACAACATGAAGCATTGTGTTGCAATAGGTGGATTTTGAGTCTGTGTTTGTACGGGTGCTGGTTGCGGAGCTGTTGCAAGTAGAGCATTAGCAGCTGCCTGTGGTACTGCCAAGCCTGCCCCTTCTGCTAATTTGAACATTAACTGAAGTCGTCCAGTAGCCCCCAAATCAATGCCACTTCGGTCCATTTCATCAGTGTCAAGTGACGTTGTGTTCATATCTAATCTTTCCGTAACGTTGCCTACTTTCATAGCACGACCTGCTAATTCAAATCCATTTAACTGTTCTAATGCTTTTTTTGCGTCCCCAGCATTGTGGTACTATAAAAGTAGAGAACAAACTGTTTACTAAAACCACTTATCATCAATACTAATATATATTACCGTTATAAATCCATAACCTTTTGAACGGCCCGTCTCGGTATCCATTATTAGTTGAATAGAGTCTATTTTTCCAAATGGTTCAAATATTCCGCGAAGCATATCTTCTGTTATATTAAAATGTAAGGATCCAACGTAAAGTCTCATCGGACCTGTGTGATTTTTCGGTGTGAACACAGGCATTGTATTTCCAATTCTATTTTTTTCAGCTTGAGTGTGTTGAACGACAATTGGTATTCCAAGTAGCCTCTGGCCAGAAAGACCCAAAGCAAGTGCCACTGATTCAGGATCTTGGAATTCGATATACGCTATTCCCTTAAAACGTTTAGTTTTATTACATGTAATTAATCGAACGTCTCGTACTTTTCCAACGCTAGAAAAGAACTCCTCTAAGTCTCTAGCCCGAACACGTTGCGAAAGTTGCATGCAAAAAACTGTGCGAGCATCACGCTCCTCTGGACTCAGTTCAGTTTGTGGTGAACGATCCGGACCTAATCCATTTGGTGGCGTTCGGCCACGTCTAAATGGTCGTGGAGATCCGCTAGTGCGTCGATTGCTGTAAAAAAAATAAACAATCAGAATAATTAATCGGGATAATTAAATAAAAAATAGCACGAAGTTTTTTGTGAAAATTTAATTAAAAAAAAATATTCCCGTGTCTTTAATTAAATAATTTGCAAAGTGCCTGTGCATATACATAAATTATGGTAGTGTTTTTGATATATTCTTTTTCATCCTCTTTCAACTGTATAAAAGAGCCGAAAAAAGTCGACCGTATACAGTAGAGAAAGAAAAATAGAATTACTGTTGGTTATTGTTGTTTTTGCTTAAACTTTGATTTTTGTCTTTGCTTTATTGTTTGGATAAAAATCTTTAGTTTATTTAAAATGTTTGTCACAAGTTTCCTGAAGAGTTATGTAAGCGGTAACGAAATGGCCATCGAGACGTGCTTTGACCCTCAATAATCAATATCGGTAATTAATTTAATCGGGATAATTAAATAAAAAATAGCACGAAGTTTTTTGTGAAAATTTAATTTGAAAAAAATATTCCCGTGTCTTTAATTAACCTAAAATTAATTTTTAGTTGAACTATTTTCTTTCCAGTCTCAGACTTAAGTTTTTGTTTTCATATTTCTAATTATTTATTTAATTAATAAGTCTATATTAATTAGGTTCTGTGTGATTTCGTTAAAATTTTGAATACATTCTATTTGCTTATTAGTTTGACAACATTCTGCGAAGTTTAAGCACCAGTGAATAACTTTGTAAGAAAAATTAAATAAGTGTTCCGAGTGCTGTTTTCGTTTGCATTCAGTTCATCATAAAATCTAGTACGAGAACATTGACCCTCAACTTTAGACAGGGCTTGCGAATACAAATTATAAGCAAAAAAACATTTCGTGAACCGTAAATATATTGATTTAATCCGCTAATAAAACATTTTATATTAAAATTTGTCCTTTTATGATTTTGAGAAATTGAAATAGTTAAAAAATATAAATGTAATAAAGTAAATAAATGTAATCATGAGTTCTGCGGACACAACATAACAAAGCAAAAAGAAAGCACGTTGTTTGAGTTTACTTCGGCAATACATAACAAAAAAAGAACCCAATACCTAATAAGGTTATATTATAACCACATGTTTCGTTGAAGTAAAATTTAAGGCTTAAATAAAGTGTGCTATATAAATTGAGTCATAATATTTGAACGCATAAAGCAGAAGTTGTTTTCTGTAACAAATCTTTAAAAGTGTATGAATCGTATGTTCCAAGATGACACCAGCAACACCAGTATGTTCACATTCATGCAATCACATGGTCTTAGCGAGTTTTCGCCAAATTCTTATAACTGGGTCTTATGGAAAGAACGATTGGATATTCATTTGTTTGAAATAAACTGTGATGATGACAATATGAAAAAGGCAATATTGTTAAAACTAATCGGTGCCGAGGCTTACGGCATTTTACACAGCTTGTGCAGCCCAGAGTCTCCAATGCTAGTTGGTTTTCTAGAGTGAAACAGTTGGCTCTAGATTGTAAATTTGCTAACCATTTAGAAGCATGCGTGCTTGACCAGTTTATAATGGATTTTCTAAAAAAATGTTTGAACGCTTCTGCGAGGAGGACGAGAGGCTTTCCTTAGCGGTCGCCTTGAAAAAGGCATTAATCTTTAAAAAGAAATATAATTCGTCTTCCAACCAGTGTGAAAGAGACAGCACAAACTTTGTTAAGAAAGACACGTGGACAAGACGGCAAAGCGCGCAAAGTCCAAGGTCACAAACATGTGATGAAGTTAATACAGATAAAAATAACAAGAAAGCTGGTGACAAAAAGAAGACAACATGTGTACACTATGGGTTGCGAAATTATGAATCACAACAATGCAAATTTAAGAACAGCAAGTGTCATTACTGCAAAAAGATGGAACACCTTGCAGCAGTTTACAGACTGAAAGGTAATAAATTATGTTTCAGATTTTGATAATCAGATTTGTAATGATAGTAGTAATGATTTTGTTTTTTCTATTTTTAGTTATATCAAAAAAGATAAAAATTAACGGAGTTAAATTTAAGCCACTTGTAACACAGAAGCACCTTGTACATTGATTCCAGAGTCATTTTATAAAAAAATCAGTAACAAAAATTTGTTAAAGCCATGCAAAACCTCTTATTTTTCGCATTGCGGCGATTATATTCCAATTGCTGGTAAGTTTGAAGCCATAATTGACTATCAAGGGGTAAAAAAAATTATTACTGTAGTTGTAACACGAACTAAGACACCTCCATTACTCGGTCGTTAATTTTTAAGACATTTTAATTTTGATTTGACACAAGTTAATGCGATTAATGTAAACGATAAATTTGAAATGATTGAAGAGCAAGTAAAAAATGAATATAGTGACATTTTTAGTGATTCATTACGTCTTTATAATGGTGCAAAAGTTTCGATAATAACAAAAAAGGAAGCCAGACCTATATTTTTTAAACCGCGACCTTTACCATTAGCTTGAAAAAACAAAATTGAGGAACAGGTTAAGAGACCTCATAAAACAAGGACTTTTAGAATCAGTAGACAATTCTCATTGGGGGACTCCATTAGTTCCCATTCCAAAACAGAATTGAGATATAAGGTTACGTGGGGATTATGAAGTCACACTAAATAAATTTTTGGAAGATTTTAAATATCCTTAACCTCGTATTGAGGAAATTTTCTCAGCACTTCCAGGAGATGAACTTTTCACGAAACTTGATTTGTCTAATGCATATAATCAGGTACAACTCGATGAGGAATCCCAGTTACTGCGTGCTTGGAGTACTCACATCGGGATCCTAAGGGTGAAACGTTTGCCGTTTGGTATTAACACCGCGGCACCACTTTTTCAGAAAACGATGGAAAATTTACTAAGGGATGTTTCTGGTGTAGTGGTATATCAGGACATCAGTGTCACAGGAAAAACATTTCAAAGTCATGTCTAGAATTTAAAAGCTGTTTTAAATAAATAAATAATAATTAAATTCAGCTGTTCTTAAACTGAGTGCAAATTTTTTCAGATGAGAATAAATTTCTCCTTGCTTATTATTTTTTTTTTTGTAATATAGAAATTTCTTGATCTTTTATTGTTTTGAACATTTTTCCCCGAAACATTGGTTCATACGAACTAGGAATTATTAAATATCAACCCTTGTTTTTTTGATTTATTCTTTTGTTCTGTGCCCTTACATATCAGTAGTCACCCTACAATTCGTTCTATTTCTTCGCTTTCCTGTTTTTCCGTTGTATTGTAAGGAAATTTAGATTTAGTAGATTATGTCGTTTTGCGATTTTATAGAAACGAGGTAAAGTCGAGACGAAAGTCGAAAATACATATTAACAGTGCCTAGATTATATTAAGACGTCCACAAAGGCGAAACCTAAAATTTTAGAAGTGTCTGAGGGTAAATATCAAAACTCGCTTGACCGTTTGACAAGGGAATTAATTTCCTACTTTAAAGAATTTTACTTCATGCTTCATCGTGATTCATCAACTCATATTTAGTTTAATCTAATAGATCTTCTTCTAGGCTCGCTAGACGTTCTGCTGAAGGAAAACCACAAACCCATCGGCTGCCGCTCGAAATAATTTAAATCAGTTTTTCATCTTTAAAAAAATTCGTCTGTTTTGTTAGGAGCAGCAGTCTACATTATGTGTCATGATACTACGTATTCGGCCAGCGTTTTATTCGACGAAACTACAAAAGCGTCATTTATAGCAGAACGTTCAGTCTGTGTCTGGCAATAGCCGTTGGGGGGATGAACCCCGGGAACCGCTTCTAGGAGCTGGTCCCAAAGCAAAAAAATGTTAAAAAAGTTAAAAAAATAAACGAAATACCACGGTCTCTAGCATCCTATGTCTTCCAGGTTGAAAAGGGTTTAAACCATATTTCCACATGCCGTCTCGAGGTAAATGAGATGCAAAGTGGAGACCTATTAAACAAGGTTGCAAATCACGACATTGCGGAGAAATTTTTAAAGGCAGATTATATAGATACAATCCCAGTTAAGATATCCTTGCGCAAGACACTCAACACAATTCAGAGCAGAATCTTCTCAACAAAAATAATAGACATACCTGAAGAACTACAAGTAGCTCTAGAAGATCAGAAGGTTGTTGAAATACATAAAATAATGAAAAGAGATGATGAAAATAAGGTAGCAACTGGCGCCGCTATTGTTACTTTTGACCTCACATGACGCCCGGAGAAAATAAAAATAGATTGTGAATGATTTCATACCAAATCCCATGCGGTGCCTTAACTAACAAAAACTTGGCCATACTAGGAAAAGTTGTAATATCGCACAGTGTACGAAATGCGGCTACCAACCGCCACATGAGCAATGTCTCCGTAAATATTGTGTTAATTGCCAGACCGAAGGCCATACGTCATTCGACCCTCGTTGCCCAACTTTCTGGAAACACAAGTCAGTCAACTACTTGCGAATTACTCGTAAATGCACAACAAGAGAAGCCTGGGCAATCTTCAACGAAAATCCGTCAATAAACACACTAAAGCCACCTACAAGGAAAAACGAATTGTCATATGCACAAGCATTAAGAAACAATGCACCATTAAATTAGCATACAGAACACAACAAAACAGCAAATAATAAAACAACATCTACAACAATAAACACAAGAGCAATACCAAGTACAATCACACACATTTTGAAGAACAACGCAGGCATACATCAACATACAAAACTGAACGAAACAACCGTTATAAACCCAGACACAATTGTTGAAACAACAACTTTACCTAGAGTATCAAACACAATAACATATACAGACGCACAAATTTCAAATCCAGAAAACACCATATTAAATTCAACTCTTAGATTAAAAGCCACTCCCAAAAAAAAAAAAAAAATAAAATGAAAAAAACAAAAACCACTCAATTCAACTTCAAAAGCTCCACTCCACTCAACAGAATCTTTAACTTGCAACCAAACAACAAACGCTCAAAACAATTCAGACAAAAGCTTTTCAAGCGATGACAACGATATATTTTATGAAAACAACCAAGCAGAAACATTTATGACGATTAATGATAACCTTTCAGAGGACATACAAAATGGCCTGGGCTTTAACACCCCCACAAAGGGTGATTTGCCGAATACCAGCCAAATGTCTCCTTGCTCCCAACTCTATGAAAGCTTCCCAGATTTAAGAACAATTATAACACCCAAGACTTACAAAGAAACATTACCAAAAAATAATAAGGAAAAATAAATTATTTACAAAATGGATAGTGGTTTAAACATTAATATTTTACAGTGGAACATACAAGGATTTGTAGTACACAAATTCGCCCTGGAATTGCTCGTTACTAGACATAGACCCAATATTATAGCACTACAAGAAACACATATTACAGAAAATAACTTACATCCTTTACATTTACCAGTGTACAAAGTTTTCCACCATAACAAAAACTACACATACGGGAAATCGGGCATAGCTATTTTTGTTACGAACAGCTTTAATATCGCACATAATCATGTTTCAAATGGCGAACTTCTTTATCAATCTGTTACAATAAGAGGTGCAAAGGACTTAAACATTACAAACATATACAAAGAATGCGACGTCAGAGGCTTACTGAGCAAATGGTAAATAGTTTATCCAACCCAAACAACATCTATCACCTTGTGCTTGGGGACCTTAATGCTCAACATTCTCTATGGGGTTCTGCAAACAATTCTCCTAGCGGATCTATATGGGAAAAATTTACCAATGACCAAGAACTTGTGATACTCAATGAAGGTTTGCCTACGCTTTTCAATACACGCAACACTCTTACATCGGTTGATGTAACAATGTGCAGCGTCGACCTCGGGACCCATTTGACATGGCAAAGCTTACCTTTGCCAGAGGTAGGGGATAATTTTCCCTTGATGATAAAAAGCAACACTTACACTCAACCAGTGAGAAAGTTTTTAGCTCGATTTCAGGACAAAAAGGCCGATTGCGATTTGTTTAATAAAAAAGTTACATCAATTAATGCGAAGGTTCCAATATCAGCAAACATAAATAAGGAGGCAGCACAAATAGGCCGAATTATAAGAAGCGCAGCAAACGAATCCATACCACTTAACCGTCAGTCAACCAAAAACAATCCAGTTTGGTTTAACTCGGAAATATCGACACTAATTCACCAAAGATAGATCGCATGGAGAATGTTCAAAAGAAATCGAAGCCAACAAAACGCTCTAGAGTACAGAAGAGCATGTGCAAAAGTTAAAAGAGAAAGCAAAGTTGCTAAAAGAACTACTTGGGAAAATTTCCTCAACTCCCTAAAGCCATCTATGGACGTTATATATCTATGAAGTAAAGTGAAAATCTAAGATCCTATAAAATTGACAGTTTTCCGACAATATTCGATGATGGTAGCATTTATTCTCATCCTCAACATATAGCTGATTGCTTTGGTAAATTTTGGTCCTCGTTAAGCTCAAATAAAAATTATTTCAAGAAGATTTCTGAAGTTCTTCAAAAATAATTTAAAAAGGAAAAAACATACTTTGGTATTGTCGGAAGACATTGAAAAGCATTTGACCGTGTTGTACAGACATACATACTCCAGGAACTTAATGACTGGAATGCGCCAATTGAAATTATAAAACTTATAAAATCTTTTCTTACAAATCGAGCTATGAAAGTAAAAATCGACGGTTTTATGTCATTACCCTACAAACTTGACAACGGTGTTCCGTAAGGATCCCCTCTTTCAGTAATCCTTTACGCCATATATGCAAACTCCTTGTCTATGGCTATGAGCAACTTGCCGGGCATCGAATATGTTGGGATCTACGCGGATAATATATTTAGAGTTGCTTCTGGAGAAGCAAGAACGGTAACAGCGAACCTGAACAATCTAGATAACACAATCAAGGAATGGGCAAAGAGCAGGGGCGCTGTTGTACCAGTTGGAAAAATTGAGATACTGCACGTTTGCAAACGCCGTAACTGCAAAGAAACAGCCACTCAACTCAGAGATGTACACATTAACATCATGGAAGAAATGAGAATCCTCGGGTTAACTTTCACCAGAAACCTTCTCTGGAACAAACAGGTCAAACAACTGGTCAACAAACTTACGAAAATAAATAATCTGTTAAAGTTAATTTGCTCCCGAGGCAAGGGGCCGCACATGGAAACTGCTCTGTCTATTTGCAGATCTCTCTCTATGGGTGTTATTCAACATGGAATCACGCTATATGGTTGGACGGCGAAGAAAAATATTAATAAGCTGGACACAGCGCTTAATAATTGCTTCAGAACCGCATCAGGCCTTCTTCGATCTACACCACTAAAGTTACTAAGAACCGAAGCTGGGTTCCCTGATTTCAGGTCCCTGCTTGAAATGAGATCAGTGGCAATGGCTTCAAGGTCTATTACAATCCCAAGTGACGGGCTCCATGACACTTTCTGGAGAAACTTAGATAAACCATTGATAGCTGGAAGCTCCATAGAGAAAATTATTTCTCTTCTTAAACAGGCTAACATTTCACTACCTCTTAAGCCACTACCCCCTATTATCACCAAGCATACTTTGAAAGTTGACGACAGCCTTTCCTATTTCAATAAAAATAGAACAGACCCTGTTGTATTCAAAAAGCTATTGCTTGAAAAAATAGATTGCTTCGGACCAAACATGCTACTATTCACTGACGGGTCTTTTCACAATGGAATATCAACTTTTTTTATAGTTTAAAGTTTTGATAATAAAAAGTTTTGCGTCGTCGTAGAGAAACGCCTTCCGGACTTTGTTGGGGTCTTCGTTGCCGAATTACACGCAATAAAACACGCAATCATCTATGCTGTACAAAAAAGAACAAAATCAATTATTCTCACAGATAGTCTGAGCGCAATAAAAGCTATTAAAAAAACTGCAACGGGTTATATGATGACACTCTACACCTCCCAGTTGGTATTAGCTCGTGTTTGTTGCTTTGGATTCCATCACATATTGGGATCCAAGGAAATGAAGCAGCGGACGGTGCAGCAAAAAATGCACTAAAATTAAACAACATTAACGAAGTTCCATGTTTGCCAATGGCTTTGTCAAAGCCCTTCCTAAACTTCGTGGGACAGCGAAACCCAGCAGCTAAAAGACCCAAATACAATGAGAATCTCACTCGTATGGAATGCATCACGTTTGCTCGTTTACGGGTAGGAAAAAGCTTTATTTACGACACAACACTACTACAACAGATGTGACCCAGCCTTATGTAGTTTTTGCAATGAGGTACTTACCGCACATCACATCCTTACAGAATGTCCCAATTCGAAATCTGACTTGCCGCTTGAGGAGATTTTGGACTGTTCTACCGAGAAAAATATTTCCAGGTTATGGAGATCTCTGGAATGCCATGGTATCAGGGACGTTTAAAACCACTATCCTCACATTACCACTATCATATGAACATAAAAAACACTATCATTTGTATTTATCTTGTTACTTTCATTTACCCTGGAGTTAATGTCGACGTCGTTGACGGCGCACTGTGGTCAATATTTTGAGATAGCGGCCAAAACTCCTTTTGGTTTTTGTTCTCCGATTTTAAAGTTATTAGACTCACATGAAAGTAGACAGTAGTAAACCTCGGGAGCCAAAAATTTAGAACTCTACTTCAACTATTTCACTGAGAACAGGGTGGTCCAAAATGGGCTTTTCAGAATTTAGAAAATTTATGATATTTTTAGTTAATTTTTAAAGTTTAAATGATCATAACTTTTTTGTTTTTCAAGATTTTTGGACGAAGTAAATTTTGTGTTATAACTTAACTTATTTCCTATTACTGGTAAAAAAAATTTAAACTCTAGTGTTTTCAGAACAATTTAAATATTTTTTTAAAAAAAGGTCAAATTTCTCGGAAATTTCCTACTTCATAAAGCACAACTCCTGTGAGTCAAGCTGAGTCAAAACACAAATTTACTGTTTTGTAGTCCTAACTCTCCCCTACATTCCTATATATACATGTTCATGCATCGGGACTGCACTTTTTGAGCTACAGCAATTTTTCTGACCCAAGGTAAGATATTCGGTACAAATGCACGTCATATATTTTGAGAAGTTATTTGTATGTGAAGGTGGCTATTATGCATATATTTTGATGAAATTTTGTACAAGAGTTCTTATTGGCCCAAAAAATAATTCTGTTGAAACTAGGAGAAGTTGGCCCATATTTGGACCTAGTCCACATAGAAGGGTGTATCAAAATTTTGACAAAAATTATAATAGAACTCTCAAATTATGTGGTATTGCCATCTAGTATTACATAACTTAAATACCTGAAAATTGCAAATAAATGTAAAACCAATGGAAATAACTGGTAAAACCAAGTACCTGTTATATTATGTTTCAAAGAGGAAAAAAAGATCATGTTGAAACTTCGAGCAATAGTATATTAATCCATGTATTCATGTTTTCTTCATTATTGTTTAAACAATGGCTAAATTCAGTTATAGTGTTCTATCTGATATATATTTTGAACGGAAAGATGAAAACGTCATTGTAATACATATAATGAATAATCCATTCTTCAAAATATGCGACAAACAAGAAATTAAAATTCATAACTTAAAAATAAAAAAACTTTTTAAATACTTTAAGAAAATGGTACAATCAATATTCCAGAAACAAGAAATTGTTTTACTCACGCAACCAAGAATGGCTAAGAAATAAACTTATTTTTAAAAGCCATCAGTAACTACCACGGAAAGTGGAAAAGGTGGTCGACCAGCAAAGCCAATTGATAATTGGCAAGCTTAAACATATCAATGAAGAAGTTTCTTGTAGCATTATAAAGGATTCACTTCTGCATCAAATTCAACCATCGAAAACTAAAAAGAGTAAAATTGCTATCATTAAAAAAAAAATGGAAGCAAGCCCCAGACGCACATAAAGGATTTTAGAAAGTATGCCGACACCAACTGAAAAAAATAAATTTACTCCAGAAGAAGCATTTGCACTATTTTTGGATTTGAAAATGACTAAAAACCAATATACAGAATTGCGGAAGTGAACCAATGAAAAAAATTGTGGAATTTTTCCATCATATCGAGATATAGCTTCTGCCAAAAAAGATTGCTTACCTTCACCAACTGCTATTAGTGTAACTTCAAGTTCAGCAGAAATAAAATTGCAGGATCTTCTTGAACTCACTGCAGAACGATTATTAAAGACATTTGATGCTGACTATTAAAAGAAGTTTAAAAATTGCAGCATGACTTTAATTTCTAAATGGGGATGTGATGGGTCCTCTGGCCAGAAACAATACAAACAATGTAATGCGGAAAATTCATCAGATGCCAATTTATTAATGATTTCTTTCGTTCCATTACGTTTAACAAAAACTTATATTGGTTCAGAGCCGTCAACTAGTAGAGCTGCAGAGATAGATGTATGGAAGAATGAAATTCCCTCGTCAACAAAATTTTGTAGACCAATAAAGTTTGCTTACAAAAAAGAAACTAAAGATGTTATAACTGAAGAAGTTGGCAAAATAAGAGATGAAATTAAAGAACTTCAACCAGTGATATTTGAATTTACTGACCAATGCATCGAAGTTAACTTTAAAATGTCACTTACAATGATCGATGGAAAAGCTGCACAAGCCAAAAAACATCAAGTCAATTGAGCCAACCACCAACACAAGACGATAGTTTTAATGAAGCATATGAATTTGGAATGTCACCTCTTCATGCTAGAATTAGTTTTATGGAGCATATTCTTAAATTGGGATACGATTTGGAATTTGGCCCGTTAGTCGAAACAGTGAGAAACAACAAAGAAAATTTGGAAAAAGAAAGCAAAATAAAAAAGATATTCAAGAAAAATACCGTGAGATAGGCCTTATAATTGACCAGCCAAAGCAAGGAGAAGGAAATTCTAATGATGGAAACACAGCAAGGAGATTTTTTTCGATCCAGAAACTGCAGCTTCTATAACTGGAGTATTCCAAATCATATTAGAATTTGTAGCATGTAGCAAAAAGATAGATGCAAAAAAATTTTGTCAGTATGCTAATGAGACAGCAACCCTCTATAACCAAAAATATTCTTGGAGACATATGCCAACCACAGTTCACAAAATTTTGTTCCATGGGGAACAAATAATTCAGCACAATATACTTCCAATTGGAGATCTCTCAGAAGAAGCGCAAGAAAAAAGGAACAAAGACTACAGATTCTTTCGCGAGCACAATACAAGAAAAATTTGCAGATACTGAACTAATGAAGATCTTATTAATATCTTGTTGTGCACATCAGACCCATATATGTCCAGTATTCGACAAAAATGGAAATCAACCTCATTAAAGTTAGATGAAGAAGCTAAATAACTACTGAAAAATGAAAATCAAAGCTATTTGGAAGAAATTTTTACTAATATTGCTTAATTAATGCTAGTTTAGTAATTAATACTAGTTTAAAGATTATAAATTGTTTCTAAGTTTAGTATAAATTTTTATTAATACAATTAAATAAAATATATGTGCACTTTAAATCAGTAGTAAAAGTTTACTTAAAATATATGTAAATGTTTCTTTGACCTTTTTAAATAATTTTTCTTTTCTAATTTATTAAGCACTAGGTCAGTTTTATAAATAATAAAAATTTTTTTTATTTATATTTTCAATATTTCGCCACACCTTTGGGTGGCATCATCAGGAAACAGGAAACAAAAAATTAAATTTTCTTTTTTCAAAAATAACAAAATTAAAATGAAATTATTTTTTCAAACAAAAACAGAAAAATTAAAAATCAAACGACAAAAAACTCAAATATTTAAACATTTACATTTTTATAAATTTAAAACTCAAAAAACATTCAAGTAAAATAACTCAATAATTTTAAACATTTACATTCTTATAAAAATTTTAAAAACAGAAAACATTCAAATTATTTTAAAATTTTAAAAAACTTAATACAAATACATTAACATAAACTTTCACGATAGAAATGTTACAAGCAATCATATACTCTCAAACGTTAATTAATTTTTATGCACTAAATGTCTATAACATTGCGCAACATTATCAGTATCAGCCTTAAAGTTTATTCTTTTTGTTGCTGGTATTTTAATTATTTGTAACATCTCTAACATATACCGACGCTTATAATTATTTTCTATATTTAAAACAGATGCATCTTCAAAGTTAGGATAATGATTAAATCTGGCACAATGGGAAGATAATGCAGTTTTTTGTGAATTATTAACGTCCCTGTATCTTTGATCAGACTTATGTCCAGCTATTCTAGTTTTTAGTTTATTTTTTGTCGTACCTACATATTCCTTATTACAATTCTCACTATCATTACCATTACAAGGTATTTTGTAAACTACATTTGACATGTCCCATTTTTTAATCTTATCTTTTGTTTTACTAAATAATCTATTTAAAGTATTATAAGTTTTGTATGCCATTTTATATTTATCCCCATCAAAAATTTTTGATTTTTCAATCCTTTCTGCTATTTCTGGTACATAAATTAAAGACTTGTAAACTTTAGTTTCTGTAACATCTCTTGTATTATTTGCTCTTCTAAACCTTAACTGTTTAAACAAACTATTTATCACTCTCATTGGAAAATTATTATCAATTAATATCTTTTTAACTTTATCTTTATTGCTTTTGTGAAATTCCTTATCACTTAGCTTAAGTACTTTTTCTATCAAATTTTTTCCCGTATTAATAATTATTCTTTTATTATGCTTTGAATAATAATTAATAATTCTCCCGGAAGCTGTTGGCTTTTGATACCAATCCATTTTTAGTTTATTCCCTCTCCTTACTACTAACGTATCTAAATAGGGCAATTTAAAATTATTTTCTATTTCTATTGTAAATTTTATACAACTATTGAAATTATTTAATGTTTCTAACATATTTTCAATACCAGATGCATTATTTCTGCATCTGGTATTGAAAATATGTTAGAAACATTAAATAATTTCAATAGTTGTATAAAATTTACAATAGAAATAGAAAATAATTTTAAATTGCCCTATTTAGATACGTTAGTAGTAAGGAGAGGGAATAAACTAAAAATGGATTGGTATCAAAAGCCAACAGCTTCCGGGAGAATTATTAATTATTATTCAAAGCATAATAAAAGAATAATTATTAATACGGGAAAAAATTTGATAGAAAAAGTACTTAAGCTAAGTGATAAGGAATTTCACAAAAGCAATAAAGATAAAGTTAAAAAGATATTAATTGATAATAATTTTCCAATGAGAGTGATAAATAGTTTGTTTAAACAGTTAAGGTTTAGAAGAGCAAATAATACAAGAGATGTTACAGAAACTAAAGTTTACAAGTCTTTAATTTATGTACCAGAAATAGCAGAAAGGATTGAAAAATCAAAAATTTTTGATGGGGATAAATATAAAATGGCATACAAAACTTATAATACTTTAAATAGATTATTTAGTAAAACAAAAGATAAGATTAAAAAATGGGACATGTCAAATGTAGTTTACAAAATACCTTGTAATGGTAATGATAGTGAGAATTGTAATAAGGAATATGTAGGTACGACAAAAAATAAACTAAAAACTAGAATAGCTTGACATAAGTCTGATCAAAGATACAGTACAGGGACGTTAATAATTCACAAAAAACTGCATTATCTTCCCATTGTGCCAGATTTAATCATTATCCTAACTTTGAAGATGCATCTGTTTTAAATATAGAAAATAATTATAAGCGTCGGTATATGTTAGAGATGTTACAAATAATTAAAATACCAGCAACAAAAAGAATAAACTTTAAGGCTGATACTGATAATGTTGCGCAATGTTATAGACATTTAGTGCATAAAAATTAATTAACGTTTGAGAGTATATGATTGCTTGTAACATTTCTATCGTGAAAGTTTATGTTAATGTATTTGTATTAAGTTTTTTAAAATTTTAAAATAATTTGAATGTTTTCTGTTTTTAAAATTTTTATAAGAATGTAAATGTTTAAAATTATTGAGTTATTTTACTTGAATGTTTTTTGAGTTTTAAATTTATAAAAATGTAAAGTTTAAATATTTGAGTTTTTTGTCGTTTGATTTTTAATTTTTCTGTTTTTGTTTGAAAAAATAATTTCATTTTAATTTTGTTATTTTTGAAAAAAGAAAATTTAATTTTTTGTTTCCTGTTTCCTGATGATGCCACCCAAAGGTGTGGCGAAATATTGAAAATATAAATAAAAAAAATTTTTATTATTTATAAAACTGACCTAGTGCTTAATAAATTAGAAAAGAAAAGTTTACTTAAAATTTTATCGATGTTGTGTTCTGTATATAATATATCCAAATGGTATTGATATTGTTGGGAATTTCAGTGTTATTTTTCAGTTTAATCCTCACAAGAATTAGCTTTCTTCCAAAAAAACCAACCTTTGGCCCCTGTGCATATTGAGACCAAAATAAATGTCAAGGGCAAAATGTTGGCATTTTCTGACCAAAATTAAGTTTAGGAATAATAAATAAGTATTGGTTGTAAAATACGATTGAAGAAAATTAAAAATTATAAAAAAAGTACCTATTTAAAATGTCAAAATATTCAACTTTTACATGGAAACTCAACAAAAAATTAAAATGCATTTTTAACTCCACATTATTTACGTTCCTATCAGTCGATTTTTACGTTTGAACACGCAAATTAAAGCTTAAAGTTCCTCCTATTAAACAAAACAAATTGCGTAAAAAAATACCAATCCGGTCAAAAGTTATAGAGTTTTGACCGCTATCTTGCGAAATTGACCACTGTGCGGCGTTTCAACGCCGAAAAAGTTGAAACAGATTGAACTTTAACGGCGTTGCAACGCGTTGAGATTAACTGCTCTCATACAATTTCATACGATTCAACTTTTTTTTTGACATTTCACGCCGTCAACGACGTCGACATTAACTCCAGGGTTACTTCACGTATTATTAACCTTTATGAATAATTGCTACATATTTTTAAGTTAGTTTCACTTTTGATGTATTTTAATTTTAAGATCGTATTCGTGCGCAAATGGTCTTGTCACCCGGCGCCTTTTTTTTAAGATATTCTATGAATTTACTTTATGGGATATCAATGGATAAATAAATAAATATTCTTATAGTGCCTAATGTTAAAACGTACATATTTCACCAGATTTTTGTGATAAAAATGTCACTTTAAAATATTGTTTTAATATGCTTTATGGCGTTTACTTAGTCCTTTGGTGAGCAGTTACAACGAGCTTGTCTATTTTACTCTTTTATTTTTTTCTTTAAAACTTTTTAATAATTTTTTGATTTCGAATATATTTCACTCTTTATTTATTCAAGCTGTAGGACTTTTGAATTCGCAAATAACATAACTATAATATATCCTTTTAAGTGCATAGAAAAAAATATTATTACTGGGTGTATTCTAGAAGTGTAAATGTTTTCCCTAATTTTTTTTATTGAAATTTTTCGGAACTTCTATTTGTATGTACATATGTATGTAATAAACCTTTTTTATATATTAATTTTAACTATTTACTAGTTTTTATCAAAAAGGAATTAATTTTTTTAAATAAACATGCAATAAAATTCCTTAATTGATTTATTATTTATTTATTTATTTAATCGTTAAAATAATTCTTGCAAAAAAACCGACTTAAAAACAGATTTCATCTGTCTGCCTATAACAGCTCAAGTGTATGGCCACATTATTAGGATACATTAACTTTGGGACACACTTATATCTCCAAACTTTATACTTTTGCAACTGTTACATTGCTTGGCAATATACATCAAATTGCAGCAACTATAGGGTCACTCTTCAATTTCCAAATTCAAATTATATACTTGCTGTTGTAGTAGATTGAGCAATTCAGGTTCTGTGTAAATTTTAACCGTCGGTCTGTAACGGTTCAACAGTTTGCCCATTTACATCAGATTATATCAACTATTTAATTTATAATATAACATTTTTATACTTCTCATTATACCAAATAAAGTAGTGTCTAAAATTAAGGTGTTTGTATACAATGGTTCAAAAATACGGCCATATAGAACAAATTACATTAATTGTCCCTTGTAAATATCAGCTGTCTGTCTATAACGGTTCAAAAGTCCGGCCACATATAGCATATTATATCAACTATTGGGATACCCGTTTATTTCCAAATCCAAATTTTATACTTGTTGTTATAGAGGAGTTAGCAATACAGGTTCTTTGTAAATTTCAATCGTCTGTCTACAACTGTTTTAAAGTTGGTCATATACCAAATTAAGTAAACTATTGGTGCACCCTTAAATTTATAATTTTAAATATCAGCTGTTACTACAACGGCCATAGCAATCGACATTGCGTCAAATTTACAAGCGTTTTTCTATAACGGTTAATAAGATAGGCTCATATAAGTAAATCTTCATCAATTATGGGACACCCTTTAATTCCTAAATTCAAATTATAAACTCGTTTATATAGCGGATTTAGCAATACGGGTTCCTTTTAAGTTTCAGCGTTCTGTCTATAACGGTTCAAAAGTTTGGTCACATACACAAAATTACATTGACTATTGGAACACCCTTTAACTTCCAAATCCATATTTTATACTTGTTATTATAATGGACTTAGAAATACAGGTTCGTAGTAAATTTCAAGCATCTATTAAAAGTATGGCCATATACATCAAATTTAATGAACTATTGGCGGACCCTTTATTTTATGATTTGTAATATTAATACTTGTTACTATAACGGTCATAGCAATCGACATTCTGTCCAATTTGCAAGCGTTTGTCTATAACGGTTCAAAAGGTAAGACCATATAAGTAAATTTATATCATTACGGGGGCACCCTTTAATTTTTAAGATTATGAGCTGTTTTTAAAACGGTACCATTCTGTAAGCATAATCTATCATATTACCAAAAATTATCAAAATCGGATCAGAAATGACTGAGTTCTGGAGGCCTAAATATAAAAAAAGCAACATTCAGCCGAATTGTATAACCTCTTTTTTTTTTAAAGTCGGTTAAAAATAAAGCTTAACCCTTTCGTTGACGGATATACATTCTAATTAATTTTTTTAAATTTAACTGAGATAGGAATAAAACTTGATGTCTGATATCTAAATTTAACTCAAACCCCACCTAGCAAATCTTATTACTTACTCGAAAACAAAAATATATTCTTATAGTGCAATCAGTCTGTGTCTGGCAATAGCCGTGTGCGCACGTTTTTCTCGCTTCGGTTGTATACGCGTATCGTTTATTGTTGGACTTTTTATCTGTGCTTTTGCGCTCTTGAGAGTATTAAACTCTAATAAATACTTAGTTTACACATACATACGTCTTTTTTGATTTTTCGTTTCTGAGTGTTTTTCGGCTTTCTTTCTATATTATTGGAAACTTTTTCTCGCGATGAACGGGGGTCATCCACCCAATGGGAACCGCTTCCAGAAGCTGGTCTCCAACGGAAAAAATAAACCAAATAGAAACAAACGCCTACGTCCTGACGAATTTTTGCCTCTACCTACTGTTTACGCCTGCGAACGCAATATGCCCCGCTATTTTGTTGCTACTGCAATAAGTTTAAAAAAAGACGAAATACCACGGTGTCTGGCATCCTATAATGTCTTCCAGGTTGAAAAGGGTTTAAACCATATTTCCACATGCCGTCTCGAGGTAAATGAGATGAAAAGTGGAGACCTATTAATCAAGGTTGCAAATCACGACATTGCGGAGAAATTTTCAAAGGCAGATTATATAGATATAATCCCAGTTAAGATATCCTTACACAAGACACTCAACACAATTCAGGGCAGAATCTTCTCAAGAAAAACAATAGACATACCTGAAGAAGAACTACAAATGGCTCTAAAAGATCAGAAGGTTGTTGAAATACATAAAACAATGAAAAGAGATGGTGAACATAAGGTAGCAACTGGCGCCGCTATTGTTACTTTTGACCTCACAAAACGCCCGGAGAAAATAAAAATAGGTTGGGAGTTAGTTAATGTGGATGAATTCATACCAAATCCCATGCGGTATGAATAACTGCCAAAAACTTGGCCATACTAGGAAAAGATGTCGTAATATCGAACAGTGTAGGGAATGCGGCTACCAACCACCACATGAGCAATGTCTCCGCAAATTTTCTGTTAATTGCCAAACCGAAAGCCATACGTCATTCGACCCTAGTTGCCCAACTTTCTGGAAACACAAGTCAGTCAACTACTTGCGAATCACTCGTAAATGTACAACAAGAGAAGCCTGGGCAATCTTCAATGAAAATCCGTCAATAAACACACTAAAGCCTCCTACAAGAAAATACGAATTGTCATATGCACAAGCCTTAAGAAACAACGCACCATTAAATCAACATACAGAACAAAACAAAACAGCAAATAATGAAACAACAACTACAACAACAAACACAAGAGCAATACCAAGTACAATCGCACACATTTTGAATAACAACGCAGGCATAAATCAACATACAAAACTAAAAGAAACAACCGTTATAAACCCAGACACATTAGTTGAAACAACAACTCTACCTAGAGTCTCGAACGCAATAACAAATACAGTCGCACAAATTTCAAAATCAGAAAACACCATATTAAATTCAACTCCAAAAATTCAGAAGCCACTAACTAAAGAAACAGACAAAATTAAAATGAAAAAACAAAAACAAAAACCACTCAATTCAACTTCAAAAGCTCCACTCCACTCAACAGAATCTTTAACTTGCAATAAAACAACAAACGCTCAAAACAATTCAGACAAAAGCTTTTCAAGTGATGACTACGATATATTTTATGAAAACATCAAAGATAACCATGCAGAATCATTTATGACAATTGATGATAACCTTTCAGAGGAAATGATCGTTAAGGACATACAAAATAGCATGGGCTTTAACACCCCCACAAAGGGTGATTTGCCGAATACCAGCCAAATGTCTCCTTGCTCCCAACTCTATGAAAGCTTCCCAGATTTAAGAACAATTATAACACCCAAGACTTACAAAGAAACATTACCAAAAAATAATAAGGAAAAATAAATTATTTACAAAATGGATAGTGGAAAAATTTGCGAATGACCTAGAACTCGTGATACTCAATGATAGTTCGCCTACGCTTCTTAATACACGCAACACTCTTACATCGGTTGATGTAACAATGTGCAGCGTCGACCTCGGGCTCAATTTGACATGGCAAGGCTTACCTTTGCCAGAGGTAGGGGATCACTTCCCCTTGATGATAAAAAACAACACTTACGCTCAACCAGTGAGAATATTTTTAGCTCGATTCCAGGACAAAAAGGCCGATTGCGATTTGTTTAATAAAAAAGTTACATCAATTAATGCGAAGGTTCCAATATCAGCAAACATAAATAAGGAGGCAGCACAAATAGGCCGAATTATAAGAAGCGCAGCAAACGAATCCATACCACTTAACCGTCAGTCAACCAAAAACAATCCAGTTTGGTTTAACTCGGAAATATCGACACCAAAGACAGATCGCATGGAGAATGTTCAAAAGAAATCGAAGCCAACAAAACGCTCTAGAGTACAGAAGAGCATGTGCAAAAGTTAAAAGAGAAAGCAAAGTTGCTAAAACAACTACTTGGGAAAATTTCCTCAACTCCCTAAAGCCATCTATGGACGTTAGATATCTATGAAGTAAAGTGAAAAATCTAAGATCCAATAAAATTGAGAGTTTTCCGAAAATTTTTGATGATGGTAGCATTTTTTCTCATCCTCAACATATAGCTGATTGTTTTGGTAAATTTTGGTCATCGTTGAGCTCAGATAATGCGTTCGATTGTGGGATTATAACTGAAAAAAAACAAATTTAAACATCCATAAGCTACAACAACTAGTAACCGACAAATTGAAACGATCGACAGAATTGAAATTTGGGAGCTTATGGAAGTCCTCAAGACCCTCAAAGGGTCAACTACGGCAAGCGACAAAATCACTTACAGTATGATAAAAAACTCTCCAATTGGATTGAAAATCCGATTAAACGAACTATACAACAAAATACTAACAAGCGGCGCCTTCCCTCATCAATGGAAAATGGCTACTCTTTCTCGAATTCCGAAGCCTAATAAAAGCCCTAATGAACTTGAAGGTTATCGACCCATATCGCTGCTACCCGTCGTGTCTAAAATTTTCGAAAATTATTTCAAGAAGATTTCTAAAGTTCTTCAAAAATAAACTCAGTACAAATCAGCACGTGTTCCTACCAAGACGTGGTGTCCACAGATTCTGTCACCAATTAGAAAAAATTTTGCGGCATAATTTTAAAAGGAAAAAAACAATACTTTGGTACTGTCGGAAGACATTGAAAAAGCATTTGACTGTATTGTACAGACAGACATACTCCAAGAACTTAATCAGGTATGTAATGATTTTCGATCGACTTCAAAAGTAAATCGAGTTTCCAAATCGATAAGAGTGTGATGGATTTCATTTTCCATTTTTGCTTTAATTCCATGTTGTTTAACCCAAAACTGCAACCATGCCTTCAAACGCAACTTTGACTCAAATGAGATACTCCGAAGTGAACAGGTGAACATTGTGTAGCAATAAAAAATTAAAAAAAGCCTATGGAATGGCTTTATTGGATTTGTCGGAAAACATGTGGATAATTTTTATCATAAGATGACATTTTAATTTAATTTGTTTTTAGATTTATAGAATGTTTTTGGCTCAATAAAGAAGGAATTATGATTGTCCTTAATAAGATCGAACATGTCGGGGAAGATATGTACGTCGATTCGAATTGTATCGTATTGCAATTGTTTTCAACGATCTGTTGGAAACGATATCAACATATCAATGCAAATTTGACCAGTATTCATTAAATTAGAATCCAGCGAAGTGGGTCTATACACCCACTCAGCCAGAAATATTATAGAAATATTGTAGAGAGGACAGTTGGGGTTCTAAAATGTCGGTTCAGGAGTTTGTTTAGAACATTGTGGTATAAACCGTGGAAAGCAGTTCAAGTTAAAAATATTTGTTGTACGTTGCATAATCTATGCAACTCTCTGAGGGTGTCAGAAATCAAAGCTATAAAATAGTTGACGAAGAAGTCACCATCGGATCTGCCTTTTAAAAGATGCTGTAGCTATAAGAAATGACATTTGTCAATTCACATTTGTTTTTATTGAAAAAAATTAAAAATGTCATTCCATAAAATTTATGAAGGCATCCTCTTGCCATAAATTCTTGTGTTTTCCCCTTAAAAGTCTACAACAAAAAATTATTTTTATTTTTATGCTAAGTAAATTTAACTTACATTTTTCTTTACGTTTTTAATATGAAAAATAAAATTCACAATGCAATGCTAATGTGAATTAAAAACGAGTTCAAAGTAATAATAACGATTTTTATCACATGGCAAAACGATTACTTTTTTCATAGAACGAAATGGAATTTGAAATCGAGAATTTAAAAACTAAAAAATTACCACATCACACCTTTTACCTTATTCTACTCGATTTTATATCGATTTTCATCACATACCCGAATGACTGGAATGCGCCAATTGAAATTATAAAACTTATAAAATCTTTTCTTACCAATCGAGTTATGAAAGTAAAGATCGACGGTTTTATTTCATTACCCTACAAACTTGACAACGTTGTTCCGCAAAGATCTCCTCTGTCAGTAGTCCTTTACGCCATATACGCAAATTACTTGTCTAGGGCTATGGGCAACTTGACGGGCATCGAATATGTTGGGATCTACGCGGATAATATATTTGGACTTGCTTCTGGAGAAGCAAGGGCGGTATTAGAGAACCTGAACAATCTAGATAACACAATCAAGAAATGGGCAAAGAGCAGGGGCGCTGTTGTACCAGTGGAAAAATTGAGATACTGCACGTTTGCAAACGCCGTAACTGCAAAGAAACAGCCACTCAACTCAGAGATGTACACATTAACATCATGGAAGAAATGAGAATCCTCGGGTTAACTTTCACCAGAAACCTTCTCTGGAACAAACAGGTCAAACAACTGGTCAACAAACTTACGAAAATAAATAATCTGTTAAAGTTAATTTGCTCCCGAGCAAGCCGCACATGGAAACTGCTCTGTCTATTTGCAGATCTCTCTCTATGGGTGTTATTCAACATGGAATCACGCTATATGGTTGGACGGCGAAGAAAAATATTCATAAGCTGGACAATGCACTTAATAATTGCTTGAGAACAGCATCAGGCCTTCTTCGATCTACACCACTAAAGTTGCTAAGAACCGAAGCTGGGTTCCCTGATTTCAGGTCCCTGCTGGAAATGAGATCAGTGGCAATGGCTTCAAGGTGTATTACTATCCCATGTGATGGGCTCCATGACACTTTCTGGAGAAACTTGGATAAACCATTAATAGCTGGAAGCTCCATAGAGAAAATAATTTCTATTCTTAAACAGGCTAAAATTTCACCCCCTATTATCAGCAAGCATACTTTGAAAGTTGACGACAGCCTTTCCAATTTCAATAAAAATAGCACAGACCCCGTTGTCTTCAAAAAGCTATTGCTCGAAAAAATAGATTGCTTCGGACCAAACATGCTATTCACTGACGGGTCTTTTAACAATGTAATATATCAACTTTTTCAATAGTTTAAAGTTTTGATAATAAAAATTTTTGGGTCGTCGTAGAGAAGCTCCTTCCGGACTTTGATGGGTTCTTCGTTGCCGAATTACACTCAATAAAACACTCAATCATCTATGCTGTACAAAAAAGAACTAAATGAATTATTATCACCGATAGTCTGAGCGCAATAAAAGCTATTAAAAAAACTGCAACGAGTTATATGATGATGATCTCCATCTCCCGGATGCTAGTAGCTCGTGTTTGTTGCTTTGGTTTCCATAACATATTGGGATCCAAGGAAAATAGGCAGCGGACGGTGCAGCAAAAGATGCACTAAAATTGAACAACATTAACGAGGTTCCATCTTTACGAATGGCTTTGTCAAAGCAGTTCCTACACTTCATGGGAAAGCGAAATCCAGCAGCTAAAAGACCCAAATATAATGAGAATCTCACTCGTATGAAATGCATCACGCTTGCTCGTTTAAGGGTAGAAAAAACTTTATTTACGACAGAACACTACTACAACAGATGTGACCCTGCCTTATGTAGTTTTTGCAATGAGGTACTTACTGTACATCACATCCTTACAGAATGTTCCAATTCGAAATCTGATTTGCCGCTTGAGGAGATTCTGGAATTTTCTACCGAGAAAAATATTTCTCTGCACATTAGATGTCAGTTACAGCAAATTCAGGAGATCCAGCCCATAGGGGAAATGCTGCTGACAAGCTTATACCGTATTGTTGTGACCAACCCTCGTAGATTATATTTTTTAGTTACAGTAATATAGTTTATTTATAAATTTGCTAAAAGCATTATCGCTGACGAGTGAAGAAATTGTCACATTTGAGTCAGCATAATTATTTCTAGTCAAACTAAATAGGTCACAAGTTTATTGTACTTAATAATGTCTAACTTTTAAGTCAGCATTTTATTTATTATTAATTTAGTATAAATAGCTGATAAGTTTTTGTTAAAAATAGAGTTGTAATTGAATTAAGTCTATTCAATAAACGTACCTTAACAAATTCAAAAGTTGTAGTTTATTTTTTTTAACATAAACACGACAACATATTTAGGCGCAGGCGTTTTTCGGTTTTTGTTTAAACACTTTCCCAGTGTGTAAGAAGAAAGTGGAAACGAAAAGTTAAGGAAACCACTGAATATAGAAACGAAGTTCTGAAGGTCTAATGCAGCTGCATTCCGGTACGCCTTTAGTACCTTTGTCGAAATATAAGGTGGTTGAGCTACGACTAATTTCCACAGGATTCGGCCGCATAAAGGAAGTTTTGAAAATATAAATCGCGACACCAATCTAGCTCAGGTGTGAGTCTCCACCTGTTCTACAGGAGTCGAAGTTGTGTCGTTTCCCTCTAAACTGTTAAAACGCCATCATTAACATCATCCGTAGCAGAAAAATGGTGAGTATCAATTACTTTTTTAATAGAAAATACGCAGAAAAGGACAGACGAACTAATAGACAAAGTAAGGGACAATAATTATGCTGGCAGTTTGCAAGTTCATGCCTGGACAGAATACAATACGCAATACGTTTTAGATATAGTAAGTGAAATTAGTGACAATAAATCGGAAGTAGTAGAGAATCGGATAAAAGAATTTAGAAGAGACTAAGAGAGTTTTGGAGGAGTATATTAAGAAGATAGGTGCGCAAATAGAGTTTACGAATCCGTTATTAGAGAATAAAGAAAAAGAGAACCAGGAGCTTCGGTTACAGTTATGTCAGAAAGGGCTTGGCGAGAAGGATATAGCAAAAGCAGTCAAGTTACAAACGTTAAATAGAGAAAAAGGAGAGAAAATACAGAGATTATCTGTCGCATTGTCGAACGCAACAAGAGAGCTGGCTATCGCATATAGATCAAGATCTCCCACCACATCGGAACGCAGAAAAGGGTAAATTTTAAGCACAGAAAAGCAAATAATTATTGAGCATACGCAGCAGGAAGAACCAGAAGAACAAGCGGTTAAAGTTTTGGACAAGTTAGGAGCGTATTGTCAAGCGCAAGAAAAACTACAAACAGAGGATATACGCCGGAAACGGTAAATAAGAAATTAATAAATACTATAAAGTATAAAAAAATTTTTACACAAAAAAAAAGTAAAATTAACTGGAGATTTTGCTGTTACTACAGAAAAATTTACTATTTTATGTGTCAAAACTGATAATTTTAATAGCATTTGTAACAGTGGTAGGTTCTATTATTATTATTTTTTACTAATACTATGTTCTTCGTACTTACAAAGCAATAAAAGCCAATTAGAAATATTATTCATTTCACACAAATATTGATTGCAATATTCTATATTTTGTTCTGTGCTATTTCTATTCTTTAGTAGTTTTTGTGGCTTCTTCATCTAAATGCCGATGTTCCACATTCCATTGATTTCGAATATAGAAAATGAACGGATCTGACGTTGCCAATAATATATTAAATATATCTTCATTTGTAGAATTTCGTATTGTGTATTGTGCTCTCTATTAAATCTGTAATCCTTGTTCCTTTTTTTTCCTGAGCCTCCTCTTATAGATCTCCAAGTGGCAGCAAATAATATTTAATGATATCTTCTCCATGATAAACTGTTGCAGACATATTTCTCCGTGAGTAGTTGGCTGTATATATTTTTGCAGTTTCCTAAGCATAATCTCTAAATTGTCTAGAGTCAAGTTCTTCATTACACACAAGTACTTCTAGGATTATTTTAAATCTGAAAATAAAGTTTAAATCCACTCCTGTAATTTCAGATGCTGCTTCTGGATCTAAAAAATTCTTCTTGCGGTATTGCCATCATTTGTATTGCCTGACCCTTGTATTGGCTGATCTGTAATCAATCCAACTTTGCGATATTAATCTTGAACATGTTTCTTTTTTGAAAACTTTTTAGTATATGTTCTATAAGTCGTATTCTTGCATGTAGTGGTGATAATCCAAATTCATATGCATCAGTATTATCTAATGATTTTGTCGGAACTTGGTTTAATTGGGTTGATACTGCTCGGCATATAATGCAGCTGGATGCAGCCTTTGTGTTAGTCAGCCTGACCTACTTTTCCATCTATCGTTGTAAGGACTAACTGTAATTGCAATGGCTGTAGTGTTGCAATTTTTGCCTTGATATCACAAATTTCTTTGTTAATGGCATCAGGAGTTTCTTTTCCAAATTCAAATTTGATTGGCCCGCAGTATTTCGTAGAAGATAGTGTCTCATTTTTCCAAATATCCATTGTTTGCGTTGTACTAGTCGAAGGCTCTGAATCTTCTAAAATTTGTTTCAATCGCTATGGTACAAATGATACCATGAACATATCTGAGTCCGTAATGTTTTTACATACAACTTCTTTGTATTATTTTTGTCCCGAAGAACCATCACATCCCAATTTACAAAAAAAAAATCGGGTTTGTGTTTCCATATTTCTTCAACGCATTTCCTGGTATTGATTGTATCAAGCGTTCGGCTTCTGCCAAAATTGGTGTGATTGTAATAGTGTTCTTTGATGGCAAACAGTCCATTTAAGTAGCGGTTTTGTGATGATATGCTGGATAGATATTTGAGCCATTTTCAATCTCCCGCAATCTGAGCTGTTTTGTTGATTTCAAATCCAGAAATAAGGCTAATGCTTCCTCATTTGTGTACTGTTTTACATCGCTCGGAGTTGGTATACTTTTAAGAATTCGTTTTGTTCTCACTGGACTAGCTTTAATAACTTTTTCAATGATATCCACTTTTGTTAATTGGTTCTGTGATCGTAATTGATCTAGGAAAGATTCTTTTATAAATTAATTTAAAAAAAAAATTTTTTTTTCGTGCTATTTTCCCGATTTGTTATTTAAATCACCGATATTGATTATTGAGGGTCAAAGCACGTCTCGATGGCTATTTCGTTATCGCTTACTTAACTCTTCAGTAAACTTCTGACAAATATTTTTAATAAACTAAAGATTTTTGTCCAAACAATAAAGCAAAGACAAAAATCAAAGTTTAAGCAAAAACAACAATAACCAATTGTAATTCTATTTTTCTTTGTCTGCTGTATAAGGCAGAGTTTTTTTCTGCTCTTTTATACAGTTGAAAGAGGATGAAAAATAAAATATCACAAAACAGTACGATAATTTATTTTATGCACGGGCACTTTGCATATATTAAATTATTTAAAAAAACGGGATTTTATTATAATTATATTAATTAATTTTTAAAAAATTCTTTTTTTCGTGCTATTTTCCCGATTTATTATTTAAATCACCGATATTGATTATTGAGGGTCAAAGCACGTCTCGATGGCCATTTCGTTATCGCTTACTTAACTCTTCAGGAAACTTCTGACAAAGATTTTTGTCCAAACAATAAAGCAAAGACAAAAATCAAAGTTTAAGCAAAAACAACAATAACCAATTGTAATTCTATTTTTCTTTCTCTGCTGTATAAGGCAGAGTTTTTTTCTGCTCTTTTATACAGTTGAAAGAGGATGAAAAATAAAATATCACAAAACACTACGATAATTTATTTTATGCACGGACACTTTGCAAATATTAAATTATTTTTAAAAAACGGGTTTTTTTATAATTATAATAATTAATTTTTCCTTCAAAAAAGTAACATTATACAAAATATAATAAATAGTTTTAATTTTTAATTTTTTCCCTGACCAGGATTCGAACCATCGATTTTATAAATTAATGAAATTTTACTTTATTTTCGGCTTTTTAGTTTTTTTTAATTAATTTTCTAAACATTTTTAGAAAGAAAAATTATTTACAAATGTATGCGGACGTTTTCCAAAGAAAACAAGAAAAATTAGACGCTAGCAGAATGAAATGCAGCATTTTCTGGACCGCCACATCCTTCATCAGCATTCTTTGCATCTATCTACCTTATGTTATGTACATCGTAAACATCATCTATTTAGCCAACTAAGCTTAATGTTAATTTGGTGAGACGAAGTTCACACACAACTTAAAGCTTTTTTCTTTGTCGTTCTCTTTGTAACTCGTCTTCAATAATAAAATTTAAAAAACGATTTTTGTAATAAATCCGTTTTAACTTTTTCTTTGAAAGACTTAGCTTCGATAGAATTAAAAACATAATTTTTTTAAAAATACCGTTTTTAAAGAAAAATTTGAGCCTTATTTGCTTAAAACTTCAACATATAGTTCGACACTTAAAATCGGGGTATTGGTACGATTTTCAAATTTTTCCAGCGAAATAACTGAAGTTGCTAACAATTTTTTTTGCAAGTTTAAACAGAATGCTTAGTTGTCTGCACGAAATGCAGCTCATATTACTTCGCAATCGGAAAGAATTGTTGCGAGAAACATCTTGCTGCTTCTAAACATGAACCAAGAAACATTTTTTGATTTCTCACGAATTGAACTGCAGCGAAGTTTTTTTTTTTATTTTGCAAGGTAACCTTTGTTATTAAAATCGAATTGATATGTTTAAGACCAGGATTCACTATCATACACAATCGTACGATTTAATCACACAAAAATCAGACAGAATTCTGTCCTACTTTAAAAATGCAGGTGCCACACTATTATACAAAAAAGATGCAGATGTTTTTTGACTGCCGCAAGGGTTGAATCCGTGGCAGCAAGGTTTGTAGTCAACGTGCTTACCACCTCGACTACAGCAGCCTCTAATACTTAATTTTAACTAAAATTTAATACATAAGTAAATCAGATAAATTTTTACTTTACATAAAGCAAGTAAAATGAACTTAACATAATGTGGTTGCCATAGCCATAAGCAACTCTTATTTTATCTGCAGTTTTAAAGGAAGCAGCGCAACAAAAAATATAGATTAGAACTCACCAATACAATTCAGCGAACGTGAAAAATAAGAACAAAATAAAGTTAATACCTTAATTTAATAGTCAACTGTATAAGGTTATGGTACAAAATCAAAATTTAATTTATATTTATGGTTACGGTTATAGCTATGGCATTATGGCATGTCACCAATAATCAACAACAGTGTTTCCCATAAGGCTGGTTTGAACAGGTGTTTTTTATGGTTATGACGCATCTAATTGAACCTTTAGCACGTATCTATATATTTGTGAATGGCTAACAACCTGCGTCAAATTAATTGTTACAAACGTCACGTTGACTGCATCAAATTAAATTCGTATTTACTTCTAAAACTTGCCGATAGTATCGCAATCGGAAAAAAACTATTAATAGTAAGCCAAAAATAATACTATCGCTATTACCTAGAGTACTATAGATTGTTTCGCAGCTCTACCATTTTGGATTCAAGTGATTCAGCATAAGATACGACGCTGGCAGCCTGTGCAAACTAAGCTAACGAAAATCACTTTTACAAGTTGATAACGTTAAAATGTTTAATACAAAATTTCTAATTCCATAAAGTTATCCAAAGACAATCATGAAATATCTATATAAAGGACACATTACATGTGAAAGAAGCAAAGCTACGTGTACTGGCCAAACATCGAGATCGTGTTTGTTAGTACACGTGGCTTGAAAATGATGTTATCACATCGCAAGCGCTCGCCAAACGTACCACGTATACAGCCAGAGACGACGCACAGTGGTCAATTTCGCGAGATAGCGGTCAAAACTCTATAACTTTTGACTGGATTAGTATTTTTTACGCAATTTGTTTTGTTCAAAAGGAGGGAATTTAAGCTTCAATTTGCGTGTTCAAACGTAAAAATCGACTGATAGGAACGTAAGTAATGTGGAGTTAAATATGCATTTTAATTTTTTGTTGAGTTTCCATGTAAAAGTCGAATATTTTGACATTTTAAATAGGTATTTTTTTTTATAATTTCTTTTTTTCTTCAATCGCATTTTACAACCAATACTTATTTATTATTCCTAAACTTAATTTTGGTCAGAAAATGCCAACATTTGGCCCCTGACATTTATTTAGTCTCAATATTCACAGGGGCCAAAGGTTGGTTTTTTTTTTTGGAAGAAAGCTAATTCCTGTGTGGATTAAACTGAAAAATAACACTGAAGTTCCCAACAATATTTGGATATATTATATACAGAACACAACATCGATAAAATTTTAAGTAAACTTTTACTATTTAAAAATTTATATTAAAATTAGAAATGAATTATAATCTTTAAACTAGTATTAATTAAACAATATTAGTAAAAATTTCTTCCAAATAGCTTTGATTTTCATTTTGCAGTAGTTGTTTAGCTTCTTCATCTAACTCTAATGAGGTTGATTTCCATTTTTGTCGAATACTCGACATACGTACATGGGTCTGATGTGCACAACAAAATATTAATAAGATCTTCATTACTACAACATCTGGAAATTTTTCTTGTATTGTGCTCGCGAAAGAATCTGCAGTCGTTGTTCCTTTTTTCTTGCGCTTCTTCTGAGAGTTCTCCAATTGGAAGTATATTGTGCTGAATTATTTGTTCCCCATGGAACAAAATTTTGTGAACTATGGTTGGCATATGTCTCCAAGAATATTTTTGGTTATAAAGGGTTGCTGTCTCATTAGCATACTGACCAAATTTTTTTGCATCTATCTTTTTGCTACATGCTATAACTTCTAATATGATTTGGAATCGTCGTATCAAATCATAATCTACCCCGGTTATAGAAGCTGCAGTTTCTGGATCGGAAAAAAATCTACTTGCTGTGTTTCCATCATTAGAATTTCCTTCTCCTTGCTTTGGCTGGTCAATTATAAGGCCTACTTACGGTATTTTTCTTGAATATCTTTTTTTTTGCTTTCTTTTTTCCAAATTTTCTTTGTTGTTTCTTACTGTTTCGCCTAACGAGCCAAATTCCAAATCGTATCCCAATTTAAGAATATGCTCCATAACACGAATTCTAGCATGAAGAGGTGACATTCCAAAGTCATATGCTTCATTAAAACTATCGTCTTGTGTTGGTGGTGGCTCAATTGACTTGATGTTTTTTGGCATATGGTGCAGCTTGACGAAGACTTTGTTTCGGTTAAAGCTTGTGCAACTTTTCCATCGATCATTGTAAATGACATTTTAAAGTTAACTTCGATGCATTGGTCATTAAATTCAAATATCACTGGTTGAAATTCTTTAAATTCATCTCTTATTTTTCCAACTTCTTCAGTTATGACATCTTTAGTTTCTTTTTTGTAAGCAAACTTTATTGGTCTACAAAATTTTGTTGACGAGGGAATTTCATTCTTCCATACATCTATCTCTGCAGCTCTACTTGTTGACGGCTCTGAACCAATATAAGTTTTTGTTAAACGTAATGGAACGAAAGAAATCATGAATAAATTGGCATCTGATGAATTTTCCGATTACATTGTTTGTATTGTTTCTGGCCAGAGGACCCATCACATCCCCATTTATAAATTAAAGTCATGCTGCAATTTTTAAACTTCTTTAAATAGTCAGCATCAAATCTCTTTAATAATCGTTCTGCATTGTGTTCAAGAAGATCCTGCAATTTTATTTCTGCTAAACTTGAAGTTACACTAATAGCAGTTGGTGAAGGTAAGCAAACATTTTTGGCAGAAACTATATCTCGATATGATGGAAAAATTCCACAATTTTTTTCATTGGTTCGCTTCCGCAATTCTGTATATTTGTTTTTAGTCATTTTCAAATCCAAAAATAGTGCAAATGCTTCTTCTGGAGTAAATTTATTTTCTTCAGTTGGTGTCGGCATACTTTCTAAAATCCTTTCCACTATTTTTTTAATGATAGCAATTTTACTCTTTTTAGTTTTCGATGGTTGAATTTTATGCAGAAATGAATCCTTTATGATGCTACAAGAAACTTCTTCATTGATATGTTTAAGCTTGCGTCATCGTGATCTTTCACTACAATTATCAATTAGCTTTGCTGGTCGACCTTCTTTTACAGTTTCCGTGGTAGTAACTGATGGCTTTTTAAAAATAAGTTTATTTCTTAGCCATTCTTTGTAGCGTGAGTAAAACAATTTCATTGTTTCTGGAACATTGATTGTACCGTTTTCTTAAAGTATTTAAAAAGTTTTTTATTTTTAAGTTATGAATTTTAATTTCTTGTTTGTCGCATATTTTGAAGAATGGATTATTCATTATATGTAAAATAATGTCGTTTTCATCTTTCCGTTCAAAATATATATCAGATAGAACACTATAACTGAATTTAGCCATTGTTTAAACAATAATGAAGAAAAAAATGAATGCATGGATTAATATACTATTGCTCGAAGTTTTAGCATGATCTTTTTTTCCTCTTTGAAACATAATATAACAGGTACTCGGTTTTACCAGTTATTTCCATTGGTTTTAAATTTATTTGCAATTTTCAGGTATTTAAGTTGTGTAATATTAGATGGCAATAAAACCATTTTTTACCGTTTCCAAATGAATTGCTAGATACCATATAATTTGAGAGTTAACAGGTACTGGAAATAATATAACAGGTACTTGGCTTTACCAGTTATTTCCATTGGTTTTAAATTTATTTGCAATTTTCAGGTATTTAAGTTATGCAATATTAGATGGCAACAAAATCATTTTTTAATAATCGTTCTGCAGTGTGTTCAAGAAGATCCTGCAATTTTATTTCTGCTAAACTTGAAGTTACACTAATAGCAGTTGGTGAAGGTAAGCAAACATTTTTGGCAGAAACTATATCTCGATATGATGGAAAAATTCCACAATTTTTTTCATTGGTTCGCTTCCGCAATTCTGTATATTTGTTTTTAGTCATTTTCAAATCCAAAAATAGTGCAAATGCTTCTTCTGGAGTAAATTTATTTTCTTCAGTTGGTGTCGGCATACTTTCTAAAATCCTTTCCACTATTTTTTTAATGATAGCAATTTTACTCTTTTTAGTTTTCGATGGTTGAATTTTATGCAGAAATGAATTCTTTATGATGCTACAAGAAACTTCTTCATTGATATGTTTAAGCTTGCGTCATCGTGATCTTTCACTACAATTATCAATTAGCTTTGCTGGTCGACCTTCTTTTACAGTTTCCGTGGTAGTAACTGATGGCTTTTTAAAAATAAGTTTATTTCTTAGCCATTCTTTGTAGCGTGAGTAAAACAATTTCATTGTTTCTGGAACATTGATTGTACCGTTTTCTTAAAGTATTTAAAAAGTTTTTTATTTTTAAGTTATGAATTTTAATTTCTTGTTTGTCGCATATTTTGAAGAATGGATTATTCATTATATGTAAAATAATGTCGTTTTCATCTTTCCGTTCAAAATATATATCAGATAGAACACTATAACTGAATTTAGCCATTGTTTAAACAATAATGAAGAAAAAAATGAATGCATGGATTAATATACTATTTTTTTTGGGTCAATAAAAACTCTTGTACAAAATTTCATGAAAATATATGCATAATAGCCACTTTCACATACAAATAACTTCTCAAAAAATATGACGTGCATTTGTACCGAATATCTTACCTTGGGTCAGAAAAATTGCTGTAGCTCAAAAAGTGCAGTCCCAATACATGAACATGTATATATAGGAATGTAGGGGAGAGTTAGGACTACAAAATAGTAAATTTGTGTTTTGACTCAGCTTGACTCTGCTCTGTGAAGTAGGAAATTTCCGAGAAATTTTACCTTTTTTACAAAAAATATTTAAATTGTTCTGAAAACAGTAGAGATTCAATTTCAAGTTAGGTTACAACACAAAATTTATTTCGTCCAAAAATCTTGAAAAACAAAAAAGTTATAATCATTTAAACTTTAAAAATTAACTAAAAATATCATAAATTTACTAAATTCTGAAAAAGCCTATTTTGGACCACGATGTTCTCAGTGAAATACAGTGACGGACTAAAGTATAGGCACAACAGTGATATAAAACTTAATTGTTGCGCAAAGACAACACATGTATTTTATGGCACAACTTTTTCTTGGATTAACTATATACTATTGTAAATTTTTAAATTTATACGATGTTAAAAATGTACAAAAGGTATCAATTTACTGTGGACAAAAGTATAGGCACATTTTTTCTAATATTGCATTATTTTAAAATTTCATAAATCAGGCAACTTTTTTTGCGTCAAAACTAAACAAGAAACTGCCGTTATTTTATTTTATTAGTTTTTGCAAGTGAAAATACGAGTAAAGTTCTTTGAAATTGATTGAAAATTAACAAAAAAGGAAAACATGTCTCCAAAACAGTGTGAAACAACAGAAGCTCAACGAAAAGTGATTTTACATTTGTATAATCAAGGAAAATCTTTTGCCGAAATCGGTGAGTTAATGGATCGAAGCCGCTTTATAATCCGAACAATTGTAAATCGATTGGGTTGATTCTGCCAGTATATAATAAACTGTTATAATTTTCGGTAATAACCGTCGTCACTGGCTGTGTACTTTGGATGTTCGGCGAGCGCTTTCGATGTGATAACATCATTTTCAAGCCGCGTTTTTATTAAAACTGAAGAGATAGTGTTAAAAATAGATAGTGTTAAGAATAAAAGGTGATGGGTTTAGGTAATTTTTGTCCGTTTAAATAGTATTATGCAGGTAGATTCCCTGATATCTGTCTTGTTTATTGGGGTAAATAGTTAATATTTGGGTCTTTTATTACTGGATAGGTAAGTGTGACCGTCTGTGGGTGTTTTTCGTTTGTAAGAGTGTTTTAGTAATTTTAGTGGTGTAAAAATCGTATCAGAGGTTGTGTTTACCTGTTCGTTAATAATGTCTCTGTTAAACGTTCGTGTTTTGTAAATTTCCATGTTTTCAAGAATGTCTAGTCTTCGTCCTTTTTTACTTAAGTGTAATACTGTCATACAAAAGGAAAAGGGAAGACTCCAATTTCGCAAAACACCTTAACACACATGGACACGAACCAAAGGAAATAGATGAATGTATGACAGTATTACACCCAAGTAAAAAAGGACGAAGACTAGACATTCTTGAAAACATGGAAATTTACAAAACACGAACGTTTAACAGAGACATTATTAACGAACAGGTAAACACAACCTCTGATACGATTTTTACACCACTAAAATTACTAAAACACTCTTACAAACGAAAAACACCCACAGACGGTCACACTTACCTATCCAGTAATAAAAGACCCAAATATTAACTATTTACCCCAATAAACAAGACAGATATCAGGGAATCTACCTGCATAATACTATTTAAACGGACAAAAATTACCTAAACCCACCACCTTTTATTGTTAACACTATCTATTTTTAACACTATCTCTTCAGTTTTAATAAAAACGCGGCTTGAAAATGATGTTATCACATCGAAAGCGCTCGCCGAACATCCAAAGTACACAGCCAGTGACGACGCACGGTGGTTCAGAATTAATTTTCATTGGCCAAAACCTATATTTTTTGTTGACACAGATTCTTAAAATTTGTATGTCACCAGAAAGAAAACAGATCAAAACTAAGGTAGCCGAAAAATTGGGTCAAAATATTCGCAGTAGTGGGCGTGGCATGCTGCTAAAGGCAAAGAATTTATGTTAATTTAAAAATAAAATAAAAATTGTAATATTTGATCTCATATTAATTGCGATTTCTTAAAAACTGTTATCGATATTGAGCTGCGGTTTTTTTTGTTATGTTGGGTGAACTCTTGTTTTTAAGAAATGGTATATGCGCACCCTGTATAATTTGTAAATAGGGTGTTATGTTTAAAATTGGAAACCTCCATATATTCGCAAAGTTTGAAGTTTAGTAGTACTTCTAAAGGACAAAAAAGGACAAAAAACCAAAACCACCCAAAGAAAGGCAAAAGTGTTCTCTTTAAGCCTATATATACTTTTGCACCCGCCCGGATCCGCCCGTAGAACACTTTTTCTATTTTAATGAAAATGCTCAGCATTTTTACAAACAAATTTCTATCAAAACTGCTAGTAAATTTACTTTAGAAGTCATTCACTGCCAAAAGTACAAATTGCAGATAGCAAAACGTAAGGGGAAAGAGAGGAATCTAACTAAAAAGTTAATTTTATTCGAAAATTGAGAGTTTTAGTACACAAAACAATTTTTGGTAAAATTTCCTTAAAATCCAGTATAAGTTGTATATGACAAATTTTCCCATAGAAAACTTGTATAAACCGAATCAACTTAGGTAGTTAAACTTAGCTTTTTGTGTTTAGGTTTAACACTTTTATATGTAGTATAAATCACAATAATTTGGAAATAAATTTTATTTCGGTACAAGTATTCGATTTAAAAAGGCAAATTTATTGTACGTTTTCCAAATCAGCTTAGGTAGTTGGACTTGGTTTTTGTCTTAAAAAATTCCATACAAAAGAAAAATACCTTAGCTAGCCTAGGTAATAATAGCTCTAATATTTTTTTGTGTGTACGTAATCTACTTTAAGTTTGACATTTCTTTATTGAGTATATAAGGACAAAAATTTGGAAATAAATTTTATTGTCAGACAAGAATTCGATTTGAAAAGGTTGATAAATTTTTGGAAGTTATTTTTATAGAACTTCAACAAATACATTATTTTCAGCTTAATTAAAATATGGAAACTTTCAGCTATAATGAATTGACCGAAGAATATTTTAAAAACAAAGAAGATGTTCTAAACCATATTGAAAGAAAATTGAACATAAATGCTATCAGCAGTGAAACGCAATTGGAAGCCCAGGAAAAAAGAAACAAGGATTACAGGTTTTACAGAGAACATAATACCAGAAAAATATCACGAATTTCTACAAATGAAGATTTATTTCATATATTATTGGCAACTTCAGATCCCTTCATCTCTTGAATTGAATCATTCGGAACTAAATGCCGAAGCTAAGGCACTGCTACAGGACACAGGTAATACAGAGCAGAATATAGAATATTTACAGGAAATATTCCAGCCAAATAAATAATAATTATAATTTGAATTTAGTATTTGAATAAAATAAAGTATACAGACATTAATATTAAATGTTATTTTATTTACCTAGAATCTATTTATAACTATAAATATATATGTATATAATTAAAGAAAAATTAAATTACACTGTTTTGTTGACCAAAAACTAGGAAATATATAAGTATTGTTAGGCATAAAGTTGAAATTTGGACAATCCTAATGAAAATACGGAAAATACCTCAGTGAAAATAGGGGCCACCCTAAGGATAGCAAAATATTGTATTGTCATCCAAGATTGACCCGTGGACTAAATTTGAGCCATATTGTTTAAGGAAAAGTGGGTCAATAATGAGTTGGCACATTTGAAACGGAATTTCAAACAAGAATTAGGAAAAGCAAATCGAAAGTTCAAGTTTAGGCTTGAATTTCTCAGCAACCGCTGAACCGATTTTAATAAGGCCAAACTCGGAAAAGCTTAAGATGTTGTCTTTTGACTAAAAAAAGAACTACTAAAAAATCTTTATTAGTTAAAAAGTTACAGAGTTTTGGCCAATGAAAAACGTTTCTGAACCACTGTGCGACGGTTATTACCGAAAATTATAACAACAATTGTAAATCGCTTTAAGGGTGAAACAAACTTTAAAAGTTCGAAACGTAGTGGTCGTCCTCGTAAGCTAACGGAGAGAGAACGAGCCCAGGTAGTTAAAAAAGTCAAGCTGAGCCCAAGAATTACTTCAACACAAATTACTGCAGATATTTTGGCAAGAATGTGCATCCAAAAACGGTTCAGAGAGCGCTGCATGAAGCTGGGTACAACTCTCGAGTAGCCAGACGCAAACCATTAACATCTTTTGTTAATCAGAAAAAGCGTCTGGACTACGCAAAACAGTTTGCTGACAAGCCACTCACGTACTGGGATCAAGTTCTTTTCTCAGACGAGAGTAAGTTCAACATTTTCCGTCCTGATGGGCACACCAAAGTGTGGAGAAAGCCAAACACTGAATATGCTGCAAAAAATCTCTACCCAACAGTAAAACATGGGGGCGAGGGCGTTATGGTATGGGGCTGCATGTCTGCTGGTGGTGTGGGGGAGCTTGTCTTTATTGATGGCGTAATGGATAAGACGGTTTATTTGAATATTTTAAAAGAAAACCTGAAAAAAAGTGCCGAAAAGCTCAATTTGCCTCAATCCTTCATATTCCAGCAAGACAATGACCCGAAACACACGGCTCATGACGTGAAGATGTGGCTTGCTTACAACACAGCACACGTTTTACCACACCCCCCGGAATCTCCTGACTTGAACCCGATCGAGCATTTATGGGAATTATTGGACAGAAAAATAAGAAAACGTTCCATTTCTAATAAAAATGAACTGAAGGCTGCTTTGATTGAAGAATGGCTAAGTATTGACGCAAATGTAACAAAAAACTTAGTACATTCTATGCCAAATAGACTTCAAGAAGTTATTAAACAAAAGGGATTACCAACTAAGTACTAATAAAATCATGTAATACATAAAATTTTTATTTTGAAAATAATGTGCCTATAGTTTTGCCCAACAAAAAATTTACCTTTTTATATTTTTACTAGAATATTTTTTATGAAAATTAAATTTTTTATCTTATATTGTTAACCTTTTGCTTAGTTACAGCTTAAAAAATCATAAAAAGTTAATGAAATAAATATTTTTGTTTAATTTGATATGAAAAAGTTTGAATTTCTTTTATTTTATGTTCTGTGCCTATACTTTTGTCTGTCGCTGTAGTTGAAATAGAGTTCTAATTTTTTGGCTCCCAAGATTTGCTACTGTCTACTTTGTGACGGCCACTTATATTATTAAAATACAACACATTTATTTTTTTATTTTGGACAGTTCTACTTGCTGATTTTTTTTTTATTTCTGTTCAAACATAACTTGAAGTAAAACTTCTTATTACATAGACAGGTGCTGGATGTTGATAGCCTGTCATTTTATATTTTATATATATGAAAGCCGAAATGTAGGGAAGATAATTGGTAGCACTAGACCAATATTAAAAGTGACGAGCGATTCGGTCATTTCATTTCCTATTAGAATCGATCACGTGCAGAACAAAGTGTGTAAACAAAAAAATAAAAACTTCTGTTTTAATAAAGTTGTTGGAGGTAAAATTTTAGGTAAGTGGATAAAGATAAACATTATACGAAATTCTTTTTTCTCGTATGATATCACAAATAAAATGTTACATATGTACTTCTTAAATTTGAGGTTCCGAAATTTAAATATAAACATAGAATTATTTCTGTAAGCTTACTAAAGCATATTAGGTTCCATGCAACGAACATAATTCGATCCTTGCACAAAATTCATGATCGGTGCACTTTTTTTATAGTTGAATACTATATTTTTTTTTTCTCTAAAAATAGAAAATTTTCTTTTCTTCTGCATTGTCAAAAATAACTTGTTTAGCTAAATTAAACCGCGTGAGCTTCTTTTTTTTGAAACTTCTCAATTAACACATCTTTTAAAATCGTAACGTTTCACTGAAAATTTATAGATTATTGACTGCCGTAACTTGGAGCTGGTAACTCCCATTTTCCTATTATAGAGGCATAAGCGGCAACGTCACAAACCTTCTACTTCAAAGCTGTAATATCCTAGACAGGAACAAAAAAAAACTATTAACCTAGCTTGACTACACTACGCGTAGATTAAGCATATCCATCCGAGTAACAAACCTACGTAAAGCTTTCTGGCCAGTGTTGGTAAGTGGTGCATCAGACACCATATGCAACAATCGTTTCTACCATCTTAACCAGGGTTGGTAAGTCTAGAATAGAGACGAGCACGTGACTGCAAAATTACACATCAATCTAGAACATTTCTTTTGTCCGATTGTAATAAAATTTTTCGGAGTTATGATACATTTATATTCACTGTTGCATGTCTTTTGTATTGTTGTCCTATTATGTATTAGTTTAAGCAGAGTAAAAGTTGATAGTTATTTAATCAACAAACAAAAACCGTACTAAGACTTACTCTTTTTCTTAACCTATTAAAAAAATGAAAATTCAAAAAAAGAAAACAAATTAAATTAAATAGAGATTGACACACACATCTATATAGATATATAAAATTTAATACATACAAAAAATATGGTGCCTATTATGAGCAACTTTCGATCTTCGACTGCAGTCGAAAGGTTTGATCGAACGAATTTTCATTTGGTATTATGACGCACATTCGATAAAATAGTGCTATTGTGAATTTTACTAAATTATATTATTCACAATAGTGCATGTTTATCAGCTGTCACTCTAAAGAAATATTGTTTTACTAATTTATAAACGAAAAATTAAAATAATTATTAATTAAAATGACTACCACGGAATATTGGTTCGATTGCTGTTGTCCTAACAGTTGGTCCCATACAATTTAGCCCCTGTGCAATTTCTTCCCATTTTTTGCCGCTTGAACTTCTGTGCTTTGAGCTTTTCCAATTTTTTTTTGTACTTACAATATAATTTATTGCCACCATTTGTAAAAAAAAACAAATTCAATAAGTTTTACAAACTAACACAAACCATCGAAAGCAAAATTATGTTCGATTGAAAATTCGTTGCACAACGAAATTTTCGACAGTGCTACCAACTCATAATACGAATTTGACAATTGATATTCGATTTTCGTTAACCAGCGAAGATCGAAAATCGAATGCAACTCATAATAAGGGCCTATATATATGATTAATATCCCTTTTTATTGGTATTATATTGAAAAAAAAATATTAAATAATTAAGTCTTCGCGATATCCTATATATATATATAAATCTAGTATCATTCTACTCCAATAATGTTATGAAAATAAGTAATCCTAAGAAAAAAAAATTAAAAACCAAAAAAAAAAAAAATGAAAAAATATGTATATATGCAGGTATATGTATGTATAAATAAATTTTAATTGTAAAAATATCTCTAAAACAAAAAAAAAAAAAACAAAAACAAAATACAAGAGGGGAAGAAAGATAGTACGTTAATGAGAATGTTATATTCATTATTTTGATATAGATATGTATATAGATTTATGTTTATATATTACTTGTATAAATAAATTACAGTTTTTGTAAACCTGTGAGAATGTATTTCTATATGTGGTAAATTATTTGTGGTTGATGTGTGACTAGGCTTCGTTAAGGTTTGGTGAGATTTGTATTAGGGACAATATCATTAAAATATTAAGGTGAAGATATTGTCACGGATGGCAAAATGTCATGAAGGGGCGGGCCACCTGGTGGAGCTAAAAACACCAAGCTCCGCTAAATAAAAGAAAGCTGTCTTGTCCATTTCCTATTCACGAGACCATTTAACAGGATAACCACATGAATGTTTTTTTTTACATACTCCGATGGCACGAACTAATATATTAAATTGTGTTAACCCCACGGAAGAAGAACTCCCCTTTTCCGGCGAGCTAAAGCCGCAGCAAACATCTACGTGCCGTTTCCGTTCTGAAATCAGAGGAGTTTGTCACAACTTTCATATGAGTCTAATAACTTTAAAATCGGAGAACAAAAACCAAAAGGAGTTTTGGCCGCTATCTCAAAATATTGCCCACAGTGCGACGGTTTTAACCGAAAGTTATAACAACAGTATAAAATTTACTGGCGGAACTAATCAAATTAACTTAAATTTTAAAATTTATGATCCTAGCCACATTCGGTTACGATAACAGAGCTATGTTAATCGCTTATATAACCAATGTTAATACAAAAAATATAAAAGGTATAAGTTTCCGGACGATATTTAAATAAGATTAAAGTGCATGGAAAAAAATTATTGTAGAACACTTCTTTATTAAACTCCAATAGCCAAATATATTAACATCTTGCTTTTTAAGAAATTACAGACGTTTTTCCAAAAATCCTAATTTTGAAGTGTTTTGAAAAACTGCTATTAGCAGTCACGCTAATTACTATTAGTTCACCTTTTTTTCAGTTACATGCTTTACATGTTTTCTATTTTATACTAACTGAAAATAGTTAAACTGAGCACACGCAAAACTGAAATCAACTGAATTCAGTCCGCTATTTTCCACTAACACACAGCGGCTGAGTTTGCAAATTAAAAGTAAGCAACTGAAAGGCCAGTTCGTGTGCGTTTGGCAGACGCAGTCATGTTTTTTAGTATGGCAACAAAACTGAAAATGTGACTGGATAAAGTAAATAGTGTGGTTAAACGAAGTGGAAACTAAGCGTTAGTATAGAATTTTATGTACAACAAATTGACGACAAATATGTATGTATGTAAATACATGCATTGTTGAATTTTGGTGTTAGTAGAAAAAAACCTGCAACATATATTTTTGGAATATTTGAGTTATAAAATGCATATTCAATTTTATTATAACAATTGGTAAATTACCTATTTATTTATTTTATTCAGTAATAAAAAGCCAAACGCGGCTAAAATAGCAATATTACATAGGAATTAAACCTGAGGTAATAAAACCAAAGTAATACACAATTCAAATAATTTTAAATTACAAATATTATTTGATTAGCTTAGTAAAATAAAAAGAGCCGGAAAAATTCAGCCGTGTACAGGGGAGAAAGAAAAATAGAATTACTGTTGGTTATTGCTGTTTTTGCGTAAACTTTGATTTTTGTCTTTGCTTTATTGTTTGGATAAAAATCTTTAGTTTTTTTAAAATGTTTGTCAGAAGTTTCCTGAAGAGTTAAGTAAGCGGTAACGAAATGGCCATCGAGACGTGCTTTGACCTTTAATTTATTCGGGATAATTAAATAAAAAATAGCACAAAGTTTTTATAAAAATTAAATATTTAAAAAAATATTCCCGTGTCTTTAATTAAACTATTTTATGTCCTTATTTTTCGCTTCAGCTGCTTCCTCCGATAATTCACCTATTGACACTAATGCAAGCTTGATTACCTCAGCTCCATTGATAAGAATTTTTGGTACCGATGGAGGGAGGTAGTACCAGGGATACTCCTTACAAGTTTTCTTGCTGTCTCTACAGCATGTTCCTTAAATTTTTCGGCATCAATTTGAAATCCAGAACTTATAGCTTGGAGAATTGTGGCACATCTTTGCAAAATATCCTTATCGATTCCAGTTATTTTTTGTGACACAGTTGCAAAGTTTCTTTTTTTAAATTGAAACCTCAACGGCATGCATAACGAGTGGATGACGGGCGCGGGTTTTTCCAAATTATAGTTTTGTTTCCCGTGACAAGTTGAAGAGGAACATAGGATGTCACAAAGAGGGAACTGTCATCCATAAGCCTATTCGACTTCTGCTTAAATTGGCTATGACCAGAACTGCCATAGAATCCCCATTTGCCAATCAGTGTTAAGTGTTTTTCTCCTGGGCCTAATGCTTCATCAAGAACTTGATCTTATAATTGCACAATTCGATTAGCCGTATGATCAAGGAGAACTTGTAGATCGACATCTGCACTCGACTCTGTAACAGTAATGTTTTCTGTGCTTGGATAACAAGTTTTCTGTCCTTTTTCAAGGGATTTTGCATCTGATATCAAAGGCTTTTTAAAACTTTTGTTAAATTGCTAAGGTCGAATTTAGTTTTTTCTGCATTAAATTTTTCCTCCATAATTTGAAATATTTTGTTTGCTTTCGAATGATAATTGCCAGCTGTAGAACTCCAAATATCAAGCACATACATTCTAGAAATTTGGCACTGACAGAATAAACCTTCTATTTTAATTTCCATATTGATATTTTTTAAACTTTTATCACTATCGCAAAAACAATTAATTATAAGAATTAAAATTTGACCTTTGTTTTGACATTTTTCAAATACAATGAGTAAGCTTCACTTAAATTGAAAGTCAAATACCTTAAAATTGCAATTTAAAGTTTAAAACAACAATTTCGTTAAAAAAATGTTTCTCCCAATTCATAAATCAAATACCATAAAATGTCAATATAAAGTTTAAAATAACAACAATTAAAAAAAATAATTCTTAAAAAGAAATAGTACAAAACAAAATGCGATTCACTATTTTTCGTCGGATGACTATGTAATTCACACCCATATGCAAAAACCCACGGTCACAATATTTTTTTTATTTAAGAGGGATACAAAACCTACAATTTGATGCATAAGGCGTTGTAGGCAGATGAGGGGCATATCACAAAAAGTCTACGTAAAAAAGAAGTTTTTGAAAAACGTGTGTTTCAAAAACGTCAAAAAAGTATTCTTGAGCGATTTTTATGGGCTCATATTTTTGCAGCTTTTGTTATTTAATTTGGTAGAAAATAAGTTAAAATTTAATGTTTGTAGGGTTTTTGGAAACTTCTCCCACAATATAGCAAGTAACTTTTTGGATAAACTTAAGTTTTCTTTTGACTATTCAACCACAATATATGCAATATAAACATACCTCCACTTTCAACGGACACAAACAATAAATCTTGCCAAAAAAAAACAACAAAATTTGTTAGATTCATAAAATTTAGAGTGTATCAATAAATTTTGTGCAATAAAGCTTAAAAAAAACAATAACTTTTTTGATTTTCGGTCTATGGGGGGAAACCACTGCACAACAGGTCTAATATTCATTGCCTTATGTCCTGTTTCTGTATTACAGGCGATCAACTCGTCTGAAAAATTTATATGAGAAGCACTCAGTTTTTTTTAGTTATTTCCATATAAATTTTTCAGACGAGTTGATCGCCTGTGATATAGAAACAACACTTTAGTTTTGTGCAAATTAATAGTCAACGTTTTAATAAAAATTTAATAAAACAACTTTAAAATGTAACTATATTACTTAGAAAATGTAATTCTTTAATTTGTAGAAATTGTGAATGGAATTAAAATATACAGAAGCTCCAAGCGAAACTCGTACACTTCAGACTAAAAACTAATGTAATCACTATAATTAAATAAGATTGAATACATTTACAATGAATAAACAAAAATAAATTCAAATTTTCACGATAATATTAAGAAAGTACCAATTGAGAAAGATCAAATATTTAACATTTACATCAGAGAACTGCAAGAGTGTCTATTTTTGATACTCTAAGTATAATCATCTTAAATCTGGTTGCGGTGTGATCGCAATTGTTTGCGTATGCGTACTCTACTTTTAATACGCGTTCGCAAAAAAGTAAATCGAAAAATTAAAATAACTTCGTGGTTGAAAAAAAAGTACATTGAAAAATTAAAATAAAAATAACTTCGTGGTTGAAAAAAAAGAACATGGAAAAACAAGAATAACTGCATGTAAGGACGGCAAAGTAGTACATGTTACTGATGGTTTTTTAGTTAAAATTTAAGTATACCATTGCAGATTGCTTTTGATTATTGGTAAGTAGTAGAGTTCCTTGTAAATTCAAGCGAGGGTCATATGAATGCCCCATTAATAAAAATGTACAATAAGTGGTGTTATAAAAAGTAAGGATTAAGGGTAATAATTTGCTTATCTTTAACATTATTGCAATTATACCTAAGAAGGGAATTCTTCATGTTTACTGGTATCATAAAATAATTATTTTCATTTGGGTTTTTTGTTTATCCAATTGATTTCCTGCTTTAAGTTTGAATGTGTTATTTGTTGTTGTGGTTTTTGAAAACAGTAGATGTGCTTTGCTTATAATTTAGGCATGGGATGTTTAGTAGTGCATTTGTTATTGTTTTATTACTATCTTCATTATAGCTTGCCTTATTTTTTGTTGTTAAACGGTAAATGCGTTTTGCTTATGTTTTATGTATGGGATGTTTAGTTGTGAATTTTACTAAGAACAAAACTATATATAGTATAACTATATGCAAAAGTAATTTAAAAAAAAACTTAAAATATATGAAAAATTCAGGTCACAGCTTATTTCGTGCACTTCCAGCAGCCTTAGAAAAAACTTGCATGGACTATGCTTAGTATTTTGTATGGCCTCCCTTCTCTTTAATTACACCCTTAAGGCGACTTTCCATCGAAGCAACAAGTTTTGAGTAGTGTCGCGCGGAATCTTTTTCCACTCCTCAACCAGTGCAGTTTTTAGATCACGTAGATTCCTATTTGCCTTTTTCGTATAGCCTAGTTCAAAATTGGCCAAATATTTTCGATAACGTTTAAATCTGGTGATTGTGGAGGTGGATTCATGAGGTGTGCTCAGTTTCATATCAGCCATGATTGCACAATACCCGATTTCTGTTTCGGGTCATTATCTTGGTAATACCGAAATCGATCGCGTGTACCCCTAAAGCAGCGGCACTTTCACAGAAATTTTCTTTCAATATGCTTAAATACATATTTTTCTTCATTGTTCCTTCGATAAAAACGATGTTGCCCACTCCTGACGCAGTCATACAAGCCCAAACCATCACAACTCCTCTGCCGTGTTTGACAGTTGGCTTTAGTGGGCAAATTAAAGTAGACGTTGCATATTCTTTTTAGATGTAAACGTCTTTTTGCGAGCTTCTCGGCCATTGGAACTATGTTCGCGCAGCACTGTTTCGATGGAGCCGCACTGTTTCGGTGGAGCATACTTTACCCATTTCATTTTGAATATTCGCCACCAATTTTGGAGCCGACGTTTTATAAAATAAAAAGTAACCGTAATCTAAACAGAATACAAAATCTCCAGTTAAAGAGAGTGCACGAAATAAGCTGTAAGCTTTTTTTTCTAAGAAATAAATATGGTTCACAACCGTTGTTATTTTTATATTGTAAATTTTAAATTGTGATTATGGCTTACAACACTTATCGGTAGTGTTGTAGTTTTATTTGTCTATGTCAATTTACTGCGATTATCGTTCATAACATTTGCAAGTATGTTTTGTAAGAAGTGTCAAAAATTTACAATTCGTTATTACTGGTTGTCTTGTTGCAAGTTTAAGTTTAAAATGGAGGAAAATTTGTAAGTAAATATTTTTTTATTTATTGCAAATATCTAAAACTACAATTTTTGCAAAAAAATTACGAACAAAACAAAAAAAAAAAACAAATAAATTCGATGTAGAGCTGAGCAAAATCCTGATATCGGACATGGGAAGCTCTCATTTGGATATAATAAAATGCAGTTAAAGGACAAATGGGATCAGTTTACTACAAAATTAAATAGTAAGGTCCACCTATTCGAAATGCGAAAGAATGGCAGAGTTCGTAATAAATAAATTAATTTTATAGAATTATATCAAATTATGCATTATTTTTTATAGGTGTGGACTAAAGACGTGCACAGATATATCTGTTTATATCAGTTTTTGTGTGTCTACTCTTATGAGTGCGTATAGATGAGTACTTTTGTGTTTCTGATATAAGTTGATATTGTTACTTTTTCTATTTGGATGGATGCGAATGAGTAAAGAGAGAATGAGAGTAACATATCTGTTCTCCTATGTTTTGCACAAACGGGTATAAACAGATATTGATGGTTGTACCATAGGTACTTATTGTGTGCTGGGAATTAATATCCATTCATACGTATATATGCATTGGTTTATTCAAATTAAAAAATAAAATTATTGGCCCAAATTCATAGTTATACGAAGGCTGCTCTATATATTTCTGGCCTAATAGTGAAAATGCGAATATTTATAATCAAAAATGGTTTTATTGTTTTTCAAAGTATTCTCCAGCATGATTTATACACTTTTGCATGCGCTCAAACCAGTTGTCGAAGCACTTTTTCCACTCCGATTGAGACACCTCTAAAACATGGTTTTTGAACACTTCAACAGCTTCTTCTGGCGACGAAAATCGTTGACCACGCATTTTTTTCTTGATGTGCGGAAACAAGAAGAAGTCATTAGGTGTCAAGTCAGGGCTGTACGGCGGATGACCCATTAATTCGACGTTTTGGCCGGTAAAACGCTCTGGTTTGAGCCGATGTGTGAGAGCTCGCATTGTCATGGTGAACAATGATTCGTCTTCTCTTGTTGGTTTTTCGAATTTCTCCGATGACTTCAGGCAAACAAATTGTAGTGTACCACTCAGAAGTGACCGTCCTACATTGCTCAAGCGGGACAGTCGCCACATGACCAGTTTTGCCGAAGAAACACACGACCATTTGCTTCGAAGTGCTTCTTCCACGAACAACTTTCGTTGGATTTTGCTCGTCTTTGAAGACCCACACGGTCGATTGTTGTTTCGTTTCGGGCTCATACGCATAGATCCATGATTCGTCACCTGTGACGATATTATAAACGTCTTTTGAAGCACCGCAATCGTATTTTTGCAACATTTCTTTGCACCAATCGAGCCTTTTTTTGAGCGACTTTCAAATTGTGCGGGATCCAACGAGAACAAACCTTTTTTACGGCCAGGTGTTCATGCAGTATCTAATGTATGCTGGTGGAACAAATGTCCAAGGATGTCTCTATCTCTCGGTATGTCGCATGTCAATCTTGCATTATGAGTTCACGCACGTCATCAATGTTCTCTGGCACAACAGCCGTTTTTGGACGACCTTCACGGAATTCGTCTTTGAGCTACCTACGGCCACGATTAAATTCATTATACCAATTTTTCAAAGTGCTATAGGATGGTGCTTCATCGCCATACAAAGATTTAAGTTCATCAATGCACTCTTGTCATGATAATCCACGTCGAAAGTTGTGAAAAATTTTGGCACGAAAATGTTCACGAGTTAATTCCATTTTTTTCTATATTAATTTTTTCAAGTCACTGTTAACAACACAAATAATGGTCGTACGTCAAAACGTTTTGAGTACGATTATGCTTAAAGACGACAAACTTTCCAATGGAAATGTCAGATTGCACTTGGCAGCACTCAGTGTTGCCAGGCCAGAAATATATATAGCAGCCCTCGTAGAAAAAAGTCGACTCTTGCTAAAGTATACTCTAAAATAAAAAGCTCTTATTATCGTTTTTGCTTTCATAGACAAGAATAAAGTATACTTTGAGTTTAGACGCCTTCCACTGGGTGCCAACTGTAATTTGATGTTTTCATACAATTTCTACACAAACATTAAAAAAAGTAACCTTGTTTTTATTTTGTTCACTTTGGTATAAAAATCAGATAAAGAGTATTGTGTTCTTAAACCAAATAAAATAATTTTGTAAAAATGATTTAAAAACAGCTTTAGGTAGTTTTAAAATTTAGAGTTGACTTTCGCTCTAAAAGTATATTTTAAATTTTCTATGAATGAGTTAGAGTCGATTCTAAAGTAAAACCGACTGGGCCATTGTGTCTAAACATGATCAATACTTTTAATTGTTTTATTGTGTTTTATTGAAGTTGAATATACAAAACTGAATTCTTAAACAAAAATTTATGAATCTAATGCGTATAATTGTATTAAAATTACTATTATGTTTTTTAAAACACTTACCAACAATTACAACAGTTCTAAGGATACAATAACTAAATAAATATATGTATGCATGTTTCTATATTTAGAGAGACGAAAAGCCTGATAATTTGAAATCAATTAAAAAATATTTTTATGTTAAGTTTGCTTTAAAATACCTTTTGAATCCAAATTATTTTTTAAATTTTAAATGAAGTATGAATATTTAAATATTTTTAGCAAAACTAAAAATAAATTTTTATTACCATTAAAATTGCATTGGCATAAGTTGAATTAATGAAATAGGAGAAAAATAACTACGATATTGTACTAATAATTTTATTTTAATTATAATTGTTTTAATAATGGTAATGAAATGGAATTACAGCTGGAAAAAAATAATTCTTTTTATGCATAAAAAATAAACCTTAACCCTTTCGTTGATGGATATGCATTCGAAAATTGTAATAATTTATTAAATTTAAACGAGATAGGAATAAAACTTTATGTCTGATATCTAAATTTAACTCACACCCGCAAATCTTATTACTTACTCGAAAACAAAAATACATTTTTGTGATAAAAATGTTACTTTAAAATATTGTTTCAATATGCTTTATGGCGTTTACTTAGTGTACATAGAAAAGAAGCAACGTTAGATGATGCTATGTTTTAAAGCTAAACTAATTATCGATCAAACTTTTTCATAAAAGATATACTATACTGTTATATTTTATATTTACCGTTGTTAAGTTAACTGTTGAAAACAAGACGGTTATTGAATAAACTCTTTCCAATAGGTTAACAAATGTTTATTCACTGGAAGTATTACAATGTAAACATATTATTATACATTTAGAATTATACAATAACTTACAGTTTTATGTGCCTTTATCAAGAAGTTTTCAAATAATGAAAATTTTCAAACAATGTTTTCAAAAGCTCTCAATAAAATTTAAATCGATTTCAAAAATTAAAAAATACAAAGTGATATAATATACCAAAGAACATTTTAACAACATCATATAAAAAACAAATAAAAAATTCTACCCCCCGGGAATTGATCACGGAAATTCACTCACTTATAATATCTAACACAGCAAGTTTTGACACTGGCCTCTTTAAAATTCCATCACACGTTTTAACGTCAGCAGATCTTGTCGTACCAAACTTATCAGCATAAATTCGTACAACACGTCCCCGTCTCCACTTAGACCTTGATACACTTTCATCACAAATAAGAACTAAGAACTTGTAAAGAAGCACTTGGTAGGCACCATTTAACTCTTCTCGTTAGTTCTGGAAGATATTCTTTAATCCAGCGTTTCCAAAATCCATTTTTTAAATTTTGTAAAATTCGCCATTGCTTCTTTAAACAAATAAGTTTGGGGTCAAAATTATTGGGAGCTTGCGTGGAATTTATCCCTCCTAGCAAAAAATGATTTGGTGATATGGGTTCAGGTTCATACGGTGATACAGGAATATGTGTTAAAGGCCTTGAGTTTACAATATTTTCACATTCGATTAAAAGACTTATAAATACATCTAACCTAGGAATAATATTTCCTAATAGTATTGAAAGCGTTTTCTTTACTGATTGTATCAACCGCTCCCAAACACCACCAGAGCTTGGATCATAAGGTGTGTTAAAAATCCATTTTATTCCTAAGGGTGTTGAATTGCGCACTACTTCATTGTAATCCATATAGTAAAGCTCATTTTTTAGTTCCTTTTTCATCCCTACAAAATTTCTACCATTATCGCTTCTAATTTGGATAGGTGTTCCCCGTCTGTTAACAAAATTTCTTAAACATAATAAAAACGAATCGGTTGACAAATCAGTTACAACTTCAACATGTATTGCTCGAATTGTCAAACATGTAAATAAGGCAACCCATCTTTTTTCTTGACAACGACGTATCTTAATATCAAAGGGTCCAAAAAGATCAACACCAGTATAGGAAAAAGGCTTAATAAAAGGAGTTACCCTATCAACTGGCAGGATACCCATCTGAGGTTGAATTGGCTTAGCTTTTCTTATCTTACAAACATTACACTTGTTTTCAATAGTCCTAATTAGGCTTCTTAAAGAAGGAATCCAATATTTTTGTCGTATGTCTCCCATTACATTCCCGATATTTTGGTGACAATTTTTTGTGTGATAAAATTCTACTAATAGACAGGAGAACCTGTCATTTTTCGGAAGTATTAAAGGTCGTTTGGCATAGCTTGAAAGTATGGAAGCATTATCTAAACGACCACCAACTCGTAGTAATCCAATTTCATCGACGTAAGGATTTAATGTTTTGAGATCACTTGGTATATCAATATTCTGTTTTGATGTAAGCTTGTTGTATTCATTAGGAAAATGTTTTTTTTGAATGCATCGTACAATTTTATTTTCAGCTTCAGTCAATTCATCCATAGTCAGTTCTCCATCAATTTTTCTTCCAAAATTTAATTTAAGAATAATATTTTTGTAGAATCTTATAATCCAGGACATAACTCGAAGCACTTTCAAAAATTTCGAAAAACGGTTTATAGTTGCTTCAATGACATTTAAATCTTGTGTTAACAATACGATGTGCCTTGATTTCAAAAATTCATCACTTTTATCTTCCTTAGTGAAAATATATGCTACACATTATCAACGAACCTACAACAAAACGCTTAAATTACAACACAGACATTGACAATTGCGCTCAATTATATCGACACAATAATAAACACATAAAACAAAACAATTAGTTGATGAAAACTGATGAAACGAATAAGATGTACGACATTTAAATATTAAACTGTTTCAATATTATAATGTATGTATTGTTAAAGTGTATAGTGTTTTCTAGTTATTAATTTTAAGAAAATGTATCTTTTTTCTGTACGTAGATTCCTTGATAATGGTTAACGAAGTTAACCAAAATATTGGAAAAATAAAGTGAAACAAAATATTTTATTGTTTTTCATTTTTTAATATTTTAATTTGACCTTAAGCCGAACAAAATCTTCTACTAACTTTTTTATAATATAAAGTGTATTAAAATGTATTTAATTTAACTAAGATTAATAATAAAGACTTTAAATTTTTTATTCCAATGACTCTTTACTTATGTTTTCAGTCATTTTTAAGAATAAAATTGCATTCGATTTACTCTTGACCAGGTTTGTTCACTCAAAATTGTGCGAAGTCGGTTTAGAGAACTCCAAGAAAATGTGAATTCGTTTTAAAAAAAAATTTTCTCAGATTCGTTTTACAGAACAGGGCCAAATAAATAATCTTAATGATGAGAGAAGAAAACTGTTAAATATATAATTTAGCACAGGACAAAAGAGATCAATTCAAGTTGTAGCAACGGGATTAAAACTGTTCTGACCGACATGGTGATAGGACTGCTTGTTAAAAGTATTTATATTTTATCATTTGTATTTACTCACCTTTTCTCACGAGAGCGCGAATGTCTATGTGACCTGCTACTACCTAACTCTTTCATAGGACTAAAACGATCTCTTGAGCGGCGCTCTTTAGAACGACTACGTCTGTAATCACGTGTGCGGCTGTTTTTTCTCACCGACCTTGAATTACTTCTCTTTCGATCCTTAGATCTACTGCGGCGATTTTCTCGTGAATGACTTCTTATACGGCGGTCTCTTGAACGATGATCACGGTCACGTGAAGGTCTCCTACGGTCTTTTTCGCGATCACGACTATAATCTTTCGGCCGATGACTATCTTTCACTCTGCCTCTCTCCCGTTCTGAATTTGACGACTTCAAATCATTCTTTTCATCATCCCCTCGTGATCCTGATCTACTTCTAAATAAGTAAGTCAATTTAACTGTTTTAAACAAACCAAATAAAAAAATTACCTGGATCTATATCGACGCCCATAACCTTCTGCTACAAAGTTACGATTATCAGATTTTCCGCATTTATCGTCATTTTGGATATTCCCACCGGTACTGGTGCTGCTACTGCCAATTGCTGAATTCTAATAGGATTTCATAAGAAGATACAACAACAAGGTATTCACGTACAAATAATAACGTCGTCAGACATCAACGACGACACATTAAAATTTGATTGTTTATCGTATTGATATTGTTGTTGATGGTTGTAGTAGTAAAAAAGTTGATTAAACAAGAGAAAGTAAATCAAAGTAATTAGTTATTTTCTTTGAAAATATGCAATTTATTAATCAATCATCAAATCATAAGTACAACAATGGTAGTGCGTAATGGTCTTATATAAATCAAGTCAGACATCACAACACCATCATCATAATTGGCGATTTGTTTAATTTTTAGTTTTGTTCTTGCTTTACACTACTTTACTTTTATACGCGAATTTCTTAACATGTTCTGTTACTTTAATATAAAATTGTAATTTAAATTTTCGCCGTCTCTCGGTCGAGTTGTGGCGATTCTTTTAAAAATTTTTAATTTAATTATTTATTTGCTTTTGCCCTTTGCTTTGTTATTTAAACTGTAGACAGTTGATGGGTAGGCGATTGCTAATTTCATTTATGGTAAGGTAGTAGTAGAAGTAGTAGATATTGTGAATTGTATTCCCTTTTTATATCCTGCATTAGACATTAGTGCTGCCCAGACGCATATTTGTGTATTTATCTGAAATTTAGTTCAGGTTCAGTTTGAATGTATTTAAATGTTTTTTTTTACGAATCCAATATCAGATAAGTAAAATTGAATATATTTGCTTATATAGAAATGCTTTGGTACAAAGTATTTATATATATATATATTTATAGGCGTTTTTTCTGGCGCATTCAAAACTTACCAAAAGGTCTCCAGCTTTACATATTTTAGAATGACCAAAAAGAATCAATCTCTAGCAACAAATTGGGATTAATGATTTTCTGCAAAGACATTTCACCCTTAAAAATTATTCTATATTTTATTACTTATTGAAAATTTAATGTTTATTAACAAAAATCAAGCTGATGTATAGAATAGATAAAATTGGCCTCGGTATAAAAAAGTGCACTGTTCCCATAAAAAGTATATTATTAAATTACTCTTATAAAAACTAAAGGTTCTCATATATTTTTTGACTTTGTTGATTTTATTTTATTATAGAAGAACAACTACTATGCTAATTCGAATATACATTGTACTATGACCTGTAATACACTATAATAATTTAATTAATTTTAATGATTAAATAATACTCACAATAGCTTATTAGCCAAAATACTATTAAATTATACATTTTGAAAAGAAACAATACTTTAAAATTATATATTATTTTCTCGGTATACTTCAATTTGGTTTTCCGTAGCAAGTGCGATTTAGTAAGATTTAAAATTTGTTCTACTGCAATGTCCACAATTTTAAGCTTAAGCATGTTTTTAGCAAATTAAACAATAATATGCCTGCACAAACATAAAGTAAAGTTCAAAGAAACGATAATGGTTAGCGTGTGGACTATTAATCATTGGATTTTTCGATGGCCTGTGTTCGAATCCCAAAAAATGTTTGAAAACAGTTCTCTCATTAGTCGGCATAACTTCACAGCAAAAAAAAAGTCGGCGAGGAAAAATAAGTCAGATTCACACTGTAATTTTTTCATTGGATTTTTTTTTTTTTAATTTCTCTTAGCGATGAAATTTTATGCCACCGTAAATTCCGCTTTTATTCTATTTCTATTCCGCTTTTTATTATTCTGTTTTGTATTAATTTAAATAACAAAAAACAATATAACGTTCACAAAGCAAGTGTAAAAACATCCCACCAACATTTAAGCTATGCCATTTTGCTTACCCCGTTTGCTTCTCTACACCTCTTATGTTCAGAGTGAAGCCCGATAGTAAATGAGGCTGTAATATATTATAGAACCTAGAAAGGCCATAAAATAAGACCTAGACAACGCCGGTTACAATAAGCTAATAATATATTTTTTAATTTGCAGAGAAAGTTATATCAGAATAAAATTGTTTTATTGGAAAAGCAAAATACATGACTCAACCCAGGCAGAAATTACGACTGTACCTAACAATAATGTAGCATTTCAACACTGTGAAAAAGATTATATCCTTAGATTCGTAACACTGCAAGACTTTAAATACAGAAGTAAGACTTCAGTTTGTGATACCGTTAAAAAAAAGTAAAGCAAGAGTGCTTTATTCGGATATGCCGAATCTTTTATACCCTTTACCCTTTACCATTAATGTAAATCTAGATAAGTGAAGTAACTCCAATCAAAAGACAAAATATAGTGACAGAGAATTAAAAATTAGAAAAAAAGTAACTATATATATTTTTACATAAAAATGTCATTGGCTCTTAATAGATTAAGCATTTTAATCTGTTAAGAGCCAATATAGTATATATACCTATAGAAGTTATCCAATTATTAAATTTGGTAAGAATACCAAAGTTTTTTATCTGCTGCAATATCGTCAATATAACAAGAATTGATTGCTTATGTTATCTTAATAAAAACTTATACTATTATTGCTATTATTATTATTAATTTTGTACCGAAAAATTACGTTGCATTGAATTTTTTTTATTTTTTATTCTTACAAAACGAAAACACCTACAGAGTTTTGAACCATTAATTCTGTTGTTTTAAATTTCCAAATTAAAAAAAAACAAGAGTGCTATATTCGGCTATGCCGAATCTTATATACCCTTTACAATATACATATAAAGCACTGAATACTAGTTTAAGTCGAACGAGCATTCTCTTGGCAGATTAGTTTAGCTGCTGCCATTATAAGTAAAACAAATGTACAAAATATCGGCAAGACAAATTTCAAGAAAAACATTAGCAACTTACAACAACGAGCAACTAGTAAATAATATATGAACAGGAAAACACCACACTTAGCTTTTTCTTTTTCAAAACCAGTAAAAAAATCAGGGTCTGTTTTTCAAATATAAGAGCCCTACATAGGTATAAAACAGTACAAATTAAAGATAGATAAAAAACAACAACATTCACTTTTTTCTTGAACAAACCATATGTATAAAACTATTTTAAGTTTCCATGAAACAAACGCTGCCAAAATACAGAAGGAGCCACAAATATTTCATTTAATTAAATGTTAAGCGCAATTCAGTATAAAATTAGGAAAATTACGCTTGTAATGTACGTTACAAAAGGTTTTTTTATAAAAATAGACAAAAAGTTTTAGCTGTAAACAAATTTTTTATGAATTGCGTTTTATGTGTTAAAGTTATGAAAACACAAAATTAATTCCTATTTTTGGAGCGTGCGTCTTTGTAATTAATTAATTCGCAACAAATACCTGTTATGACCTTCAAAAGTACTCTTAATTTGAACTAAACATTTACGTATAATTTGATGTAATCTCGTTTGAAAGTCAATAAAATTTGCCAAAAACGAGCAATAACAAGCGGTCGCCACGCATACTGGAGCTGAAACCGATAAAAAATGTCACCAAAAACTAGAAATTGATTTGAAGACATAAAATATCTCGGCATACATCTTGACCGGCGCCTTACTTGGAAACGCCACATAGAATCAAAGTTAACACAAATGAAGTTAAAAGCAGTCCAACTCAACTGGCTTATCGGCAGAAATTCCACTCTCGCTTTAGATTGCAAACTTTTATTGTACAAGACAATTTTAAAACCAATTTGGTGTTATGGCATTCAATTATGGGGGACTGCCTCTGCAAGCAATATAGAAAAAATCCAAAGGCGCCAAAATAAGATTCTACGGATGATTACAGTTGCTCCCTGGTACATAAGAAATTCGAACATCCACAAAGATCTAAACGTGCAATCAGTAAAAGCAGAAATAGCGAAATTTGCAGTAACGTATTTGCAGAAACTTGCAACACATCCAAATCCGCTAGCTCGCAACATGCTAAATGAACGTGGTTACAGTCGCTTAAGAAGGAGGGATATTTATTCTCTCACCCGAACATCAGAGGGATAACCCACAATGATAGAAGCAACCGTGAAACATACATCTTTTTTGTCTAGCATTGGCTGGACATAATAAGTATATTTATTTTTTTATTTTAGGCTTAAGATATGAGTAATTATTGTTAGTTCAAAAATATATTTGAAGATTCAATAAATAATTAATTAATGAAAAAAAAAAAAAAAAAAAATTTGAAGAATGTGGACAATTGGCGTAAAATGAACAAATTAATGCTATAAACACAATCAAAGGTTACCGACCATCGACTACCGACTACAAAAGTAGCTGGCTACAAAAATAGCCAAGTTGCCAGCTACTTAATTTTTTTAACGACCATCGACCACTAACTACAAAAAAAACATGTGTTTTGACATACATGTATGTATTTAAGTTAACCAAAACAAACTTGATTTTTTTAAGTGAATTTGTGTAAAAAAAAATTTAAATGTCTCAAGCAAATTTAATTAACTTTATAAATACTATTGCTAAAATTGTGGAAACAAAGACTTCAGTGTATTAAGTGTCCACGTCCATATTTGCATGTAAATTGAACTAAACATTTACATTAAACAATATAATAAATGTATATAAACAGTAAAAATTACTATTATATACTTATCAATTTCAATAAAAAACCCAAAAAATAAATATAAATGAAACAAATTAGAAATTTATGAAAAAAGAACTAAATGAAAAATTTCACAAACAAAAAGTAAATGAAAAATGTATTTTTTTTTTTTTAAATCTTAATTTAATAATGGCAGGGGTATATAACTACAGCGCCAAGGTATCCCACAAGTATTATGATATTAGTAGTCTCTCCAGGAACTGCACATCAACCTATACCTTCGTATAGAAAGTGGAAAATTCTGTTGAATAAAAACTGTGCGCGTTGCGACTTCAATTATAACTTCACTTTTTTTTAAATCTGCTCGCGCGCATATGTTCCCCCTTCGAGATAAAGTAATAAACTGATGAAAAATGTAAACAAATTAACAGATGATTATTATTTTTCAATGGTGCCACTATAAAAGTTTTTCGCGTTTTTAATAGCGATACTTAATGTATTGCGTTTTTAAAAACACCATTTCATGCATTTATTGTATTGGCACCACTAATCTGTTTTTTGTAGCCAAGAAAAATAGAAATTAGCCTAAGTTGGCTACGGGCTACAAAAGTAGCCGTGTAGTCGGTAGTCGTGTAGCTGCAAAAAATTTATTCTCATAAGCACGCATGTATTCTATTTTTGACATCTTGTAGTCGATGGTCGGTGGACATGATTATGTTTATAGCATAATATGTCGATTATAGATGGCAACCGAACTTCAGTTGCGTTGCCAGTTGCCAAAACTATATTATGGATAACAACTGGCAACTGAAGGCTGGCAACCTCAGTTGCCAAATAATATTAATATTGGCAACCATGTTTTTCTGGTTGCTTTGAAGTCTTTTCAATTGAAAAAAGCTGTTAAATGAAAAAGTAAGAATGTTTTCTTTTATTAATTTTTTTGTTTAATGAAAATTTAAATATATTTTATGTCTGTAGATTACAAAATGGTCAAAATCACCACCAGACACATTTTTTTCTATTAACTAAAAAATTATTTACTTTTTACCAATTTGTAAACTATTTTTTTCACTTATTTTTGTTTTCTTATTTGTATTTATTTTATATTTAAACTTAGTTCTATATTTTAAAGCTTTCTTCCACTTTTCTATTTATTGCATTGTATGCTTGTTTACATTTATTTTCAGTTGCTGATATGTCGAAATAACGATTTCGATAACTTCTTGGCAACTGAAAAAATTTGCCATCCATATGAATTTTTTTTTCAGTTGCGTTGCTCATTGACAACGCAACTAAAGTTGGGTTGCTATCCATAATCGACTTATAAAATTACATGAAAACGGAACAAAAATTATAAAAATAAATATGAACAGCAATATGCAACACACTTGAACTATACATACTATATTTTGAGATCGAGTACGGCAAAAAAAAAAGTAGATGACCCTTTTTTTAATTTTTTTTTTGTACGTCTGCGAGACCTTTATTTTCTAATATCCTTAAAAAAAACAATTAATTTTTTTTATATGGCTATGTTTATATTTAAAAATTTAATTACAATAAAAAGTTAACGATAACATTAAATTTTAAAACACTTCTTTAAAAATTAAAATAATCTTTCAAATATTTTTGAAAACGTGGTTATTTGCAATAATATTACTATTGATTTTAGAACAAGAAAGCATTAAACCCGACACCAGTTTGGATTTCGCCAAAAACACGGAACACCGGAACAGTGTCACAGAATTGTAAGCGTAATAGCGGACTCGCATTTAGCAGGGCAGCATTTCTTTGCGTTAAAAGGCAGGATAGTGTGGCACGAAGGCCTGCTGTTTAAACTTAAAAAAATTCTACCAACTCCATTATTTTTGGTAATAAAAGCATACCTACACAATTGGACTTTTTATGTCAAAGTTGGTGACGAGGTATCAAGCATATTCCAGATATTAAGTGGCGTACCGCAGGGCAGTGTTTTGGGTCCTAACTGTACACAATGTACACTTCAGACATGCAAACATCATATATTTTAGTTGCGAATTATGCGGACGATACCGCCTTAATATCCTCTAATGAATACCACATTAAAGCATCATCTGCAATGTAAAGAGCACATGATGCCCTAAAGCATTGGTTAGATGAATGGAAAATTATCATAAATGTAGAGAAATGTAGTCACAATACATTTATTTTAAGAAACCAAGAGTGCCCTCCATTATATATTAATGGTTTAGAATTACCAAAATCAAACTGCGTTAAGGATTTGGTTATGTATATAGAAAAACGCCTTACATGGAAGGACCATATTAAAAAAAGGAGAAACCATCTTAAAATCGGAGTTCAGAAAGTACACTCATCGAACACACAATGTTCTGTTCAAAACCAACCCGTACATATTTTTCTGTTCATAACAATTATGTGTGTTACTAAATTTTTAAATTTTCCGTAGACAACCACTTTTACTTTTAATGATTTTGTTTTTTCGGAACGCGTACTAAAAGTAGAGTACGCGTACGCAAACAATTGCTTTAGTGGAACATTCGCGTACGCGTACGCAAAAAAATATTTTAATAGAACACATTCGTGGTTGTGTACGGAAAATTTAAAAATTTAGTAACACATAATTGTTATGAAAAAAAAAATGTTCGGGTTGGTTTTAGTTGTTTGTTTTTAATTTATGTACGAGAATTTTGTACAGTGAGTGTACTTTTCTGAACTCTGCTTAAAATAAAAACCAAAAAAATGAACTGTCTAATTGGGAAAAAATTCGAACTAAGCCTAGACAACAAAATTAAATTGTACAAAGTAATTTTAAAACCAGTACGGACGTATGACATTGAGTTGTGGGGAACGACCAGTAACTTAAACATTGAGATACTGCAGCGGTATCAATCCAAAACAATGCAATGCATACGAGATTTGAAAATCTCATTTATTCAAAATGAAATAAACAGGTTTAACTTAAGGTACATAAATAGGCGAAGCTACCATCAAAATTCATTGGCAATTGCGTTACCTTTTGAAACAAATAAAATTAGAAAGTTAAATCTCTAAACAATGAAAATATTCACCCTTATCGTGTTTTTCGTTATCGTAGCAAAAACTAGGCGTTTTTTAAGTTTTGTAATAGACTAAAGATAGCTCGTAACAGTTATCATTAATCTATTACAAAATAGTTTGTTAAAGTTAATGTAGTGAGCTATTAACTCATATTTTTTAAAGTATTAAATTTGCTTAATAACGTAAATAAAAAAAATAATAAATTAAAAAAAGTTAAAATCACAAATTTTTTTCGTGTACTTTTTGTGTAGTACTGTGTTTCTATACATCCAGACAAGATTTTTATGCTCTCCATATACGGGTCGTTACCTCTTTAGCATTAATTTTTGGTCGTATCTGCAATCAAATTGTAAATATTTTTACGTAATGATTTTGAAAAGTTAGAAGTTTCTAGTCCTTGTTGCATCCAAGGCATTGTTAAGGATGATGAAAGTTTTTTCACATATTCCCTACGACTTAAGGGGTTTTGCTTCAAAGAAATTACATTGTGAGAAAAAATAAAATAATAGTTTATAAATGCCATGTTGAGCATTCCATAAAAGATTGGCACCTACAGGTTTTTCTTGAACATGACATCGGCGAACACATTTGTGTAGTTCTAGTACAAATCAAGTATGTTTTACCTGTTTTATCAACAATGAAACCTTTTTCATTGCATGAGGCCAACAAATAAACCATTTTAGATGGTTTAGGTTAATACGATAGCAGAGTGAGAGAACAATCGTACCATAACATGGACGTTTCGACTTTTAGTGCGCTGGAGCTTTTCATTTCTCCAGGATTTCATACAAGGGTCAAAGCCATTATTATATAAAATTTTTTATATAATAGAAATAGAAAAACAACTCAAAAACCAAGAAAAAGATTATAAATAATAAAACTTAAGTTTCACAAAAAATAACGATACGTCTGCAAGGCGTGTATTTTGTAATTTAGCGAAATAGAACAAATATAGAAAATTATCAGTTTTTACTCTCAAATATCTGTTTTACCATGAGTATTTGGATATGTCTGTTTATGAAACAGATATTGTAGTGCATATGGTATAAACATGCATACCCAAAATATAAAATAAATATCAAAAGTAAATGACCGACAAAAAATGCAGTTAGTAGAAAATGCAAAGTCAAGTGTTGAATGAAATATTGTAATTTAAGATTTTTAATAAATATATGAACAATAAGTAGGAGAAATAGATAAATATATATGTAAATAATAAACATAGAAATTATTGATTATGAATAGGAGAAATGATTATTCTTTAAGAAAACATAGAATAAGAAATAGTATATAAGCTAGGGAAAATTGTAAATAAAATCAGAAATAATTCTGACTTTAAGCAATAGAGTTGTTTTATTCCTCAACAAACTTCGGCAATTAACTTTGCCATCATATAGAGCCGCCTTCTACTCTAAGGCTCTTTAATAAAACAAGAGTACTATAGATACAACATTTTAAACAAAACATTTACAAACCTTACATGGCGATCCTGCCAAACTGAACATGCCAAACTGGACATGCCAAACTGAACACAGAAACATATACGGCATAATAGATTTTGTTTTTAAGAAAAATTGACCCTATAAACCTATACTTCACAGTCTTGGTGTCCAGATGAGCGTGGAAGAGTTAGAAGCAACCAGGTTGGAGATAGATAGTCTGTTTCAGAAGTGGGAGCGATTGTTGGAAGAAGAATACATACCCCAGCCAGTAGTGTCGAGTCCAGAGGTCCCCAAATATTGTCCGGCAAAGAAAAAGATACCCATACAAGAGTATCTCAAACGGTTACAAAAAACAAAAACACAAACTCCAAAGCCCGAAAGTCCGAAGGAAGACAAAAAAAAAGAAAAGAGGAGGAAAGGCAGTTAAGAGGAGAAAACTAATAGCCGAAACCTATAGACAATTTCATCTCACCGGCAACAAGGCCGAGAAATCAAGGTTGTTGAAAGAAATCAAAGAAATTAGGAACAACCAATTATAAAATTTTTTCTTTCCAAAAATAACTAAAATTAAAAACCATAATGGGTGGATGGTTTTCAAAGGAGGATATTATCGTAAATGAAAACAACACTGGTGTAATGACGATGACTCATGACCATATACAAATAGTAATCCTAATCCTCTTAATAGCATTAGTAATAAGTAAAATTAATGAATACTATAAAAATTATATGAAGAAAAAACCAATTAGATTTGCCAATAAGTTAGAAAATGTATAAATAAATGGATAAATTAATAAATATATATAAAAATTTAAAGAAAAGTCCAAATAGATTTTATACAAAAAGTTATGTAATAGAGACTTTAAATTTAATAGAAGAATTAAAAACTATTGCATTGAATAATGAAGGCTATCCTCTAGAAGAAGTAAGTGAAATTGAAAATAAAATTTTAAATTATTTGAAAATAAAAGAAAATAAAGAAATAGCAAATATGGCATCGTTTGGCATTCTTGACGCATCGAAAATAATACCAGAGTTCAATGGTGACCTAGGACAAATTAGTAATTTTTTAGGTATAATAGAGTTCTATTCTAGCACTCTCAAAGATGAAACGGAAGTTGCTAAATTAATAAAATTCGTTTTAGCCACTAAATTGACAGATAAGGTAAGGAACAAGTTGATTTCAGAAGAAACTCCAAATTCGCTCGAAACTTTCAAAAATACCCTTAGGAATATATTTTCTCCCAAGAAATCACTCTCTTCAGTCCATACCGAATTAGCGAAACAGATTCAAGGGAATAGTACAGTAACCCAATTCGCTAACAGGGTTGAATCTCTTGTAGCTGCTCTCAATGAATTCCATATTTCAGAACTAGGATCCCAAAGCAGAGTAACGATTATTAAAATGAATGATCAAGTTGCTCTTAGTACCTTTAAGAATGGTTTAAATGAACCACACAGATCCACAGTTTTGGCTGCTAGACCCAAAAGTTTAAATGAAGCAATCCAAATAGCTTCAGAAGTAGTTTCACAAACGAATTCTGTAATGCATTTTAATAGGAACACAAATTTTTCTTACAACAGGAGATTTCATAATAGGAATAATAATTCTGGTAATCATTTTAGGAATAATAATTTCCGCGGTACTAACCTACCAAGAAATAATAATAATTACAACAACCAGAGAAATAATAGTAATTACAATAATAATTACAATAATAATCAAAGAAATGGTAATAATCACAATAATAATCAAAGAAATGGTAGTAATTACAACAATAATAACAGGAGAAATGGTGATTTTAGAAATAGGAACCAAAGAAGGATATATTTTGCTCAGGAACAGGGAAACGAGATAGACCCCTGCAATCCTCAAGAGTAAATGTGACAGAAGATGTAGGGAGGTTAAAACAATTAAAAGAATATGCATTAAAAACTTACAAGTCGCACACAGACGCACCTCATTTTGTAACATTTAAAACATGTGAAGGAAATTTTGTGAGATTTTTAATAGATACAGGTGCAGACATTTCTATATGTAAAGAAAATTTTATAGGAAATAACGAAATAAAAGAACACAACGCTTGCAAAATAACGGGTATTGAAAACAATGCAATTCAAACAATGGGTACTTCAATACTGAAATTAGTATTTCCAGAGGATATAGTAAACCATGAATATCAAATAGTAAGTACAGAATTTCCAATAGCAACAGATGGTATTTTAGGAAGAGATTTTTTCACTAAATATTTGGCAAAAATAGATTATGAGACATACACATTAGCTGTTATAATAAATGAAACTGAATATGTTCTACCAATGACAACAAATATCAATAAAATCACTATACCACCAAGAACTGAAATAATACAAGCAGTAAAATTATATATTGAAGAAGATAGCGTGGTATGTGCAAAGCAAATTTGTGACAATATTTTTGTTGGTAATACAATAATCCCAAAACATGGAACAAAGCACATTAAAATTTTAAATGCTTCAGACAAAGAAGTTACAATATCTCAATTTGATTTACAAATCGAACGTTTATCAGATTATAACATTCTCTATAATAAAAAAGAAAATGCAAATAGAAAACAAAAGGACAGATGGGAAAAATTAAGAAAATTACTGAGTATAGATACAGTCGACATTAACGCAAAACAAACCATAGAGGAAATATGTAAAGAATTCCAAGATATTTTTCATTTAGAAGGAGACCATTTAACAGCAAATAATTTCTATAGACAAAGATTACAAACTGTGGACGATACCCCGGTGTACACACGAAATTACAGATTACCACAGTCACAACAGGAAGAAATTAAAACACAAGTTAATAAATTGATAGAAGAAGATTTGGTTGAACAGTCTGTTAGTCCTTATAATTCTGCTTTACTTTTGGTCCCTAAGAAAAGTGACAACAGTGAAAAGAAATGGAGATTAGTTGTCGATTATCGTCAGTTAAATAAAAAATTAGTCAATGACAAATTCCCATTACCCCAACTAGATGATGTATTAGACAAAATAGGAAGAGAAAAATATTTCTCAACGCTCATTCCACCAGATATAATTACAACAAGCATCTAGACCACTTACAGCATTTTCCACAGGCAAGGGACACTATCAATTCAAAAGATTACCTTTTGGTCTCAAGATATCATCAAACAGTTTCCAAAGAATGTTGACAATAGCATTAACAGGGTTAGATTCCAATGCATTTATATATGTAGACGATATAATTGTTTTCGGATGTTCGCTACAACACCATAATGAAAATTTAATAAAAGTTTTTCAAAGATTAAAAAGTCACAACCTTAAATTAAATCCAAATAAATGTAATTTTTTGAAACCAGAAGTAGTTTATTTAGGACATCTTATTACAGATAAAGGAATAATGACAGACCCAAATAAATGTAAAGCATTTGAGATTTATCCAGTCCCAAAGAATGCAGATGATACAAGAAGATTCGTAGCTTTTTGTAATTATTATAGACGCTTTGTTAAAAATTTTGTACAGATAGCTAAACCTCTAAATGAATTATTAAAGAAAAATCAACAATTTCATTGGTCAGAAAACTGCCAAAAATCTTTTGAAATGTTAAAATCTATAGTTTCAAATCCACCAATATTACAATACCCAGATTTTGAAAAAGAATTTATACTCACTACTGACGCATCTGATTACGCGTTAGGAGCGGTACTTTCACAAGGTGAAATAAATACCGATTTACCGATCTCATATGCAAGCCGATCTTTAAATAAACATGAAATTAACAAGCCCGTGATAGAGAAAGAACTTTTAGCTATTCATTGGGGAATAAATCACTTTCGACCATATTTATATGGAAGAAAATTCAAGGTAGTAACTGATCACAGACCACTAGTATCATTGTTTACTCATAAGAATCCTTCATCAAGATTAACTAGAATTAGATTAGATCTCATGGATTACGATTTCGAGATTATATATAAACAAGGGAGAATTAATACTAATGCCGATGCATTATCAAGAATCAAAATAGATTCTAATGATTTGAAAGATATGATACCAAAAAGTATAAACGTAATGACAAGAAAAATGGCTGAGGACTTAAGAAGAAGTAAAGAAAATACATTGATTAGAGAAGATGAAAATGATAAGGAAAGAGAAAGTGACAGAGAGACTGATCACATCTATATGTGGAACAGCATTTCGTTTTCACAAATTAAAGGATATCCAAGATTAAATTTTGTTATAGATAAAATGAATAAAAGCAAACCAAAAGTTGAAATTTTTGGGAATCACGTAACAGTATCTTGTAATGAAAATGCATACTCGAATCCAGATTCAGTTTTGCAGAAGTTAACTAAGGTTTTACGCGATAATCAAATTTTCACAATAACGTTTGCGAAAGATGATACGATTTTTACACTCATACGTGAGGAAAAATTAAGAAAAATATATAAATAAACATAGACAAAGACCCATAGAGGTAATATTATTTAAACAACCAGAAAGAATATTAGAAAAAGATAGACAAAAAGAGATAATAAAAGAATATCATGAAACCCCACATGGAGGTCATGCAGGAGTACGTAGAACAGTCATTAGATTAAAGCAAAAATACATTTGGAAGAATATGTATAAAATGATCAAAGATTTCATCAGTCATTGCGAATCTTGTAAAAAGAATAAAGTCATTAGGCATACCAAAGCACCACTCCAAATAACGAATACACCAACAAAACCATTTCAAGTTATACAATTAGACACAGTAGGTCCATTAAGAATATCAAATGGATATAGATACATATTAACAGCACAATGCGAACTAACAAAATATGTTGATGCATTTCCGATAGAAACTAAAGAAACATCTGAGATAGGAAGGATATTAGTAGAAAAATTTATACTAAAATATGGATGTTTTGATACAATAAAAACGGACAGAGGAACTGAATTCGTAAATGAATTATTTAATAGGATATGTACACTTATGAAAACTAAACATGTAACTTCAACAGCATATCACCATGAAACCTTAGGTAGTATAGAAAGAAATCATAAAGTTTTAAACGAATACATGCGTTCTTTCACGGAACAATACAATTGGGATGAATGGATTCCATATTATACATTCGCCTATAATACAACACCACACTCATCCACAGGGTTTTCCCCATTTGAACTTGTATTTGGAAAATTAGCATCAATGCCAACTGAACCAATATCAAACGATAAATTTTACAATTATGAAGATTATATCACAGAATTAAAAATAAAATTAAAACATGCACATGAAATGGCAAATAAAAAACTGTTAGAAAATAAAATAAAACAAAAAAATATTAAAGATAAGAATATTAACGATATCAAATTAAGAATAGGAGATAAAGTATTTTTAAGAAAAGAAACCGCAAAGAAAAATGAAAACCAATATACCGGTCCTTTTGAAATAATAAACACACAAGACGTAAATGTCACAATTTTAATAAATAATAAACCTATGACTATACATAAGAATAGAATAAAATTATGTTAAGTACTATCTTGTAATTTAATACAAAAAAAAAAAATTTTTTTTCTTTCATTCAATAAAAATTTTTTTTCTTTTAAACGGTAAGGGTGTAGTGCATATGGTATAAACATGCATACCCAAAATATAAAATAAATATTAAAAGTAAATGACCGACAAAAAATGCAGTTAGTAGAAAATGCAAAGTCAAGTGTTGAATGAAATATTGTAATTTAAGATTTTTAATAAATATATGAACAATAAGTAGGAGAAATAGATAAATATATATGTAAATAATTAACATAGAAATTATTGATTATGAATAGGAGAAATGATTATTCTTTAAGAAAACATAGAATAAGAAATAGTATATAAGCTAGGGAAAATTTTAAATAAAATCAGAAATAATTCTGACTTTAAGCAATAGAGTTGTTTTATTCCTCAACAAACTTCGGCAATTAACTTTGCCATCATATAGAGCCGCCTTCTACTCTAAGGCTCTTTAATAAAACAAGAGTACTATAGATACAACATTTTAAACAAAACATTTACAAACCTTACAATATTTTAGATAATTGTGTGCTGCTTATGATACAGACGAGAACTAATAAGCAGTATTTTAACTTCGTAGTAATAGCCCGAATTGTTATTATTATTGTTTAGCTTTAGTATATTGTGTTTATATGATTTTAAAGGTAGAATTAGCAATATTTATAATATTAATGATAATTTTATTTTATAAAAACAAATGAAAAATTAAAACTTTTTTGTCTAGTCGCGCGTTGAGTTATGAGGATAGAATTAGGGATGAGCGATCCCGTGATTTTGGAGGAACATCGTTACCAGTGAACGTGATTTTCAAATAACCGTTCTTTTAAATAGTTACCGTGATCACCGTTTGCAGTTCTTTTTATATTTAAACATACATGTTTATGTAGGAAGAATACAATACTATGTAATATTTTATGCAATTATAATGTAATTATAATGGAAAAGGTATTTTGATCTCTACATTAAAAGCAGCTGTAATTAAATTTGCCCAAAATTATACAATTCGGTAACACTGATTGGTTATAGGTTCAAATAAAAGAAGCACACAACATTTTTTTGTTTTTTTTCTACATACATATGTATGTATGTGTGAAGTTTGGTAAAGAATAGTCGTTGTTAATAAGTAGAAGCAAGAAAAAGCTACACAGCAAAGAAGCTGCATTAATATACATATGAAAGAATGAAAGAGTCAAAAGTACTTGAATTGCTCTTTCACAAAGTAAAATTAAATTTAAGTTTGTATGTATGCAACAATAAAAGAACGTTCTTATGCGGAACTGTTATTTGATCAACTCAGTCACTGTAGTGACCAGTGATTTTTTAATCACAGTGATTTAATCACAGGTACAAAAATATCGCTCATCTCTAGATAGAATTAATTCAATTAAGGAATTTTATTATATGTTTATTTAAAAAAATGAATTCCTTTTTTGATAAAAACTAGTAAATAATTAAAATTAATGTATAAAAAAGGTTTATTACATACATCTGTACATGCATATATACATAAAAAGAGGTTCCGAAAAACTTTAATAAAAAAAAAAGTAGGAATAACATTTACACTTCTTGAAATACACCCAGTAATAATATTGTCCCTTTTTTATATGGACATATTAAATAACGCAATTATCGTTATGTTATTTGTGCATTCAAAATTTCTAACATATACTAAAAAACCTCTTTTCTGCATTAGCTTAATAAATAGAGAGTAAAATTTATTCGAAATTCGAAAATTATTAAAAAGTTTTTTAGAAAAAAAAAATAAAAGAGTAAAATGGACTGGCTCGTTGTAATTGCCTACCAAAGGATAGTCAGCTTAACAACGGATAAATTATAACAGGATAGTATATCTCTCAGTAGTGTGCGTAGACAATTCGCTGTCATAGCATCATCTAACGTTGCTACCAGAGACGAGCGATATTTTAGTACCTGTGATTAAATCACTGTGATTAAAAAATCACTGGTCACTATAGTGAGTGAGTTGATCAAATAACAGTTCCGCGTAAGAACGTTCTTTTATATTTGCACACATACAAACTTAAATTTAAATTTTACTTTGTCAAAGAGTACTTTTGACTCTTTCATTCTTTCATATGTATATCAATGCAGCTTCTCTGCTATGTTGGTTTTTCTTGCTTCTACTTATTAACAACGACTATTTTTTCCAAATTTCACACATACATACATATGTAGCAAAAAAAAATGTTGTGTGCTTCTTTTATTTGAACTTATAATCAATCAGTGTTACCGAATTCTATAATTTTGGACAAATTTAATGACAGCTGTTTTTAATGTAGAGATCAAAATATCTTTTCCATTATAATTACAGTTTGTATAAAAAATTACTTAATATTATATTCTTCCTATATAAACATGTATGTTTAAATATAAGAAGAACTGCAAACGGTGATCACGGTAACTATTTAAAAGAACGGTTATTTGAAAATCACGTTCACTGGTAACGATGTTAATCAAAAATCACGGCCTCGCTCATCCCTAGTTGCTACTTTTCTTTGTACACTAAGTAAACGCCATAAAGCATAATAAAACAATATTGTAAAGTGACATTTTTATCACAAAAATCTGGTGAAGTATGGACGTTTAAACATTAGGCACTATAAGAATATATTTTTGTTTTCGAGTAAGTAATAAGATTTGCTAGCTGGGGTTTGAGTTAAATTTAGATATCAGACATCAAGTTTTATTCCTATCTCAGTTAAATTTAAAAAAAATTAATTAGAATGTAAATCCGTCAACGAAAGGGTTAAGGTTTATTTTTAACCAACTTTAAAAAAAAGAGGTTATACAATTCGGCTGAATGTTGCTTTTTTTATATTTGTGCCTCCAGAACTCAGTCATTTCTGATCTGATTTTGATAATTTTTGGTAATATGATAGATTGTGCTTACAGAATGGTCCCGTTTTAAAAACAGCTCATAATCTTAAAAATTAAAGGGTGTCCCCGTATTGATATAAATTTACTTATATGGTCTTACCTTTTGAACCGTTATAGACAAACGCTTGCAAATTGGACAGAATGTCGATTGCTATGACCGTTATAGTAACAAGTATTAATATTACAAATCATAAAATAAAGGGTCCGCCAATAGTTCATTAAATTTGATGTATATGGCCATACTTTTAAACAGACGCTTGAAATGTACTACGAACCTGTATTGCTAAGTCCATTATAACAACAAGTATAAAATATGGATTTGGAAGTTAAAGGGTGTTCCAATAGTCAATGTAATTTTGTGTATGTGACCAAACTTTTGAACCGTTATAGACAGAACGCTGAAACTTAAAAGGAACCCGTATTGCTAAATCCGCTATATAAACGAGTTTATAATTTGAATTTAGGAATTAAAGGGTGTCCCATAATTGATGAAGATTTACTTATATGAGCCTATCTTATTAACCGTTATGGAAAAACGCTTGTAAATTTGACGCAATGTCGATTGCTATGGCCGTTATAGTAAACGCTGATATTTAAAATTATAAATTAAAAGGTGCACCAATAGTTTACTTAATTTGGTATATGACCAACTTTAAAACAGTTGTAGACAGACGATTGAAATTTACAAAGAACCTGTATTGCTAACTCCTCTATAACAACAAGTATAAAATTTGGATTTGGAAATAAACGGGTATCCCAATAGTTGATATAATATGCTATATGTGGCCGGACTTTTGAACCGTTATAGACAGACAGCTGATATTTACAAGGGACATGTTTTGCTGAGTCCGCTATAACAAGAAGCTTATAATTTGAATTTAGAAATTAAAGGGTGTTCCCACAATTAATGTAATTTGTTCTATATGGCCGTATTTTTGAACCATTGTATACAAGCACCTTAATTTTAGACACTACTTTATTTGGTATAATGAGAAGTATAAAAATGTAATATTATAAATTAAATAGTTGGTATAATCTGATGTAAATGGGCAAACTGTTGAACCGTTACAGACAGACGGTTAAAGTTTACACAGAACCTGAATTGCTCAATCTACTACAACAATTTGAATTTGGAAATTAAAGAGTGACCCTATAGTTGCTGCAATTTGATGTATACTGCCAAGCAATGTAGGTTAGGTTAGGTTGCACAGGCCGTCGGCATAAAGACCGACCCACTTGGGTCCCGAAGGTCCCGTTGTGTTGCCTGGAAACAGGATTTGCAGGGGATCAGATCCAGGCCATTACGGCACCGTCAAAGATCCCAATCCAAACCACCCCGAGGACCGGATAAACAAGTTTATCCTAGCAACGTCGCAGACAGATAAGTCTGCAAGACCATGCAGTCTCGGACTGCCGAAGATGGCCGCTCTATTCTCAGAAAGAGCTGGGCAGTGGCAGAGCAGATGCTCTACCGTTTCTTCCTCTTCCTCATCTTGACATGTAGTCATGATGCGGAAGATTCAATCTCCTAGCATGGGTACCAATGACACACTGAACCGAAGTACTTTAGACCTATAAGTCTATCCTCCTTCCTCTTGAAGACTCTGGAACGGATAATTGACCTCCACTTGAGGAGGACGATTAATCCGGACCGACTCTCCGCCTCTCAACATGCGTATGTCAGGGGCAGATCTGTTGAGACGGCACTACACACGCTTGTGGGGTTTATAGAAAAATCCCTAGAGCATAAGGAATATCCATTGGTTGCCTTTCTAGATATAGAAGGGGCTTTCAACAATGTGAAACCGGAGGCCATTACGATGGCCCTGGAGGGACTGAACGTAAATCAGTCGATAATTAACTTTATAAGGAATCTATTGACTAATAGGGTCATTACTTCCAGCATGGGGCTAGCTACCATATACAGGGTAGCTAAGCGAGGTACACCAAAGGGGGGGGGGGGGGGGGGTATTATCTCCCCTTCTCTGAAACCTCGCCATGAACGCATTGCTGACAGAAATGGACTGCAAGGGGTTCAGGACTGTGGCATATGCGGATGACGTCGCGGTCGCAGTATCAGGAAAGTATGCTGACATGCTATCGCAATGTCTGCAATCGGCGCTTGGTTGCGTCAGTAGGTGGTGTACCGAGAGCGGGCTTAGCGCGAACGCTCGGAAAACGGAGCTTGTGCTCTTCACGAGAAGAAACAAGATTCCAAATTTTCCGCTACCACTCCTAAATGGAGTGGAGCTTGGGTTATCTGACAGGGCAAAGTATCTGGGTGTCATCCTGGACTCAAAACTGTCGTGGACCCCCAATGTCCGGTTTCGAGCGGATAGGGCCTCAGTGGCTTTGTATGTGTGTAGAAAGGCCATGGGGCAGACACTGGGGCATAAATCCCAACACGTCGTACTGGCTCTTTAACACGGTCATAAAACCCATACTCATGTATGGGGTTCTTGTATGCTGGCCCGCACTGGGCAAACTGGTGAACTGCAGTATGCTGAATAGAATATTGCGAACTTCGGCCTTGAATGTCACCGGGGCAATGCGCACCACTCCATCGAAGGCCCTTTTTACGATGCTGCACTGGCTACCGGTCGATCTCATGGCCAAGCGGTTGGCTATGAACTCGGCGGTTAGACTAAATGCAGCGGCGACGTGGAAGTCAGGGGACTTTGGACATGCGACCATTTTAGGCTGCTCCTCGGTCATCCCTGACAACATCGATTATTGCACGCCCACCCCCATGTCTGATATTGGTTTCGGGGTATCAACGTCGGGCACATCGAATATGCGTGGGGATGTGCTTGATGTTTATACTGACGGGTCAAAGTCGGACACGGGGGTCGGGGGGGGGCGTCTTCATTCCTAGATTTCGAATCAGAATGAAGTTTAGGCTACGGGATCAGTGTAGCGTGGTACAGGCTGAGATTTCAGCCATCAGAAGAGCGGCTTGCTGGATGAGGTACCACAGGATATACGGAGAGGATATCCGGATCTGTACTGACAGCAAGGCCGTGATTAACTCCTTATCGGGTGTCTATACGACATCCAGATTGGTACGTGAATGCCGGACATCTCTTAACGAGATGGCGAGACATTCCAACCTGGAACTGTTTTGGGTACCGGCTCACTCGGGCGTACCCGGGAATATCATTGCGGACGAACTCGCCAGATTGGGAACCCGGTTGGTAGACCGGGAGACAGATCCACTGGTAGGAGTCCCATTAAGCTGCTGTAGAGCTTTACTTCAGCAGGAACTCCTCAGAGCTGCACAGTCTAGATGGTCTGAGGAGGTTACCTGCAGGGTCTCGAGGACATTGTGGCCTCAGTACGATAATAGGAGAACCGCAAATCTACTGAGGTTTCCTCGGGGGCAGCTGGGCATACTAGTGGCGGTGCTGACGGGGCACTGTGTCATTGCCAAGCAATGTAACAGTTGAAAAAGTATAAAGTTTGGAGATATAAGTGTGTTCCAAAGTTAATGTATCCTAATAATGTGGCCATACACTTGAGCTGTTATAGGCAGACAGATAAAATCTGTTTTTAAGTCGGTTTTTTTTTGCAAGAATTATTTTAACGATTAAATAAATAAATAAATAATAAATCAATTAAGGGATTTTATTGTATATTTATTTAAAAAAATTAATTCCTTTTTGATAAAAACTAGTAAATAGTTAAAATTAATATATAAAAAAAGTTTATTACATACATATGTACATACAAATAAAAGTTCCGAAAAATTTCAATAAAAAAAATTAGGGAAACATTTACACTTCTAGAATACACCCAGTAATAATATTGTTTTCTATGCACTTAAAAGGATATATTATAGTTATGTTATTTGCGAATTCAAAAGTCCTACAGCTTGAATAAATAAAGAGTGAAATATATTCGAAATCAAAAAATTATTAAAAAGTTTTAAAGAAAAAAATAAAAGAGTAAAATGGACAAGCTCGTTGTAACTGCTCACCAAAGGACTAAGTAAACGCCATAAAGCATATTAAAACAATATTTTAAAGTGACATTTTTATCACAAAAATCTGGTGAAATATGTACGTTTTAACATTAGGCACTATAAGAATATTTATTTATTTATCCATTGATATCCCATAAAGTAAATTCATAGAATATCTTAAAAAAAAAGGCGCCGGGTGACAAGACCATTTGCGCACGAATACGATCTTAAAATTAAAATACATCAAAAGTGAAACTAACTTAAAAATATGTAGCAATTATTCATAAAGGTTAATAATACGTGAAGTAACCCTGGAGTTAATGTCGACGTCGTTGACGGCGTGAAATGTCAAAAAAAAAGTTGAATCGTATGAAATTGTATGAGAGCAGTTAATCTCAACGCGTTGCAACGCCGTAAAAGTTCAATCTGTTTCAACTTTTTCGGCGTTGAAACGCCGTCAACGACGTCGACATTAACTCCAGGGTAAATGAAAGTAACAAGATAAATACAAATGATAGTGTTTTTTATGTTCATATGATAGTGGTAATGTGAGGATAGTGGTTTTAAACGTCCCTGATACCATGGCATTCCAGAGATCTCCATAACCTGGAAATATTTTTCTCGGTAGAACAGTCCAAAATCTCCTCAAGCGGCAAGTCAGATTTCGAATTGGGACATTCTGTAAGGATGTGATGTACGGTAAGTACCTCATTGCAAAAACTACATAAGGCTGGGTCACATCTGTTGTAGTAGTGTTGTGTCGTAAATAAAGTTTTTCCTACCCGTAAACGAGCAAGCGTGATGCATTCCATACGAGTGAGATTCTCATTGTATTTGGGTCTTTTAGCTGCTGGGTTTCGCTGTCCCACGAAGTTTAGGAAGGGCTTTGACAAAGCCATTGGCAAACATGGAACTTCGTTAATGTTGTTTAATTTTAGTGCATTTTTTGCTGCACCGTCCGCTGCTTCATTTCCTTGGATCCCAATATGTGATGGAATCCAAAGCAACAAACACGAGCTAATACCATCTGGGAGGTGTAGAATGTCATCATATAACCCGTTGCAGTTTTTTTAATAGCTTTTATTGCGCTCAGACTATCTGTGAGAATAATTGATTTTGTTCTTTTTTGTACAGCATAGATGATTGCGTGTTTTATTGCGTGTAATTCGGCAACGAAGACCCCAACAAAGTCCGGAAGGCGTTTCTCTACGACGACGCAAAACTTTTTATTATCAAAACTTTGAACTATAGAAAAAGTTGATATTCCATTGTGAAAAGACCCGTCAGTGAATAGTAGCATGTTTGGTCCGAAGCAATCTATTTTTTCAAGCAATAGCTTTTTGAATACAACAGGGTCTGTTCTATTTTTATTGAAATAGGAAAGGCTGTCGTCAACTTTCAAAGTATGCTTGGTGATAATAGGGGGTAGTGGCTTAAGAGGTAGTGAAATGTTAGCCTGTTTAAGAAGAGAAATAATTTTCTCTATGGAGCTTCCAGCTATCAATGGTTTATCTAAGTTTCTCCAGAAAGTGTCATGGAGCCCGTCACTTGGGATTGTAATAGACCTTGAAGCCATTGCCACTGATCTCATTTCAAGCAGGGACCTGAAATCAGGGAACCCAGCTTCGGTTCTTAGTAACTTTAGTGGTGTAGATCGAAGAAGGCCTGATGCGGTTCTGAAGCAATTATTAAGCGCTGTGTCCAGCTTATTAATATTTTTCTTCGCCGTCCAACCATATAGCGTGATTCCATGTTGAATAACACCCATAGAGAGAGATCTGCAAATAGACAGAGCAGTTTCCATGTGCGGCCCCTTGCCTCGGGAGCAAATTAACTTTAACAGATTATTTATTTTCGTAAGTTTGTTGACCAGTTGTTTGACCTGTTTGTTCCAGAGAAGGTTTCTGGTGAAAGTTAACCCGAGGATTCTCATTTCTTCCATGATGTTAATGTGTACATCTCTGAGTTGAGTGGCTGTTTCTTTGCAGTTACGGCGTTTGCAAACGTGCAGTATCTCAATTTTTCCAACTGGTACAACAGCGCCCCTGCTCTTCGCCCATTCCTTGATTGTGTTATCTAGATTGTTCAGGTTCGCTGTTACCGTTCTTGCTTCTCCAGAAGCAACTCTAAATATATTATCCGCGTAGATCCCAACATATTCGATGCCCGGCAAGTTGCTCATAGCCCTAGACAAGGAGTTTGCATATATGGCGTAAAGGATTACTGAAAGAGGGGATCCTTACGGAACACCGTTGTCAAGTTTGTAGGGTAATGACATAAAACCGTCGATTTTTACTTTCATAGCTCGATTTGTAAGAAAAGATTTTATAAGTTTTATAATTTTAATTGGCGCATGCCAGTCATTAAGTTCCTGAAGTATGTATGTCTGTACAACACGGTCAAATGCTTTTTCTTTTCCGACAATACCAAAGTATGTTTTTTCCTTTTTAAATTATTTTTGAAGAACTTCAGAAATCTTCTTGAAATAATTTTTATTTGAGCTTAACGAGGACCAAAATTTACCAATGCAATCAGCTATATGTTGAGGATGAGAATAAATGCTACCATCATCGAATATTGTCGGAAAACTGTCAATTTTATAGGATCTTAGATTTTCACTTTACTCCATAGATATCTAACGTCCATAGATGGCTTTAGGGAGTTGAGGAAATTTTCCCAAGTAGTTCTTTTAGCAACTTTGCTTTCTCTTTTAACTTTTGCACATGCTCTTCTGTACTCTAGAGCGTTTTGTTGGCTTCGATTTCTTTTGAACATTCTCTATGCGATCTATCTTTGGTGAATTAGTGTCGATATTTCCGAGTTAAACCAAACTGGATTGTTTTTGGTTGACTGACGGTTAAGTGGTATGGATTCGTTTGCTGCGCTTCTTATAATTCGGCCTATTTGTGCTGCCTCCTTATTTATGTTTGCTGATATTGGAACCTTCGCATTAATTGATGTAACTTTTTTATTAAACAAATCGCAATCGGCCTTTTTGTCCTGAAATCGAGCTAAAAACTTTCTCACTGGTTGAGTGTAAGTGTTGCTTTTTATCATCAAGGGAAAATTATCCCCTACCTCTGGCAAAGGTAAGCTTTGCCATGTCAAATGGGGCCCGAGGTCGACGCTGCACATTGTTACATCAACCGATGTAAGAGTGTTGCGTGTATTGAAAAGCGTAGGCGAACCATCATTGAGTATCACAAGTTCTTGGTCATTGGCAAATTTTTCCCATATAGATCCGCTAGGAGAATTGTTTGCAGAACCCCATAGAGAATGTTGAGCATTAAGGTCCCCAAGCACAAGGTGATAGATGTTGTTTGGGTTGGATAAACTATTTACCATTTGCTCAGTAAGCCTGACGTCGCATTCTTTGTATATGTTTGTAATTTTTAAGTCCTTTGCACCCCTTATTGTAACAGATTGATAAAGAAGTTCGCCATTTGAAACATGATTATGTGCGATATTAAAGCTGTTCGTAACAAAAATAGCTATGCCCGATTTCCCGTATGTGTAGTTTTTGTTATGGTGGAAAACTTTGTACCCTGGTAAATGTAAAGGATGTAAGTTATTTTCTGTAATATGTGTTTCTTGTAGTGCTATAATATTGGGTCTATGTCTAGTAACGAGCAATTCCAGGGCGAATTTGTGTACTACAAATCCTTGTATGTTCCACTGTAAAATATTAATGTTTAAACCACTATCCATTTTGTAAATAATTTATTTTTCCTTATTATTTTTTGGTAATGTTTCTTTGTAAGTCTTGGGTGTTATAATTGTTCTTAAATCTGGGAAGCTTTCATAGAGTTGGGAGCAAGGAGACATTTGGCTGGTATTCGGCAAATCACCCTTTGTGGGGGTGTTAAAGCCCAGGCTATTTTGTATGTCCTTAACGATCATTTCCTCTGAACGGTTATCATCAATTGTCATAAATGATTCTGCATGGTTATCTTTGATGTTTTCATAAAATATATCGTAGTCATCACTTGAAAAGCTTTTGTCTGAATTGTTTTGAGCGTTTGTTGTTTTATTGCAAGTTAAAGATTCTGTTGAGTGGAGTGGAGCTTTTAAAGTTGAATTGAGTGGTTTTTGTTTTTGTTTTTTCATTTTAATTTTGTCTGTTTCTTTAGTTAGTGGCTTCTGAATTTTTGGAGTTGAATTTAATATGGTGTTTTCTGATTTTGAAATTTGTGCGACTGTATTTGTTATTGCGTTTGAGACTCTAGGTAGAGTTGTTGTTTCAACTAATGTGTCTGGGTTTATAACGGTTGTTTCGTTTAGTTTTGTATGTTGATTTATGCCTGCGTTGTTATTCAAAATGTGTGCGATTGTACTTGGTATTGCTCTTGTGTTTGTTGTTGTAGTTGTTGTTTCATTATTTGCTGTTTTGTTTTGTTCTGTATGTTGATTTAATGGTGCGTTGTTTCTTAAGGCTTGTGCATATGACAATTCGTTTTTTCTTGTAGGAGGCTTTAGTGTGTTTATTGACGGATTTTCATTGAAGATTGCCCAGGCTTCTCTTGTTGTACATTTACGAGTGATTCGCAAGTAGTTGACTGACTTGTGTTTCCAGAAAGTTAGGCAACTAGGGTCGAATGACGTATGGCTTTCGGTTTGGCAATTAACAGAAAATTTGCGGAGACATTGCTCATGTGGTGGTTGGTAGCCGCATTCCCTACACTGTTCGATATTACGACATCTTTTCCTAGTATGGCCAAGTTTTTGGCAGTTATTCATACCGCATGGGATTTGGTATGAATTCATCCACATTAACTAACTCCCAACCTATTTTTATTTTCTCCGGGCGTTTTGTGAGGTCAAAAGTAACAATAGCGGCGCCAGTTGCTACCTTATGTTCACCATCTCTTTTCATTGTTTTATGTATTTCAACAACCTTCTGATCTTTTAGAGCCATTTGTAGTTCTTCTTCAGGTATGTCTATTGTTTTTCTTGAGAAGATTGTGCCCTGAATTGTGTTGAGTGTCTTGTGTAAGGATATCTTAACTGGGATTATATCTATATAATCTGCCTTTGAAAATTTCTCCGCAATGTCGTGATTTGCAACCTTGATTAATAGGTCTCCACTTTTCATCTCATTTACCTCGAGACGGCATGTGGAAATATGGTTTAAACCCTTTTCAACCTGGAAGACATTATAGGATGCCAGACACCGTGGTATTTCGTCTTTTTTTAAACTTATTGCAGTAGCAACAAGATAGCGGGGCATATTGCGTTCGCAGGCGTAAACAGTAGGTAGAGGCAAAAATTCGTCAGGACGTAGGCGTTTGTTTCTATTTGGTTTATTTTTTCCGTTGGAGACCAGCTCCTGGAAGCGGTTCCCATTGGGTGGATGACCCCCGTTCATCGCGAGAAAAAGTTTCCAATAATATAGAAAGAAAGCCGAAAAACACTCAGAAACGAAAAATCAAAAAAGACGTATGTATGTGTAAACTAAGTATTTATTAGAGTTTAATACTCTCAAGAGCGCAAAAGCACAGATAAAAAGTCCAACAATAAACGATACGCGTATACAACCGAAGCGAGAAAAACGTGCGCACACGGCTATTGCCAGACACAGACTGATTGCACTATAAGAATATATTTTTGTTTTCGAGTAAGTTATAAGATTTGCTAGCTGGGGTTTGAGTTAAATTTAGATATCAGACATCAAGTTTTATTCCTATCTCAGTTAAATTTAAAAAAATTAATTAGAATGTATATCCGTCAACGAAAGGGTTAAGCTTTATTTTTAACCGACTTTAAAAAAAAAAAGAGGTTATACAATTCGGCTGAATGTTGCTTTTTTTATATTTGTGCCTCCAGAACTCAGTCATTTCTGATCCGATTTTGATAAGTTTTGGTAATATGATTTAAAAGTTAATGCTTACAGAATGGTACCGTTTTAAAAACAGCTCATAATCTTAAAAATTAAAGGGTGCCCCCGTAATGATATAAATTTACTTATATGGTCTTACCTTTTGAACCGTTATAGACAAACGCTTGCAAATTGGACAGAATGTCGATTGCTATGACCGTTATAGTAACAAGTATTAATATTACAAATCATAAAATAAAGGGTCCGCCAATAGTTCATTAAATTTGATGTATATGGCCATACTTTTAATAGATGCTTGAAATTTACTACGAACCTGTATTTCTAAGTCCATTATAACAACAAGTATAAAATATGGATTTGGAAGTTAAAGGGTGTTCCAATAGTCAATGTAATTTTGTGTATGTGACCAAACTTTTGAACCGTTATAGACAGAACGCTGAAACTTAAAAGGAACCCGTATTGCTAAATCCGCTATATAAACGAGTTTATAATTTGAATTTAGGAATTAAAGGGTGTCCCATAATTGATGAAGATTTACTTATATGAGCCTATCTTATTAACCGTTATAGAAAAACGCTTGTAAATTTGACGCAATGTCGATTGCTATGGCCGTTGTAGTAACAGCTGATATTTAAAATTATAAATTTAAGGGTGCACCAATAGTTTACTTAATTTGGTATATGACCAACTTTAAAACAGTTGTAGACAGACGATTGAAATTTACAAAGAACCTGTATTGCTAACTCCTCTATAACAACAAGTATAAAATTTGGATTTGGAAATAAACGGGTATCCCAATAGTTGATATAATATGCTATATGTGGCCGGACTTTTGAACCGTTATAGACAGACAGCTGATATTTACAAGGGGCAATTAATGTAATTTGTTCTATATGGCCGTATTTTTGAACCATTGTATACAAACACCTTAATTTTAGACACTACTTTATTTGGTATAATGAGAAGTATAAAAATGTTATATTATAAATTAAATAGTTGATATAATCTGATGTAAATGGGCAAACTGTTGAACCGTTACAGACAGACGGTTAAAATTTACACAGAACCTGAATTGCTCAATCTACTACAACAGCAAGTATATAATTTGAATTTGGAAATTAAAGAGTGACCCTATAGTTGCCGCAATTTGATGTATATTGCCAAGCAATGTAACAGTTGAAAAAGTATAAAGTTTGGAGATATAAGTGTGTCCCAAAGTTAATGTATCCTAATAATGTGGCCATACACTTGAGCTGTTATAGGCAGACAGATGAAATCTGTTTTTAAGTCGGTTTTTTTTTGCAAGAATTATTTTAACGTTTAAATAAATAAATAAATAATAAATCAATTAAGGAATTTTATTGTACGTTTATTTAAAAAAATTAATTCCTTTTTGATAAAAACTAGTAAATAGTTAAAATTAATATATAAAAAAGGTTTATTACATATGTACATACAAATAGAAATTCCGAAAAATTTCAATAAAAAAAATTAGGGAAAACATTTACACTTCTAGAATACACCCAGTAATAATATTGTTTTCTATTCACTTAAAAGGATATATTATAGTTATGTTATTTGCGAATTCAAAAGTCCTACAGCTTGAATAAATAAAGAGTGAAATATATTCGAAATCAAAAAATTATTAAAAAGTTTTAAAGAAAAAAATAAAAGAGTAAAATGGACAAGCTCGTTGTAACTGCTCACCAAAGGACTAAGTAAACGCCATAAAGCATATTAAAACAATATTTTAAAGTGACATTTTTATCACAAAAATCTGGTGAAATATGTACGTTTTAACATTAGGCACTATAAGAATATTTATTTATTTATCCATTGATATCCCATAAAGTAAATTCATAGAATATCTTAAAAAAAAAGGCGCCGGGTGACAAGACCATTTGCGCACGAATACGATCTTAAAATTAAAATACATCAAAAGTGAAACTAACTTAAAAATATGTAGCAATTATTCATAAAGGTTAATAATACGTGAAGTAACCCTGGAGTTAATGTCGACGGCGTTGACGGCGTGAAATGTCAAAAAAAAAGTTGAATCGTATGAAATTGTATGAGAGCAGTTAATCTCAACGCGTTGCAACGCCGTAAAAGTTCAATCTGTTTCAACTTTTTCGGCGTTGAAACGCCGTCAACGACGTCGACATTAACTCCAGGGTAAATGAAAGTAACAAGATAAATACAAATGATAGTGTTTTTTATGTTCATATGATAGTGGTAATGTGAGGATAGTGGTTTTAAACGTCCCTGATACCATGGCATTCCAGAGATCTCCATAACCTGGAAATATTTTTCTCGGTAGAACAGTCCAAAATCTCCTCAAGCGGCAAGTCAGATTTCGAATTGGGACATTCTGTAAGGATGTGATGTACGGTAAGTACCTCATTGCAAAAACTACATAAGGCTGGGTCACATCTGTTGTAGTAGTGTTGTGTCGTAAATAAAGTTTTTCCTACCCGTAAACGAGCAAGCGTGATGCATTCCATACGAGTGAGATTCTCATTGTATTTGGGTCTTTTAGCTGCTGGGTTTCGCTGTCCCACGAAGTTTAGGAAGGGCTTTGACAAAGCCATTGGCAAACATGGAACTTCGTCCAGTTTCACTATTACCCGTGCTCTCGAAAATATTTTAAAAAATTTTGGCAAAACGTTTCTGGAAATTTACAAGGCAAAACCAGCACGCTTTCTTTCAACAAAATCGGTTTAAAAACAAAGAAGAAAAAGGATCCATAAATTTTGTATTTGCCTATTTATAAATTGATTAGTATTTTAATAAGTAGAAAAAGACCTAGAAATGGTGAAATAATAACTGTGTAACGTTTGTTCTCTCTTTGTCCAGTATTTTTACATTTACCAAATCAGCAGTATGGTCAATACAGCGTTGTGCCAGAGCCGTTGTGTGTTTTTGTTTTTTAATGTCAGATTCGTGCTCACATGTTCTTGTATTTAAACTTCTTTTTGTTGTTCCTATATAAACTTTGTTGCAGCTTTCTGTAGAGTCCTAGACACCTAATTTGATACACTACGTTGCTTTGCTCCATTTTTTCAATTTTTGTTTTTGTAAAGAGAGAATATAGTGTTTTGTTTGATTTTGTTCTCTATTATTGTTCTTATTTGTTTACTTGCTGTGAGATTTGGTATATATAAAAGGCTATAAAATTTAACGTTGCCAGATGTGATTTTCTGTATTTTTATCCCGGCTTTTTGCTTTATTAATTAGGTTTTCAACTATATTTTTCGGAAAGCTGTTTTTTTAGAGTGTTTTTCTAATTATTTTAATGTTCTTTGTTACAAACGGTTTGTCACTGATTTTAAATATTTTATCTATGAAATATGGAGCTGTATTTATTTTTTGTTGCATTGGTTGTGTCGAATGATAACACAACAAAAAATAATGATTTTAGTTATGTGCATATTGGTCTTAAATGAGATGAAAACCTGATTTAATATCTTTTATATGTTCGGATATATTCAATGTAAAATTTCATTCGCAAAAATTTCCCTTTTGATCTTTTATTGATTTTGAGCGGTATTTTTTACAGCTTTTTTTATTTAAAAAACTACTGTAAATAATTAAGCATAGCTTAATAGTAGAGGTAATTACTTATCCACTGATATACAACTAGTACACCTCTTTCATTACAACAGCTCTAAATGATGAACACAATTATGGTACCTTGTGCAAAAAAATCTCTTTTTTTATTTTGTTCTTCTAATAAGTGCTTCTACATTTTATTACTTTCTTCTTTGAAATCAGCGATTTCGTTCTTTTTCTAATGCAGCAGTTAAATATTTTTTTAACAAATATGTAAATCTGATTACCTTTACTTTTATACTATGTTTTATTAAAATTCAATTTTTATTTTTATCTCATTAAAGATCAATTTGTACATGACTAAAATTAATAAAAATTTTGGCAAACAATATATTAAAATGTTATTTTTTGTGAAGATAAAAAATTTTCTTTCCAAAAATTGTAATTTTTTCTTCAATCGCCTCCCCAGATCACACTTTGGGAAACTACTGAAAATCAGTCGTAATAGCTATAAAAATAATAAAAATCCGCGTGCAATTTTCTAAATCTGTTTTAAAATAGTTCTATATTCTATTTAAAAAAAAACTACAGGTGAAAAACTAAAAAATGCCAAGGCAAAAATTTTGTATTTTAAATTTAAAAGTAGAATTTCTCTAAAAGATACCATGGAAAATCCAAGCACTGTTTTTGGTTTGGAATCGGTTCACTTTTGATAAAGTTATAAGCTCTGAAACATTTTTCAAATCCGAAGTTACCTACTTTGACGCCCTGTGGTACTAACATGTACTGACACAGGGTGTATCCAAATGTAGTTAGGCGAAAAGCTTGACCTCCTCTATAAATCGCAGTTTGCTTCATGCAAATCGGGCAAGTAGAGTAGAGGTTCCATTTTTTTGTGTTTTACGACACTATGCGTCGGAAAAATAAAATATTTTTGAGCTCATATAGTCTGGTTACCCGGCGCCTTAAAAAATATATTTTATAAATTTACTTTGTAAAATATAGCAGAAATAAATAAATAAATAAACAATTTGTAACATACCCGTACATACGCCGGCAGTAGAACAATTAAAAATATGCGTATATACACACGTGAACGCTTGATGAAAACTTTTTTTCGATCTTTTCACTTATGAAAAACTATTAAAATTGTAAATTCTCAGCAAGGAAAAAAATTAAATCATTACATTCATAAACGAAAAAACCAAAATATTTTCTTGCCTTTCACACATTATTGAAAAGAAACAACAAAAGCTGAAGTGCCTCACTGCTCTCTCATGATTGAGAAGATATTGAATTTTAACTATAATCATTTCATGTATTGGTTCTGTTATGAAAGCCTTGCCAAAGAGCGAATAAATCAGATGCAACATAAATAGAAAAAAAATATTTTCGAAAAAACGGTTTTGAAGCAGAGAAGCATTAAATATAAATTAAGAATGTAAAAGGGGGTAGTATGTTAGCATTAGTATAGTAATTCATAAAATGAGAACGGCTAGGCCGATTTCTGTAAAATTTTTTGTCAGTTATTCGTATTTTCGAGGAGAAGGTCTTTACGGAAGAAAATGTTGGAAATCCCTTCGTAGAAGTAGGCAAATTGGAAAAATCGAAAATCGAGTTTTTTTTTAAATTTTGCGTAAAATTATTTCTTAATGGCTTTCTAAATCAGAAAATAGAAATTTCTTAGTGTAAATCGTGGAAAAATGCGGAAAATTGGAAAAATCGAAAACTGAATTTTTGTATGAAATTTTGTGCATCAAATCGCTTTCTACTGATTCCATCAAATAAGTCACATTAAAAATTTAAATAGTTGTGTTGTATTATTACCCTAAAGTTTGTCTGAAGGCTTAAAATTGGGGTGAAGCGAAGTTTGCCGGGTCCGCTAGTTTACCATAATCACCGACAAACGGATAAATTGATACACCTATAACATAATTGAAAATAACATCTTATTGCGCATATTTAAGATTCTTATTTTATGTGTTTACTTTTAATTATAGCGGGCATAAAAGTATACATTTCCGTTTATTATCTGGCTTATAGTTTTCCCATATAAATTATAAATCAGTTACAAACCTGTTTATAAAATTAATCAGTTTATAAAAAAATATTGTAGAGATTTTTTGTGCAAATTTGTTTTATTACATTATTCTGGCAATCCTAGTAAATTATAAAAATACTTTGCGTTGTATTGGGACAGTATTTAGCTTTATATTTTTTTCTTTTAATAGAACCAGCCTGTAAGCATAACTTTTGAAATAAAAAAATGATGTTTCAGACATAAAAAATACTAACCCCAATTTACACATGCTTATATTTCATGCCATTTTTTAACCGACTAAAAAAAAAGAAGGAGGTTATACAATTCGGCTGAATGTTGCTTTTTTTATATTTCTGCCTCCAGAACTTAGTCATTTGTGATCATATTTTGAAAAGTTTTGGTAATATTTTAGATTATGCTTGTAAATTGCACAGATGTCGATTGCTATGGCCGTTATAGTAACAAGTACTAATATTACAAATTTTAAAATAAAGGGTGCGCCAATAGTTCATTAAATTTTATGTATATGGCCATACTTTTGAACAGTTGTAGACAGACGCTTGAATTTACAACGAACCTGTTGTCATTTTGTATTTTTATTATGTATTTACTGTATTGACATTGGATGTATGTGTGTTAGTTTATTAACTAGTTAATTGCAGTTTACTGCCAAAAAAAACTGTCGGTTAAACAATTAAAAACCAAAAAAATTTTTCGTCGCCAGAATTGTTATAATGGGAACAACCGTTTAGTCCGATGGTTTACTAGCAAGTAGATATTTATTTCTTCTTTCTTTTATACATATTCATATTCATTTTAATAAGAATACGGTACATAGTAAAACAGTGATACTAAATTAGCGATTTATTTAACACTTTTGAACCGTTATTAACAATTTTTGAGGATGATTTGGTAGGGGCTTTGATAAAAATAAAGACGAATTCTGTAGGGACGGATGGATTTCCAATAAAATTTATTAAAATGGTTTTTCCTTACATCAAAACTCATCTACTATATATTTTTAACGCAATTATTATGACGTCTAAATACCTTGACAATTGGAAACTGGCACGGGTTGTGCCTGTAGCCAAAAAAGATTCTGATGGCTTCCGTCCTATAAGCATTTTACCCGCCATCTCAAAAATCATGGAAAATATTTTAAAGTTGCGAATTAGTAACTATATTTTTCGAGAAAATCTTATTTCTTCTCAATATGCATATAGAGATAAATTAAATACTTCTGACATGCTTCTTGGCATAACAGACACTATAAAGGAAAACCTGAACGAGACTGCGTTATGGTAACTCGGTCTATCTAAAGCGCTTGACCGTTTGGATCATGACACACTTATTTCTAAATTAAGGGATAAATTTAACTTCTCAATAATGGCATGTAGGAAGCAGCAATAAACTTTACACTTTATAATCTCCATATATGGACGATCACCAATTCTTTTTTACTTAATGCCAACAAGACAAAGGCTATTATGTTTCGAACTATGCATCGACAACCTGTTTACTCCAGCATCAGAATAATTAATACTAATATTTCCTATGTACGATCCTTTAAATGTCTTGGAGTTGTAAATGATCAGCATCTGAATTTTGGCGAACATATTGACACTCTGTCCTCTCGTGCTACTTTCGGGCTCAGGAAACTCTATCATTGCGGCTTGTATCTTCCAACCAGGGTTAGGCGTATCGTTGCAAGTACTCTACTTATGTCACATCTAAACTACTGCATCGAGGTTTACTCTGGTACTCTTGGGTATAACATTCGCGCTATCGAACGTAATTTAAAACGCATTGTAAGATTCGTTTCATATCTGGATGATGTAACTGATTTTGTTAAAGATTTCTTAGGCTGCAGTTTCAGACAATACCTTCAAGCTAAGACTCTGATATATTTCTTCAAAGTAATCAAATATGGAATTCCAAATTATCTTTTTAACAAATTTTCGTTCTCTCGATCACGGAGATCGCCCCAAATCATTATATCGGTAATAACGAATTTCATTTTTAAAAAATATCTTTTGTTGTCAGAGCAGCCAGATTTTGGAACTTTTTGCCACGCTCTCTGCAGTCATTTGAATGCTCTTCCCACATATTTAAAGTATGACTTTTTAGTCATATTTCAGCTGTAAACTAAAAAAAAAAAAACTCAACATTGTACTTGTACTTTCACCGATAACTATGACCTCTATAATAACAAGTATAAATATTCAAAATTATAAATTACAGGGCGACCCAATACATCAATGGTTGTAAACAGACGATTAATATTTACAAAGAACATTGCTAAGTCCTCTATAACAGCAAGATACAATTTGGATTAAGAAATTTAAGGGTATCACAATAATTGATGTAATTTCATGTATGTGACCAAACCTTTTAACGGTTGTAGACTGACAACTGAAATTTGAAAGGAACTTGTATTGCTAAATTCGCTAAAATAGCAAGTATACAGCTGTGACGTGGAGTCAGGTAACTTTTTATATGCGGCCATTTTGGGCTGTTCCTCGGCTATTCCTGACAACATCGATTACTGCACGCCCACCCCCATGTCTGACATTGGTTTCGTGGTATCAACGTCGGGCACGTCGAGTATGCCTCGTGGATGTCTATACTGACGGTTCGAAGTCGGACACGGGGGTTGGGGTGTGGGGCGTCTTCATTTCTAGATTTCGGATCAGGATGAAGTTTAGGCTACAGGATCAGTGTAGCGTGGTACAGGTTGAGATCTCAGCCATTAGAAGGGCGGCTTGCTGGATGAGGTTCCACAGGATATACAGATAGGATATCCGGATCTGAACTGACAGCAAGGCCGCGATTAACTCCTTATCGGGTGTCTATACGACATCCAGATTGTTTCGTGAATGCCGGATATCTCTTGACGAGATGGCGAGACATTCCAACCTGGAACTATTTCAGCTCACTTGGGCATACCCGGAAACATAGTCGCGGACGAACTCTCCAGATTTAAAACTCGGTTGGGAGATCGGGAGATAGATCCACTTGTGGGAGTCCCATTAAGCTGCTGTAGAGCTTTATTTCAGCAGGAACTCTCTAGGGCTGCGCAGTTAAGATGGTCTGAAGAGATCACCTGCAGGGTCTCGAGGACATTGTGGCCTCAGTACGATAGTGGGAGATCCGCAAATCTACTGAGGTTTCCTCGAGGGCAGCTGGGTACACTGGTTGCTGTGCTGACGGGGCTCTGTGTCATTGGTACCCATGCTATGTGTGTGAAGATAAATACGTCGAGTTATATATGTTTTTGACGTAACGACTTACGTAAAACATATATGAGTGTGAAGTTAAATATGTTTGACGTAACATCATACAAAGAAAAACACGAATTGTTTTACATTTTTAAATATTTTTAACAATAAATTTGTAAAAAATAATTAAATTTATGCGATTTCAACACCTTCTTAATTATATCTTTATAAATTAAAATTATTTTTATTGAAAGTCAGTACATCAAATTTTGGTCTCTAAGATATTTTGACCAATGTGGCAAAATGAAAAGGTGGCACGCAATGCCACCTTATGGAAAGTGTTTACTACGGTCACTACTATTGCTCTATATAAACACTTTTTTCAAATTGAGTTTGTGAGCAGTGAAAAAATTATGAAAATTTAATTTGGGCCATATGAGTGGTTTCTGTGAAGGATTTTGGCCAATGTGGTCAAATTAAGAGGTGGCACGCAATGCCACCTTATGGAAAGTGTTTACTAGGGTCACTACTATTGCTCTATATAAACACTTTTTTCAAATTGAGTTTGTGAGCAGTGAAAAAATGATGAAAATTTAATTTGGGCCATATGAGTGGTTTCTGTGAAGGATTTTGGCCAATGTGGCCAAATGAAGAGGTGGCACGCAATGCCACCTTATGGAAAGTGTTTACTAGGGTCACTACTATTGCTCTATATAAACACTTTTTTCATATTCAGCTTATGGAAAGTCTTTACTAGGGTCACTACTATTGCTCTATATAAACACTTTTTTCAAATTGAGTTTGTGAGCAGTGAAAAAATGATGAAAATTTAATTTGGGCCATATGAGTGGTTTCTGTGAAGGATTTTGGCCAATGTGGCCAAATGAAGAGGTGGCACGCAATGCCACCTTATGGAAAGTGTTTACTAGGGTCACTACTATTGCTCTATATAAACACTTTTTTCAAATTGAGTTTGTGAGCAGTGAAAAAATGATGAAAATTTAATTTGGGCCATATGAGTGGTTTCTGTGAAGGATTTTGGCCAATGTGGCCAAATGAAGAGGTGGCACGCAATGCCACCTTATGGAAAGTGTTTACTAGCGTCACTACTATTGCTCTATATAAACACTTTTTTCAAATTGAGTTTGTGAGCAGTGAAAAAATGATGAAAATTTAATTTGGGCCATATGAGTGGTTTCTGTGAAGGATTTTGGCCAATGTGGCCAAATGAAGAGGTGGCACGCAATGCCACCTTATGGAAAGTGTTTACTAGGGTCACTACTATTGGTCTATATAAACACTTTTTTCAAATTCAGCTTATGGAAAGTCTTTACTAGGGTCACTACTATTGCTCTATATAAACACTTTTTTCAAATTGAGTTTGTGAGCAGTGAAAAAATGATGAAAATTTAATTTGGGCCATATGAGTGGTTTCTGTGAAGGATTTTGGCCAATGTGGCCAAATGAAGAGGTGGCACGCAATGCCACCTTATGGAAAGTGTTTACTAGGGTCACTACTATTGCTCTATATAAACACTTTTTTCAAATTGAGTTTGTGAGCAGTGAAAAAATGATGAAAATTTAATTTGGGCCATATGAGTGGTTTCTGTGAAGGATTTTGGCCAATGTGGCCAAATGAAGAGGTGGCACGCAATGCCACCTTATGGAAAGTGTTTACTAGGGTCACTACTATTGCTCTATATAAACACTTTTTTCAAATTGAGTTTGTGAGCAGTGAAAAAATGATGAAAATTTAATTTGGGCCATATGAGTGGTTTCTGTGAAGGATTTTGGCCAATGTGGCCAAATGAAGAGGTGGCACGCAATGCCACCTTATGGAAAGTGTTTACTAGGGTCACTACTATTGCTCTATATAAACACTTTTTTCAAATTGAGTTTGTGAGCAGTGAAAAAATGATGAAAATTTAATTTGGGCCATATGAGTGGTTTCTGTGAAGGATTTTGGCCAATGTGGCCAAATGAAGAGGTGGCACGCAATGCCACCTTATGGAAAGTGTTTACTAGGGTCACTACTATTGCTCTATATGAACACTTTTTTCAAATTCAGCTTATGGAAAGTCTTTACTAGGGTCACTACTATTGCTCTATATAAACACTTTTTTCAAATTGAGTTTGTGAGCAGTGAAAAAATGATGAAAATTTAATTTGGGCCATATGAGTGGTTTCTGTGAAGGATTTTGGCCAATGTGGCCAAATGAAGAGGTGGCACGCAATGCCACCTTATGGAAAGTGTTTACTAGGGTCACTACTATTGCTCTATATAAACACTTTTTTCAAATTGAGTTTGTGAGTAGTGAAAAAATGATGAAAATTTAATTTGGGCCATATGAGTGGTTTCTGTGAAGGATTTTGGCCAATGTGGCCAAATGAAGAGGTGGCACGCAATGCCACCTTATGGAAAGTGTTTACTAGGGTCACTACTACTGCTCTATATAAACACTTTTTTCAAATTGAGTTTGTGAGCAGTGAAAAAATGATGAAAATTTAATTTGGGCCATATGAGTGGTTTCTGTGAAGGATTTTGGCCAATGTGGCCAAATGAAGAGGTGGCACGCAATGCCACCTTATGGAAAGTGTTTACTAGGGTCACTACTATTGCTCTATATAAACACTTTTTTCAAATTGAGTTTGTGAGTAGTGAAAAAATGATGAAAATTTAATTTGGGCCATATGAGTGGTTTCTGTGAAGGATTTTGGCCAATGTGGCCAAATGAAGAGGTGGCACGCAATGCCACCTTATGGAAAGTGTTTACTAGGGTCAGTACTATTGCACTATATAAACACTTTTTTCAAATTGAGTTTGTGAGTAGTGAAAAAATGATGAAAATTTAATTTGGGCCATATGAGTGGTTTCTGTGAAGGATTTTGGCCAATGTGGCCGACTGAAGAGGTGGCACGCAATGCCACCTTATGGAAAGTGTTTACTAGGGTCACTACTATTGCTCTATATAAACACTTTTTTCAAATTGAGTTTGTGAGCAGTGAAAAAATGATGAAAATTTAATTTGGGCCATATGAGTGGTTTCTGTGAAGGATTTTGGCCAATGTGGCCAAATGAAGAGGTGGAACGCAATGCCACCTTATGGAAAGTGTTTACTAGGGTCACTACTATTGCTCTATATAAACACTTTTTTCAAATTCAGCTTATGGAAAGTCTTTACTAGGGGCACTACTATTGCTCTATATAAACACTTTTTTCAAATTGAGTTTGTGAGTAGTGAAAAAATGATGAAAATTTAATTTGGGCAATATGAGTGGTTTCTGTGAAGGATTTTGGCCAATGTGGCCAAATGAAGAGGTGGAACGCAATGCCACCTTATGGAAGGTGTTTACTAGGGTCACTACTATTGCTTTTTTCAAATTGAGTTTGTGAGTAGTGAAAAAATGATGAAAATTTTTTATTTTTCATAAAAACAATTATTTTTTTTTTTCCAGTTGTAATTCCATTTCATTACCATTATTAAAGCAATTATAACTAAAATAAAATTATTAGCATGATATCGTAGTTATTTTTATCCTATTTCATTATTTTAACTAATGCCAATGCAATTTTAATGGTAATAAAAATTTATTTTTATTTTTGCTAAAAATATTTATATATTAAAAATTTTAAAAATAATTTGGATTCAAAAGGTTTAAACTTAACATAAAATATTTTTTAATTGATTTTTAATTATCAGGCTTTTCGTCTCTCTTAATATAGAAACATGTATACATATATTTATTTAGTTATTGTATCCTCAAAACTGCTGTAATTGTTGGTAAAATATGTTAAAAAACATAATAGTAATTTTAATACAATTATACGCATTAGATTCATAAATTTTTGTTAAAGAATTCAGTTTTGTATATTCAACTTCAATAAAACAATTAAAAATATTGATCATGTTAAGAAACAATAATTTTATTTTTTAATTTTAATAAACCAATGCATATGTTCGTATGAATGGATATTAATTCGCAGCACACAATAAGTACTTATGGTACAACCATCAATATCTGTTTATACCCGTTTGTGCGAAACATAGGAGAACAGATATGTTACTCTCATACTCTCTACTCATTCGCATCCATCCAAAGAGAAAAAGGTACAATATCAACTTATATCAGAAACACAAAAGTACTCATCTATACGCACTCATAAGAGTAGACACACAAAAACTGATATAAACAGATATATCTGTGCACGTCTTTAGATTGTATACAACGGTTCAAAAAATACGGCCATAAAGAACAAATTACATTAGTTTTGGGAACACCCTTTACTTTCTAAATTCAAATTATAAGGTTCTTGTCATAGCGGACTTAGCAAAACATGTCCCTTGTAAATTTCATCTGTCTGTCTATAATGGTTTAAAAGTCCGGCCACATACACCATATTATATCAACTATTGGGACACCCGTTTATTTCCAAATCCAAATTTTATACTTGTTGTTATAGAGGAGTTAGCAATATAGGTTCTTTGTAAATTTCAATCGTCTGTCTACAACTGTTTAAATGTTTGGCCATATACCAAAAAAAAAAAGAACTATTGGTGCACCCTTTAATTTATAATTTTAACTATTATCAGCTGTTACTATAACACCGTTATAGTGCCTAAAGTTAAAACGTACATATTTCACCAGATTTTTGTGATAAAAATGTCACTTTAAAATATTGTTTTAATATGCTTTATGGCGTTTACTTAGTCCTTTGGTGAGCAGTTAAAACGAGCTTGTCCATTTTACTCTTTTATTTTTTTCTTTAAAACTTTTTAATAATTTTTTAATTTCGAAAATATTTCACTCTTTATGTATTCAAGCTGTAGGACTTTTGAATTCGCAAATAACATAACTATAATATATCCTCCTAAGAGCATAGAAAACAATATTATTACTGGGTGTATTCTAGAAGTGTAAATGTTTTCCCTAATTTTTTTTTATTGAAATTTTTCGGAACTTCTATTTGTATGTACATATGTATGTAATAAACCTTTTTTATATATTAATTTTAACTATTTACTAGTTTTTATCAAAAAGGAATTAATTTTTTTAAATAAACATACAATAAAATTCCTTAATTGAATTAATTCTATCCTTATAACTCAACGCGCAACTAGACAACAATTTATGAATTTTTCATTTGTTTTTATAAAATAAAATTATCATTAATATTATAAACATTACTAATTCTACATTTAAAATCATATAAACTAATTACTAAAGCTAAGCAATAATAATTACAATTCGGGTTATTACTACGAAGTTAAAATACTGCTTACTAGTTGTTCTAGCATCTATCATAAGCAGCACACAAGTATCAAAAATATATGTTTTATAAACAGATATATCCAAATACTCATGGTACAACAGATATTTGAGAGTAAAAAACTGATAACTTCCTTACTCTATGCAAAACCAAAAATAACTGTATGTGTTTATATCCATAGTGTGAGTACGCACAAGCGAAAGCATACAATATCAACTACACTCATGCGTTCTTTTGTATCTGTTGTAACTGTTATGTATATGATATATCTGTTTTTGCCATACTGTTGGATATACTAGTGCACGTCTTTAATACAAACACCTTAATTTTAGACAGAATGTCCACTACTTCATTTGGTATAATAAGAAGTATAAAAATGTTATATTATAAATTTAATAGTTGATATAATCGGATGTATATGGGCAAACTATTGAACTGTTACAGACATATAATTGAAATTTAGAATTTACTACGAACCTGTATTGGTAAGTCCGCTATAACAACAAGTATAAAATATGGAGTTAGAATTTAAAGGATGTTCCAATAGTTGATGTAATTTCAAGTGTGTGGCCGCCCTTTTGAACCGTTATAGACAGAACGCTGAAACTTAAAAGGGACCTGTATTTCTAATTCCGCTATATTAACGAGTTTATAATTGGAATTTGGAAATTAAAGAGTGACTCTATAGTTGCTGCAATTTGATGTATATTGCCAAACTATTGAACAGTTGAAAAAGTATAAAGTTTGGAGATATAAGTGTGTCCCAAAAGTTAATGTAATCTAATTTATGTGGCCATACACTTAAGCTGTTATAGGCAGACAGATGAAGTCGGTTTTTTTCGCAAGAATTATTCAAATTCTGTTTAAAATTTTCAGCGAGTGTTATCGCGTCCTTAAATTCCATTATTCATGGCATCGAAATTTGTACATTTCGCTTTTAATAATAATAGTATACAAACAACAAACAAAAGCAAGTGTAACAAAATCCCTTCAAAATTCAAGTGTGTCCATACATCGTGCCAACAAATGAAATTAGTTTCGCGAAAAATTCCGTCGTGTAAAATACGTACTTCATAAAAAATTTATTAATACCTTTCTTCATTTTTTGAAGTCGGGTAAAAAGTGTAACTAAACATTGGCGGCTAAATTTTAGCCATGTTTTAGCTACAAAAATGTAGGCGGCGGCTGTAAGCCGGCTATTAGCCATTCGGCGCAGGTCTCTGCCGGTGTCGTTACTGCCAAGATTATTATGCAGAGCATCCCGCTCGAAGGACCAAAATGTTGGGGTGTGTTGGGCAGCAAAAAAGAAATTTGAATAAGAAAACACAATTGTTGAAATTTTTGTGAAACGCTAGGCACCGCGTATTTACATTCATACTTAACTCATAAAAGTCAATATGATACCGAAACAGTGTCTATAATGTTGTGAGCAAACAAGTATGAATAATTAAAAATAAAAAGTTGCATTTGTGGCTATCAAATTGATAGCACAAAAAGCAACAACAAATGTTAAAGACGAGTTACAAAGAGAACGACAAAGAAAAAAGCTTTAAGTTGTGTGTGAACTTCGTCTCACCAAATTAACATTAAGCTTAGTTGGTTAAATAGATGATGTTTACGATGTACATAACATAAGGTAGATAGATGCAAAGAATGCTGATGAAGGATGTGGCGGTCCAGAAAATGCTGCATTTCATTCTGCTAGCGTCTAGTTTTTCTTGTTTTCTTTGGAAAACGTCCGCATACATTTGTAAATAATTTTTCTTTCTAAAAATGTTTAGAAAATTAATTAGAAAGAACCAAAAAGCCGAAAATAAAGTAAAATTTCATTAATTTTTGTGAATTATATTTTATTAATAAATAGTCTTACCTTGATCTGTAATATGTGGTATGTTTCGTGTTCTCTCAAAGTAAAACAACCAATAACTTTTTCAAGAAGAAAAAAGGAAGATGGCGAAAACAATGTTTAGTTGAACCGTTAACGGTTACTGTTGCTAATGTTTACTTTTAGATAACGCGTAAAATTTAGGAAAAATGCCTCAAAAAATTGCATAGCGTAAATCTGGACTATATTAATAAGTATTTAAAGTGATTTACTTCCATGTTCATAAAAAATAAAATAATTTTTAAATGGGTTTTAAAATCAATCTATCTTATCTATTCAATCTATCAAATCTATTTTAATATTTTATGAATACGGCAATTAATGTATAAAGAAAGTATAATACATATGTATGTTAGATATTATATATACATATAGGCCAAAAAATAAAATAAAAATAATAATTAAACACTAGGTTAGGTTAGGTTGCACAGGATGTCGGCGTAATTAGACCGATTCACTTGGGTCCTAAAGGTCCCGTTGTGTCACCTGGAAATAGGATGTGCAGGGATCAGATTCAGGTCCCTACGGCACCATCAAAGATCCATATCCAAACCATCCCAGGACCGGTGTTGGAGTTGTTTGTAAGCAAGAAAACACTTTCATTTATTTATTTTATAATTTTTTATTTATTTATATAGCCTGCAGGGTCCCGTAGGAATTTCAGGCTATTATCTAAGTATGTTAATTTTATTTAATTATAACCTGCAGGGTCCCGTAGGAATTTCAGGTTATAAGTGTTTCTTCTTACTTCTAATTTACAACTCAACTTTTAAAAATTATTTATCGCTATTTATACTAAATTCTTAACGCTAAAAATGCTGATTAAACAGCATTTCTTAAAAATAATTTAAATAATTAAATTGCTTACTTGCTAAATAGTCATATTTCAATAGTACCTTAAATTAACTTATAAACAAAGTTTAAAAATACGAGGGTGCCTCTCAACATCCCTCCCCCCTTATCGGAAACTGCGTCCCTGCGTGTGGTGTTCATGTTGCTGCAGATGGAGAGCTAACGTTCGTATATGAAGGATGCGTCTTTTGCTGCTTTTTTTAGGTGCGTTGTTTTGTGTTATGTCACCTTCTTTCCGGAAAACTAACTGGATTTGTATAAATTGGTGGTGCTATAGTTGTATATGATTTGTTTTTCTCCACTCGGAAAGCTTCAAAGCATAGCCGTACTAGAATTAAATTTATCTTCTTAGTTTCTTTTTCTGTTTGTTTTATCGACTCCTGATCTTCTTTAATTGTTAAAAAGTCACGTCCTAAACGTTGTCGCTTCCTTTTCAATAATTCCTTTTTAGCCGTATGTGTAATACCCATGTTTTTAAATTCTGCAAAATAGCCAACATCTTGTGATACCTTTAAATTATTTGGATCACATATATCATGATCATCCTTTCGTACAACCAACTCATGCGAATGTGGACAATCAATGTTGGTCTGAAATAGACTGCATCTTATTATGGTCGGTCCTTTATAGCCAACCAATTCAACTTCGGAAAAAGTTTTAGTATTTCTTTTATAGTCAATGCCATTCAAAGAACTATGTGTACCATGCATATCGGAATTGTATCGAAACGAAATTTTTCCACCGGCTGCTTGCTTCATATTCATATTTTATCTGCGTATTCGGAGGTGTTGTCATAAAGGTGGCGGTTGTGATGCCTCTACTACATTTTGCAGTGGTTAAACGAAGCTTTAATCACACTTGTTTTCACCACACTTCAGGAAAAAAAAATCGTAGATCGTGACCACAACAAAAACACTTCGTTTTAGATCATAAGGTGCTCTTCGGATAAGGTTCAGTATCTGCTAATGATAAATTTAATTAAATATAGTGAGGAAAATCATAATTGAGATTTTGAACGTTTTTTATCCACAATAAAGCCCTCTAAGTTAAAAAATTTTTGTTTATTTTCTTGCACCTCTAGTGCCATGTTTCCGTATTTTTTGTTCATTTTTGTTGCTACTCCGTTGGGGCTGGACAAGATGAGTCCATGATGTTAGTTGACATGTAAAGGTTTCGCTTATTGTGTTGGAGAACAACACACGTAATCCCAGTTTTTAAATTTTAAAACTAAAAAATACTAAAATTCCCAAAACCCATCTTTTTCAAATTGTTAACAAAAACAAAAAGGTCATAATTTAAAATTGTTTACAAAAAATTATATTGCTTCTGTTAAAAAAAAATTCTTTTTTGCTACTTTTAAACAACGTAAAAAACTCATAAATATTTTGTATATTGTTCTTGTAAGTATTTATGAATATTTTTTTTTTTTTATACATATTTTTTTTTTTTTTTTTTATTATATATTTTTTTTTTTTTTTTTAACAAGCAAGCATTTTAATGCCTATTGAGCTTGTTCATATATATTGGATTTTGAAAACAATAGTCCAAACCTCTGAATCAGGCGTTTTCTAATATATATCTTTATACACCTATATATGTGTATACATATAAACACAAATATACGTGCATACATATAAACATATATATGTGTATACATATATATATATATATATATATATATATATATATATATATATATATATATATATATATACATTTATTTATAATATTATCTCTTTTAAGAAAGTTTTAACTTAATGTTTGTTGGGTGGAACACAAAAAACACAAAACAAACACAAAAGTATGTTAATAATTGTATATACATGCTATAACGTTTAATGCTGAGAGTAGCACTTTTAAAAATATTCATCTTTCTTGTTTATGGAATTTAAATTGTTACATAAAATTATTATCGTCAGGCCAGTGACACAAAAAAAGTGTTGCGTATGCAAAAATGCAGTGAATAATTTACAAAACAACAGCAAGAATAAAAGAAAATGCACAAGAAGTCAGACACAAAAATTTTAAACAAAAAATACATTTTTACTCAAATTTCAAATTAACAAAACATTTGCTTTTGAAAATAAATCAGTGTTTAAAAATGTTAAACAGAGAATATTTTTTTTAACAAACTTGATACTTTTTCAAAAAATGGGTACTTTAAAACATTTGCATTTAAAAAAACAGTGTTTTTTATTAATGAAATATCAAAAGTAAAGCACAAAATGTGGTGCTAAAACGTTAAAAGTTGTTTGCTAATTTGAAATATTTCAAGTGAGATTTTGTAAAAATGTTATTTAATTTCAAAAATTAAAGGCATATTTTTCAAGAAGACTTAAATTTTATTCAAACCATTTGCTAAAAAAATGTAAACATACAGGTGCATAAAAATGTTGGAGAATATTTTTTTCCTAACAATTCAATAAAATGAATTAGCAACCCAAAATGGATTTATCACATTATCCTTCTTTTTGTGTCATGCGTTTTACTTTTCCTTTATAAATAAACTTTCTGTGGCCTTTTTTCATTTTAATTCAGTTTGTTATTATTATCTTTTACTGCCTTTTTCTTAGTTTTTTCCAATATTTACCTTTAGCTGAAATTGTATCTATGTTAGAACTAACTTCATCCATTATAGGCCATTATATAATACTGTTTTTACGACATTTGTAGCAGTTTTGTGCTAATAAATAACTTTTCGATGTAAATTTTCCTTAGTCAGGAACTCTTCCTTTTTTAGAAAACTTTAGTGCAGGGTGCGTATTTAGACTTCAATTTAAAATGGTTACCTTCCTTCTGTGACACTTTATTTTCTTTATTTTGTTCATATAATTATTTTTTACTGATATTTTCTTATACTTTAAACTCATAACCCTTCTGGTTTTTCCTTTTTTTTTCATATATTCTCCTATCGTTATTTTAACTCATTTTCCTTTATGTTTCTTCACATTTTTTTTTAATTTTATTTTATAATTCCTTGGTTTTTTCCCCTTTCTGACTATATATTTTCATACTATTCATTCTTGTTCGTTAATATTCTTCCATTATTTCCCTTATATGAACCTGTGGTCTTTTTCCTCCTTTCTATTTACTTATATATTTTATCCTTTATCGCCCTCATATCCCACTTTCGTCCCGTAGCTTTGGTTTCGAGCCAAAGTATCTAGGATCAGAAATTGGTTGGCTGATACACTTTGTAGCGTATTATACGATTTTCTTTTACTATATTACCTTTTTTTTGTCCTCTTTAATCTCATCAACCTATTAAATTTGGCTATTTGCTGCTACCCTTTCATATTTTACCTCGAAATGTTTCTTCGCATACCCCATGGCACTTGCCGTCAGTTGAAATCGTATCGAATTTTCGCACTAAGTTCAATGTTTCAGGCAAATTACCGATGGCGGTGTTGTAAAGTAACTAAATCAGTGTTTTATGAGTAACTCACTTGTACTTCCGCTTAAATCCTTTGTAGCTTTAGTTTCGAGCCAAAATAACCAGAAATAAACGGAGTAACTTAAACTCAACAGAAGAAAAGAAAAATCCTTACAAAAAATTACCCTTTTTAATTATTCGCAATCTAACCCTTTGCACCCTGCCACCTTTTATAAATTCTTTATTTTACTGGTTTTATCAAATTATTATGATAAACCTTGTCGGAGTTCCTTTGTCGTATTCTTACATTGACAGGTGTGGGTACTCCCGTGATTTCATAAGGACCCAACCATATAGGTGAAAATTTATTTTTTCGCGCCTGGTTTTTTAGCCACACCATTTGTCCGGTCTTAAACTGTCTAGTCTTTGTGCCCTTGTCATAATATTTTTTTGATTTTTCTTTTGCCCTAACCTGGTTCTGTCTCACCACTTCATAACTTCGTTGAATTTGGTATTTTGCTGTAGTCATCTATGTTATAGAGAGGTGCTGGCTGCTTTTTTAACCTGACAGGTATTTCAAATTCGAATCCGTACAGTACCTTGTTGGGTGTTTGCTTAGTAGACGAATGTCTTGTGTTATTGTGTACATGCATGGCATGATGCAGCCAATCATCCCAATTAGTTCCGTCAAGTTTCACAAAACTTCTTAAATACTCTGCAAGAGGTCTATGGGTCCTTTCCAGAGATCCATTGGATTGAGGATGATACTGAGTTGTATATATGTTTTTTACTCCAAGCAATTTGCAAACTTCCTTGAACAATTTTGAATTGAAGTTGCTTCCATTATCTGTCACGAGAACTTTGGGGATGAAAAATCGAGCAATTATTTCTCGAAAGAACAGCCTTGCTACCGTTGCCGCTTCCATGTCTGGGATAGCTGCGCAAGCTAGGTATTTTGAAAAATCGTCCAAAAAGGTTACTATATATTTGTTGCCACTTGATGATTCAGGTAAGGGCCCAACAATATCCATGTTTCGTACAACGGTTCCTGGGCTTGCACTGTCATTACATTTGACAATCGCATGTTAGTGCCTAAAAGGTTTTGTGCTTCTTTGTGATCTTCAACAATTCAGTCAGTTTGTCATTTTCATGCCCAATGAACCTGGATACCAATTTCGGGTTGTCCATTTACAAATCTAAAAATTTTAAAGGCATACTTACCAGCACCAAAAACATTTCCGCTATTGTCTTCAAAAGTAAAAAAAATTTTTTTTTTTTTTTTTTTTTTAATGACGCACAATGTACTGATCGCGACGTTTACTCCATACAAATTTTAAATTTGCATTGCTTAATGTGGCTTAGACCTGTGGCAGTTACTTTTCAATTCCACCACTTTGTATTTTGGCAAAGATCCCAAAGGCGTACTGGTATACAGATGCTTAATGACCCCTAGGAATTCACCTCTATACTTAGTGGTTTCTATAAATTTTTCTTTGCCACCGACTTAACCGATTTTGTTCACAAGCAAAACAAATCGAATCAAAACTTCTCCCAATGTGGCCAAAGTAATTAGCAGTTTACTAATAATTCCACCAATTCACACTTCTTTGAAGACACTAAAGGCGTACTGGTATACAGATGCTTAATGACCCCTAATGCTTCACTTCCGTGTTTATTTGGTTTCCTTACTTTCGTTGCTATGAAATTATTGCCACATTTGGAAAGGATTCAAAATCAATCAAAATTCTATAACCAAATTTTATTCCTGGAGGGTCCCTTAGGAATCGCAGGATATTTATTCTTTTATTACCGGCTGCGCCAAAAATGTTGGAGTTGTTTGTAAGCAAGAAAACACTTTCATTTATTTATTTTATAATTTTTTATTTATTTATATAGCCTGCAGGGTCCCGTAGGAATTTCAGGCTATTATCTAAGTATGTTAATTTTATTTAATTATAACCTGCAGGGTCCCGTAGGAATTTCAGGTTATAAGTGTTTCTTCTTACTTCTAATTTACAACTCAACTTTTAAAAATTATTTATCGCTATTTATACTAAATTCTTAACGCTAAAAATGCTGATTAAACAGCATTTCTTAAAAATAATTTAAATAATTAAATTGCTTACTTGCTAAATAGTCATATTTCAATAGTACCTTAAATTAACTTATAAACAAAGTTTAAAAATACGAGGGTGCCTCTCAACACCGGATAAACAAGTTTATCCTAGCAACATCGCAGACAGATAAGTCTGCAAGACAATGCACTCTCGGACTGCCGAAAATGGCCGCTCTATTCCCAGAAAGAGTTGGGCAGCGGCAGAGCAGATGCTCTACCGTTTCCCCCTCTTCCTCATTTTGACAACTTCTACAGTAGTCAGGATGCGGAAGATTCAGTCTCCTAGCATGGGTACCAATGACACAGAGCCCCGTCAGCACAGCCACCAGTGTACCCAGCTGCCCTCGAGGAAACCTCAGTCGATTTGCGGATCTCCCACTATCGTACTGAGGCCACAATGTCCTCGAGACCCTTCAGGTGATCTCTTCACACCATCTTAACTGCGCAGCCCTAAAGAGTTCCTGCTGAAATAAAGCTCTACAGCAGCTTAATGGGACTCCCACCAGTGGATCTATCTCCCGATCTCCCAACCGAGTTCCAAATCTGGAGAGTTCGTCCGCGACTATGTTTCCGGGTATGCCCAAGTGAGCTGAAATAGTTCCAGGTTGGAATGTCTCGCCATCTCGTCAAGAGATATCCGGCATTCACGAAACAATCTGGATGTCGTATAGACACCCGATAAGGAGTTAATCGCGGCCTTGCGGTCAGTACAGATCCGGATATCCTATCTGTATATCCTGTGGTACCTAATCCAGCAAGCCGCCCTTCTAATGGCTGAGATCTCAACCTGTACCACGCTACACTGATCCTGTAGCCTAAACTTCATCCTGATCCGAAATCCGACTTCGAACCGTCAGTATAGACATCAAGCACATCTCCACGAGGCATACTCGACGTGCCCGACGTTGATACCACGAAACCAATGTCAGACATGGGGGTGGGCGTGCAGTAATCGATGTTGTCAGGAATAGCCGAGGAACAGCCCAAAATGGCCGCATGTAAAAAGTTACCTGACTCCACGTCACAGCTGTATACTTGCTATTTTAGCGAATTTAGCAATACAAGTTCCTTTCAAATTTCAGTTGTCAGTCTACAACCGTTCAAAGGTTTGGTCACATACATGAAATTACATCAATTATTGTGATACCCTTAAATTTCTTAATCCAAATTGTATCTTGCTGTTATAGAGGACTTAGCAATGTTCTTTGTAAATATTAATCGTCTGTTTACAACCATTGATGTATTGGGTCGCCCTGTAATTTATAATTTTTAATATTTATACTTGTTATTATAGAGGTCATAGTTATCGGTGAAAGCACAAGTACATTGTTGAGTTTTTTTTAGTTTACAGCTGAAATATGACTAAAAAGCAGAGTTCAGAAAAGTACACTCACTGTGCAAAATTCTCGAACATAAATTAAAAACGAACAACTAAAACCAACCCGAACATATTTTTTCCTTTCATAACAATTATGTGTGTTACTAAATTTTTAAATTTTCCGCACACAACCACGAAGGTGTTCTAATAAAATATTTTTTTGTGCACTCGAACGCGAATGTTCCACTAAAGCTATTGTTTGCGAACGCGTTCTCTACTTTTAGCACGCGTTCTGAAAAAAAAAATTCATTGAAAAAGTAAAATAATTTCGTGGTTGAAAAAAGTGCACGATGAAGAAGTAAAATAATTTCGTGGTTGAAAAAAGTGCACGATGAAGAAGTAAAATAATTTCGTGGTTGAAAAAAGTGCACGATGAAGAAGTAAAATAATTTCGTGGTTGAAAAAAGTGCACGATGAAGAAGTAAAATAATTTCGTGGTTGAAAAAAGTGCACGATGAAGAAGTAAAATAATTTCGTGGTTGAAAAAAGTGCACGATGAAGAAGTAAAATAATTTCGTGGTTGAAAAAAGAGCACAATGAAAAAGTAAAATAAGTTGGTGGTTGAACAAAAAAAAAGAACACGGTAAAATTAAAATAACTTCGTGGTTGGAAAAAAGAAGCAAAAATATATGCGTGTACGGACGGCAAAATATAACATGTTAGGATAGACCAAATATAATAACATTTCTTATTGAAGGTTTTTTTAGTTAAAATTTAAGTATACCGTTGCAGATTGTTTTTGAATATTGGTAAGTAGTAGAGTTCCTTGCAAATTCAATAAAATAATGTGCAATAAGTGCTGTTATATAAAGTAAGGATTAATGCAATTATACCTAAGGAAGGAATTTTTTATGTTTACTGATGATACCAGTAAAATAATTATTTTTATTTGAGTTTTGTGTTTTGTCATTTAAGTTCCTTGTAAATATAAGCGAGAGTCGTTAATAAAAACATGCAATAATTAGTGATTTAAAAAGTAAGGATTAGGGTAATAATTTTCTTATCTTTAACATTATTGCAATTATACCTAAGGAAGGAATTTTTTATGTTTACTGTTACGATAAAATAATTACTTTCATTTGGGTTTTTTGATTGTCCAATTGTTTTTCTGCTTTAAATTTGCATGTGTTATTTGTTGTTGTGGTTTTTTAAAGCAGTAGATGTGCTTTGCTTATAATTTAGGTATGGGACGTTTAGTAGTGCATTTGTTATTGTTTTATTACTCTCTTCATTGATGCTTGCCTTATTTGTTGTTTATTGGTAAATGCGTTTTGCTAATGTTTTAGGTATGGAATTTTACTTGTAAATTTGTTTTTGTTATCTTCATTACAGATTGTGTTGTTTTTGTTTTTAAACGGTAGATGTGCTTTGCTTATGTTTTAGGTAGGGGGATGTTTAGTTGTGAATTTTTAACTGTTTTATTACTATCTTCATTGTAGCCTGCATTATTTTTTTGTTGTTAAGCGTAAATGCGTTTTGCTTATGTTTTAGGTATGGGTTGTTTAGTTGTGAGTTTTTTATTGTTTTATTACTTCTTAATTGATGGTAAAGCACCAAATTATTGGTACTAAGAACAAGACTATAGAATTGGTGGTAAAAATGAATTTTTCTTGTTAACATTGCAAAATGCAAAAAATTTAGATCGTTTCTACCTTTTTCTCATACATATGTATGTAAAATAAATATAAATGTTTAATATACCAGAAAAACGGCTGTATAATTTTTTTTAAAACTTTTTATCGTCAAAAATACGAAGCGGTATATTTTTTTGACACTAGTCCAATGCAGCATTTTAGGACGTTTAAGATTTGAATTATTTTTTGCACTTACTTCTTTTTTACAGGTTTCAACGAGACACGTAAATTTGTCTGTTTCTTCATTAAAAGTTGCAAATTTCTCAAAACAAAATTTTTTTCGTTTATTGTTTGCCATCGCTTTTTACACGTCACAAAAAATAACACTTTAGGCCAGGATAAGTATTTTCACACTGAATATGAATGAAAATTTGCTTTATTATATATATCCTTATATGCATTATTTGTTGTTCTGGTATATTAAACATTTATATTTATTTTACATACATATGTATGAGAAAAAGGTAGAAACGATCTAAATTTTTTGCATTTTGCAATGTTAACAAGAAAAATTCATTTTTACCACCAATTCTATAGTCTTGTTCTTAGTACCAATAATTTGGTGCTTTACCATCAATTAAGAAGTAATAAAACAATAAAAAACACACAACTAAACAACCCATACCTAAAACATAAGCAAAACGCATTTACGCTTAACAACAAAAAAATAATGCAGGCTACAATGAAGATAGTAATAAAACAGTTAAAAATTCACAACTAAACATCCCCCTACCTAAAACATAAGCAAAGCACATCTACCGTTTAAAAACAAAAACAACACAATCTGTAATGAAGATAACAAAAACAAATTTACAAGTAAAATTCCATACCTAAAACATTAGCAAAACGCATTTACCAATAAACAACAAATAAGGCAAGCATCAATGAAGAGAGTAATAAAACAATAACAAATGCACTACTAAACGTCCCATACCTAAATTATAAGCAAAGCACATCTACTGCTTTAAAAAACAACAACAAATAACACATGCAAATTTAAAGCAGAAAAACAATTGGCCAATCAAAAAACCCAAATGAAAGTAATTATTTTATCGTAACAGTAAACATAAAAAATTCCTTCCTTAGGTATAATTGCAATAATGTTAAAGATAAGAAAATTATTACCCTAATCCTTACTTTTTAAATCACTAATTATTGCATGTTTTTATTAACGACTCTCGCTTATATTTACAAGGAACTTAAATGACAAAACACAAAACTCAAATAAAAATAATTATTTTACTGGTATCATCAGTAAACATAAAAAATTCCTTCCTTAGGTATAATTGCATTAATCCTTACTTTATATAACAGCACTTATTGCACATTATTTTATTGAATTTGCAAGGAACTCTACTACTTACCAATATTCAAAAACAATCTGCAACGGTATACTTAAATTTTAACTAAAAAAAACCTTCAATAAGAAATGTTATTATATTTGGTCTATCCTAACATGTTATATTTTGCCGTCCGTACACGCATATATTTTTGCTTCTTTTTTCCAACCACGAAGTTATTTTAATTTTACCGTGTTCTTTTTTTTTTGTTCAACCACCAACTTATTTTACTTTTTCATTGTGCTCTTTTTTCAACCACGAAATTATTTTACTTCTTCATCGTGCACTTTTTTCAACCACGAAATTATTTTACTTCTTCATCGTGCACTTTTTTCAACCACGAAATTATTTTACTTCTTCATCGTGCACTTTTTTCAACCACGAAATTATTTTACTTCTTCATCGTGCACTTTTTTCAACCACGAAATTATTTTACTTCTTCATCGTGCACTTTTTTCAACCACGAAATTATTTTACTTTTTCAATGAATTTTTTTTTCAGAACGCGTGCTAAAAGTAGAGAACGCGTTCGCAAACAATAGCTTTAGTGGAACATTCGCGTTCGAGTGCACAAAAAAATATTTTATTAGAACACCTTCGTGGTTGTGTGCGGAAAATTTAAAAATTTAGTAACACACATAATTGTTATGAAAAGAAAAATATGTTAGGGTTGGTTTTGAACAGAACATTGTGTGTTCGATGAGTGTACTTTCTGAACTCTGCTAAAAAGTCATACTTTAAATATGTGGGAAGAGCATTCAAATGACTGCAGAGAGCGTGGCAAAAAGTTCCAAAATCTGGCTGCTCTGACAACAAAAGATATTTTTTAAAAATGAAATTCGTTATTACCGATATAATGATTTGGGGAGATCTCCGTGATCGAGAGAACGAAAATTTGTTAAAAAGATAATTTGGAATTCCATATTTGATTACTTTGAAGAAATATATCAGAGTCTTAGCTTGAAGGTATTGTCTGAAACTGCAGCCTAAGAAATCTTTAACAAAATCAGTTACATCATCCCGATATGAAACGAATCTTACAATGCGTTTTAAATTACGTTCGATAGCGCGAATGTTATACCCAAGAGTACCAGAGTAAACCTCGATGCAGTAGTTTAGATGTGACATAAGTAAGTACTTTCAAGGATACGCCTAACCCTGGTTGGAAGATACAAGCCGCAATGATAGAGTTTCCTGAGCCCGAAAGTAGCACGAGAGGACAGAGTGTCAATATGTTCGCCAAAATTCAGATGCTGATCATTTACAACTCCAAGACATTTAAAGGATCGTACATAGGAAATATTAGTATTAATTATTCTGATGCTGGAGTAAACAGGTTGTCGATGCATAGTTCTTTGTCTTGTTGGCATTAAGTAAAAAACAATTGGTGATCGTCGATTTATGGAGATTATAAAGTGTAAAGTTTATTGCTGCTTCCTACATGCCATTATTGAGAAGTTAAATTTATCCCTTAATTTAGAAATAAGTGTGTCATGATCCAAACGGTCAAGCGCTTTAGATAGACCGAGTTACCATAACGCAGTCTCTACCTTCGTTCAGGTTTTCCTTTATAGTGTCTGTTATGCCAAGAAGCATGTCAGGAGTATTTAGTTTATCTCTATATGCATATTGAGAAGAAATAAGATTTTCTCGAGAAATATAGTTACTAATTCGCAACTTTAAAATATTTTCCATGATTTTTGAGATGGCGGGTAAAATGCTTATAGGACGGAAGCCATCAGAATCTTTTTTGGCTACAGGCACAACCCGTGCCAGTTTCCAATTGTCAAGGTATTTAGACGTCATAATAATTGCGTTAAAAATATATAGTAGATGAGTTTTGATGTAAGGAAAAACCATTTTAATAAATTTTATTGGAAATCCATCCGTCCCTACAGAATTCGTCTTTATTTTTATCAAAGCCCCTACCAAATCAGCCTCAAAAATTGTTAATAACGGTTCAAAAGTGTTATATAAATCGCTAATTTAGTATCACTGTTTTACTATGTACCGTATTCTTATTAAAATAAATATGAATATGTATAAAAGAAAGAAGAAATAAATATCTACTTGCTAGTAAACCATTGGACTAAACGGTTGTTCCCATTATAACAATTCTGGCGACGATAAACAATAAGTGTGTACAAAATGGCGGAAAAAACTAAAAGATCAAATACTAAAAAATGTTTTCGTTGCAGCACCACTTTTGTAAGAAAAGAAAAATAAAGTATACTATATTCAAGCCAGTACAGAAGTTACATCAGCCGTGAAAACGGTAGAGGAAAAGTTGCAAATAAACGGCCTACAAAATAATAAATAAATAATAAATTTGAAGGACGCCAAAACTTATTTTTCGAAATTACAAGTCAAGACACCAGATATGGAACTGATTAGTTATTGTGGGACCCCCTTGGAATGCGTTGGTTATGTATGGGTAAATATAAATAAGATTAAAGGAAAATTGCCCATAGTGCGTTCCGATCGTAAGCCAGTAATAAGTAGAGAGTGGTTGTATAAAGTTAAATTAAATTGCAATGAAATAATACACAAGCAGAATGGCAAGAAAATCTATATTTCTGAATCATTTCTTAAGTTAAGAGACAAAAGGGTTTACTATTTGCAGAGCTCAGCAAAACGAAAACTTTCAACTTTTGAAAAAAAAAATTAAAATTTAGTGACAAAAGTAAATTTATTTTATTCGGATCAGAAGGACGACTTATGGTGTAAGGCAGGCCTAATGAATCTCTGAATGTAAAAAATATAAAGTCAACAAAGAAACGTGGTGGAGGTTTTCTAATGGTATGGGGCTGTATGTCTGCATCTGGAGTGAGGAAATTGGTTTTTATTAATAGCAGTATGGATAAGCATGTGTATTTGTCAATTTTAAGGGAGGATCTTCATGGCAGTGCTGAAAAATTGGGGCTTTTCAACATGATAATTACCGAAAACATACAGCCTTGGACGTCAAGCTTCTAACACCTTCCCAAAGCCCTGATATGAATCCAATTAAAAACCTTTGGGCTTATCTTGAAGGAAAAGTTCATATGTCCAAATTTGATGGATTTAATGCCCAGACGTCTGGAATTTGTTCTAGCATACAATGGATTCCACATAAAATATTAATATCAGCCTTTTGGCCTCTAACATAACACTATATTAGGAAAATTTAAAAAGCAAAATACTTTTGTGGCCTAAAAAATTATTAATAAGTTGATATTAATTTATAAATCTCAATCATTTTAATGAATTCTAAATTTAAAGTTTGCTTTTTATATTTAATAAAACTCACATAAATTTTTCATATATTTTTGTAAAGCGTTTGTCTTAAAATTAACTTTATTTTGCGTACTTATGTGAGTAACTGTACCTGTTTTTGTTATTTTTGAGGACTTATTTTAATAGTTCATTAACATATGTTTATTATTACTAGAGTCTGCCTTGTGATTAAAATTTGACAAAGTTTATCATTGAACATTTTTCGTTGTTTATTTTATGCACTTCAAAAAAGAAGAAGGTTATCAATTCATTTGAATGCTGCTTTTTTAATGTTTATGCCTGCATAACTCAGTCATTTCTGAACCAACTATAGTATACAACTTGTTATAAAAACTACTTTAGAAAATAAAATTAAGTTTTCATTTAATTTTATATTTATACTTTTCATTATTCTGAAGAATAAAGTTTAGTATTCGAGAAGATAATGTTAATATTTTAGATCAAGCCATAGGAGATTCAAGTAAAGTCATGAAATCGCTGTAACATCAAGCAATATATTAAAGTTTCCACAATTCTGGCCAAAGAATCCCCGTGTCTGCTTTTTACAAATAGAATCCATTTTTTCAATTTGAAGAATTTCTTCAGACGATTCAAAATTTCGACATTTAGTGGCAAATATTAAAGCAAGCACTTTAGACTTGGTGAGTGATATTCTCGAAACGGCTCCAAGTGGTAATAAATACGAAATCCTTAAAACAATCACCCTTATTCTAATTGTCCTCGTTTTAGTATCAATATTACTTCGTATCAATGTCGGCGTCGATTCAATAAAAATGTTGCATTCCATAACATTCCTGTGACGACGTCGACGGTTTATCGATTTTTATGAAATCAAAAGCACATCCCTAAGTTTTTTGTTAAATTCAATTTGTGTTTGATACTTTTATGATAACCCTCAAAAAACCCAAGCAATTGCTTTTGGACGCCCACGGGATAATTCCTTGCCTAATATTGTAGTAAACGGATATAATGTTTCCGTTTGTGATACTGTAACCTGTCTTGAAGTTACTATAGACAAAGGTCTTAAATTCGTACCTAACATTAACAACGTTATTTTCAGGATAAGCTTTACACTTAAAAGGTTATATAGTATATCCTCATATTTACTTTATATATAGTTAGATATCATTTAGCACACGCCACTCTTATACCTGACTTTTACTATTGTATTGATGTTTACTGTGGTACCAATAAGAAATATATTTCTAAATGTAATAATTGCTTTAAACGAATTTTAAGATTTGTTTATGGTTTGGATTATACGAGTCATACCTCCCAATACTCTATTCCATTTATAGGTTCTTCGTTCACAAACCTAATTAAACTACGTTTGCTTTACCTGTTTTATAACTCTTTTAAATATGGTAATCCCTCGTATATTGACGTGAATTTGAATTCATTCATTCAAACAGAGATATTCAAATTTTATTTGGCTCTTTTAGTAGTTATATGGTATCTATGAATTTTCGTTTCAAATTCGAGTCATTCGTATTTGAAACAATCTACCAATAAATCATTCCTGTGTTTTTTTTTTATTATTTTATTTATTTAATAGTATGTTACATACTTTAAATTATCCTACATACTGAATTTTCATACATTTAATGGAATATTAGTGTTTATAACCTCTGCAATTTTTCTTTTAAAAATATTAATATTTCTCTCTTTTTTATATGGTTTGGTAGTTGATTACAAGGCGAATTAAATACAAGGTGATAGCGGTGGCGAATTCAATTCTTTTACCATGTATTCTAACTGTCAAACTCCATGTATAAAAAATTTATCTAACTGTTATACAGATTTTTTATATATGGAGTTTGACATTTAGAATACGAGGGAAAAGAATTGAATTCGCCACCGCTATCACCTTGTAGTTAATTCGCCTTGGTTGATTATACATATTCAAGCCTTTATAAAAGAGTGTCCTCTGCCTAGTGGTGGTTGTTAGTCGCTGTACTCTAAAATCCTGGATGTTTCTTAAATTATAGGGTTGTACCTCGCCAACATACGCTAACTGCTCACATAAATATTGTGGTGCTGTCCCCATATTCATTTACTGGATAAAACAAATTAAATTAAGTTCCAATCTTTGGTGAATATTTAGCCATTTAAGACAGTTTAACATATATTCTACTGGAGTATACCGGCTGCATCTCAGTATTGCGCGCACTGCCTCGTTCTGCAGTTTCTGAAGCCTAATTATTTGTTGGTGTGTGCAGCATGTATAAATTTTTGATGAGCCTAACTCAAAATGCGGTTTAATCATTACATTATATATAATTATAGCCGTTATTATTGATACTTTGTTCCTCAATCTTTTGCAAAAAACCAATCTTCTTGCCAATTTTTTTTTAAATATATAGTCTCTGTGTTCTTTAAACTTTAAGTTTTTATCAATTAAAAACCCGAGATATTTATACAATCCACTTTTTCAAGTTAATTTTTTATCTTTATTTTCATTGTTTATATTTAATTCCATAACTTTTGTTTTACTCTCGTTTAATTTTAATTTATTCATTTTTAACCATGTAATAACATTGTCTAAATCATGAGTTAAATTATCATAGCATTTTTGAACCGTTTCACCTTCCGTAAAAATAAGTGTCATCGGCATATAAAACAATTTCATAATTATCAAGAATCCATGGTAATTCATTTATATAAATAATAAACATTAGTGCTCCTAGAACTGTTCCTTGAGGAACCCCGTAATTATTATTAACTTCATTTGAACTTATATTATTTACTACAGTTGCTTGTTTTCTATTCTCCAAATATGAAGCAAACCATTTTTTTGTGCCTTTTACTCCATATTTATATAGTTTATATATTTCTCTGTCTATGGTTTCAAATGCTCTTTTAAAATCTAGGAATATTGCTAAAATTTTATTATTCTTATCTATTTTTTCCATCTATTTATTACATAATTCACAGCTGTTACACACGAAAATGTCTTACGAAAACCGGATTGATATTTCGAAAATAAATTATTTTCCTCCATATATTATTCCAACTGTTCTTTCACAACTTTTTCAATTATTTTTTACATGTTTTAAATGTGTTAATCGGTCGGAACTCTTCGCATTTGTTAAGTTTAACAACTTTTTCTATTGGCTTCCAACTATTGGGAAATATACCTGTTTCAAGCGATTTGTTTATTATATATAATATTGTCTTTCCAGTTATGTCCCAATATCCATAATAACTTTTATTGATACTTTATTAAAGTCCGGTTTATTCTTTAAATTTTTACATATATTTTTTAGCTCTAGCATATTAATTGTACGAAGTTTAAACGTTTTATTTATCATAGGTACTCAGTTCACATATTGCACATATTCTACACTGTTTCTGATGTTTGTAATGCTATCTACAAAGTAATTATTAAATTGACAAGCTATATCACAGTTTTCTTTATACTCTATTTGGTTAAATATCGCAGATTCTAACACAACGCGATGTTTCTTCAAAACTAGATCTTTAATTTCTCTCCACATCCATTTTTGATCTTTGGCAAATGTTATTCTTCTATTAATGTACTTATTTTTTCATCAATTATTTTATTCTTATAAACAGTTCTTATTACTCTATAATTTGTCAATGCAATATTTGTGTTTTCGATTTTGGCTATCCTATACTTTAAAATTTTATCTTGTTTTAGCATTCTTAATTCATTACTAAAAACCAATTGTAACTGCTTATGGCGCCACATAGAATCAAAGTTAACACAAATGAAGTTAAAAGCAGTCCAACTCAACTGGCTTATCGGCAGAAATTCCACTCTCGCTTTAGATTGCAAACTTTTATTGTACAAGACAATTTTAAAACCAATTTGGTGTTATGGCATTCAATTATGGGGGACTGCCTCTGCAAGCAATATAGAAAAAATCCAAAGGCGCCAAAATAAGATTCTACGGATGATTACAGTTGCTCCCTGGTACATAAGAAATTCGAACATCCACAAAGATCTAAACGTGCAATCAGTAAAAGCAGAAATAGCGAAATTTGCAGTAACGTATTTGCAGAAACTTGAAACACATCCAAATCCGCTAGCTCGCAACATGCTAAATGAACGTGGTTACAGTCGCTTAAGAAGGAGGGATATTTATTCTCTCACCCGAACATCAGAGGGATAACCCACAATGATAGAAGCAACCGTGAAACATACATCTTTTTTGTCTAGCATTGGCTGGACATAATAAGTATATTTATTTTTTTTTAGGCTTAAGATATGAGTAATTATTGTTAGTTCAAAAATATATTTGAAGATTCAATAAATAATTAATTAATGAAAAAAAAAAAAAACTGCTTATGGCATTTTTTTTTTTCATTTTTGTAGAAAATTTTTTTATTGCTTCCTCTATGCATTTGTCAAAGAAGCTTACATTATTATTTATAATGTTTTCATCTTTATTCATTATCTCTAAATTTCATTTCTAAACACCTGCTTTCTTATTTAAAACATTATATTTCGTTAAATTGTTTTATGTTTGGCTCGTGTTCATATTTAATACTTATTTCAATTGCTTCGTGATCTGAAATTTTTATTTTATTACTGCATTTTTATATTTAACAATATAAGCGCTTATCCAGTATTTAAAGCTTTCAGCCCTCTCAAAAATTAGATGTATTTTCCAATGATTTTTAACGTATACACATACTCCTTTTGAAAATCAGGTATTTCACTTTCCGCAATAATCTCTATTTGGTTAAAATTGTTAAACAAACCTTGAACATTTGCGTATATCCCCTGAATGTATTTTAGTTGCTAACCGCTTAGTCCCAATAATCTTTTCTTGCTGTTAAGTTTATTTTGGTAAAGTGGACATTGCTTTATGCCTGTGTAGTGATTTTCATCAACCAGTTCAGTTCAGTTTTTGGTTACTACTCATACAATTTATGCATCTCTTTTTAATTTCATTATTACATTTTCTAGCTTTATGTGGTCCATGACATTTAAAACATACATCCTGATTTCTACATTCATGTCGGACGTGACTTTTTAACACATTTCCATCTTCTACCAGATTTAAAAAATCGTGTTCTCGCAGATGGTAAGACTTTAGTTTTCTCGCGCAGTACAGTAAAAGAAACCCCTATACTTGGTATTTCAACTATTCTTAACGATGAAACAATATATCATCAATAACTTAAAGAATTTCGAGAAATAAATAATATGTCAACATATCTATTTGCTAAGACAAGCAACGTATACCATCATAAATAAATCATGATTGTAGAAGTGGAGATTGTCAAGTTTTGCAGTGCAAGAATAGATTGGAGGCGGAAAGAATAGCTTACTAGCAAACAACAGCAATTAAAGGAATGTATCTTAACATTGGGGGACTAACAACAAATTTTGATCAATTAGAGATAATTTGTATCGTAGAAAAACCTGATTTCATATGTTTAACCGAAACTCATTTAACGGATATGTTTGAAGACTCTGAATTTTCATTAAATAATTTCAACTTGGTAAGATGTGATAGTGTGTCAAGGCATACATATTTCTACATTAAGAACACTTGGCAAACCAAGATAGTGGAAAGTAATTCTATAGATAAAATGTATTGGTGGCTAAAGATTGAAATCAAAAACAAATACCATACATATTCCTTACAATAACCAGATAAACAAAAATCACCAGAAAATATTTTTATTGATTTTTTTGATTCTGAATTGGAAAAAATCAACGCTGATGAGAATTACATTGAGAATTACATTGGCTTGATAATAATTATTCTAAAAGTAGATTAGAAGAAATAATCAGTGATAACTACTTTAGACAAATAGTAACACAGCCAACAAGGATTGCATGTTCAAGATCGTCGTTAATTGACTACGTGATAACAAACATAGAATTTGTCAGCGCTACAATAATAACGCACTTGTTCCGTTGATAAATACTAAACAAAAAAACTCTCGGTTCTCAAATACCCTAAAGCGTTTGAAGGAAGAAAAAATCCAAATGTATCAAATGGCCATGTGGTCTAATAACGTTTACCATTGGAATAATTATAGGACTTTCAGAAATAGATATAAAAATGAAATATCAACTGCTAAAAATAATTATATAAATAATAGAAATAGTAATTGCACAGACCAAAAATCTATGTGGAAAACAATGAAGTCTATAATACTTAAAAAAGAAAACACTAAACTAAAGGAAATAAAAATTGATGGTGAAGTCATATCAAATGAGCAAGAAATGGCAAACAAATTAAACTCTTTTTTCATTAAAAGTGTGGAACATATAGTAAATAGTATACCTTATATTACCCAGTTAGCATTTGGAAGATTGTTTTTACAAAAATCACCAAAGTGAGTCTTTTAAGACTACCCAAGATGACTTAAAACTGATTCATCAGTTATGCGTTTAAAAAGAGACTCGAATATAACTCCGACAAACGCATAGAAAGCGACTTTCTAAAAAAACAAAAAGTACAAAAAGCAAATGCTTGAAATTCGACTGTTTTTAGAATTATTTTGGAAACATATTTAACGCAGCCTAACGATGAAAAAATGATTCAAATACATATTTTATTTTTATTTTTTAATTTTCGTAAAAATACATACATATGTCACTTCGTAAAAAAATGGAGACACAAATGTAAAATAAATTTTTTCAAATTCATTTTTTAAATTTGAATTTTAAGAAAATTAGGAATTACATGCTAACGAATGTAACACTACGCCTTGACGAGCAATTGATTTGTGCGCACATGAACAAAACGTCAGCAGAATAGGTTACCAACATTTGTTCATGTTTGTCTGCGTGGAGAAAACTGCTTCGTTTTCTCGCTGTTTGAAGCCGACATGACATCGACAACGATGGTCTACAATAGCCATTTTAATGTGCGGACATGAAATTGTTTAATGTTTGAACAAATCAATGGCTCGTCAATACGGCGTGTTATAAAAAATAAGCAAACCGTTGTTTGCAATTTTTCATTTTGAGAAAATATATTTGAAATGTTCGTATAATATGGGTCGAAAAAGACTCGCATTCGGCTAGTAATATGATTAAAAGTTGACTCGAAAAAGTATCGTATTTGATTACAAGTACGATTGAAAATAGTATCGAAAATGAGTCGAAAACGAGAGTCATAAGGGACTCGTTCAGAAGAGTCGCGGCTAGGGTACCATTTTCTACCGACAAAACAATCATTTTCGACTCTAAAACGAGCGCATAAACGATTATTTTAATCGTGTCGAGGAGTCAAAAAAAACTCGAATATGATCAATAATGCTAACTGGGTACATATGAAAATATTATAGAAGAAAATCCTAACTTCATTTTTAAATTTGAACGCGTTGATAACGGCAAAAGGACCACAATTTCCTCACTGTAAAGATGCTTTTAAACAACTACGACATTCTTGGGTTACAGTTGAAAAGGTTTATTGAATTGTCGCTTCAGACGGGAGAATTTCCAGAATGTTTGAAAGAGTCATGTGTAGTACCTATTCAAAAAGTTAAAAATACTACCGATCCTCAAGAAATCCGCCCAGTAAATATGCTGATGACTATTAGCAAAATATTGGAAAAAATGGTACATTCTAAGTTAAGTAAATATTTTGAAAGAAACAAATTACTAAGCGAAACCCAATCGGGGTTTAGAAACCAACATAGTTGTGAATCACTCCTTAACTTCGTAATATCGCAATGGAAAACAGAAATATACAATAAACGATATATAGTAGCAATCTTTTTGGATCTAAAGCGTGCATTTGAAACAGTTAACAGACAAATTTTATTGAATAAATAAAATACATATGGTATAAAGGGAATGGAATTAAAATGGTTCGAAAACTACCTTAATAATAGAAAGCAACGGACAAAATGTGGCGATTGTTTTTCAACTGCTGAAAATATCAATATCGGAGTACCGCAAGGAGCAGTTTTAGGAACTTTGCTATTTTCAATCTATATAAACGACTTCGAAAAAGTTTAAAAAAAAGCAAAAGTATGCATGTTTGCGGATGATGCTCTTACTTATATATGTGGTGCAATAATTGAGGAATGTGTTCGAGACTTAAACTGTGAACTACGTGTTGTGGAATAATATCTAAAAATGAACAAGCTGAAGTTAAATACAAGTAAAACTAAAGCTATGGTAATAAATGGATGCACAGATGAGAACATACTAATTGGCGGGGAAACAATAGAGATAGTAGAAGAAATTAAATATCTCAGTGTAGTTTTTGACAATAAACTAAAATTTGATTCACATTTTAATTACATTTGCAAAAAGATTTCCAAAAAAATTGCCTTTATGAAACGAGTTCGTAATAAAGTGTCTACAATAACATGTATAAAAATACATAATACTTTAATAAAACCGCACTTTGAGTATTATTCCTAGGGAAAAATAGATTGCAAAAATTACAAAATAAAGGAATGAGGTGTATACTAAAATGTCATAGACTAACAAATATAACGTATATGTTGCAACAGTTGAAATGGCTATCAATTAACCAAAGATTAATATTAAACGTGCTCATATTTGTTCATAAAATAAAATTGGAATGCTGCCAACATATTTAAAAAATCAGCTAGTATATGTTACGGACGTTCAATTATATAATCTGCGCAATAACAATGATTTTAGGCTAAACTTCAGCTCAACAAATTTTTATCAGAATCTTTTATTTTACAAAGGTCTTAAACTATTTAACTCAATTCCTTCCGAACTCAAAACTGAAATAAATTTTTTTGCATTTAAACGTAAAGTAACATCATATGTTAGAGAAAATTTTATATAATTTCATAAATAGATTTAAAAAATACAAATTGTAAAAAAATAAAAATTGTAAAAATGTGTTTGTAATAGCATAATGTGCTAAATAAATAAATAAATAAATAAAAAAAAAATAAATAAATAAAATAAAAAATAAATATCGAAACAACTGGACCACCTGTCAAATCAAAGGTAAGACCATTAGACTATAAGAGACTAGCCTTGGCAAAGAAGGAATTTAATTTCATGCTCGAAAATGACATAATACGTCCTTCAAAAATTATGTGGTAAAATGCCTTACATATGGTTTTCAAAAAGAATGGATATTGGCGACCTTGTGGCGATTATCGGCAGTTAAACAAAATAACTATTCCTGACCGATATCCCATTCCATTATTAACTGATTATGTTTACTGTCTTCATGGCCGAAAATTATTTACAAAACTTGACCTTACGCGTGCCTACCACCAAATCTCTGTCAATCCAGAAGACATTACAAAAAAAGCTATTATTACACAACTGGGCCTGTATGAATTTTTAAAAGTGCCATTTGGGTTGAGAAATACAGCACAAAGTTTTCAAAGGTTAATGGATGAAATATTTCGATATTTAGATTTCGTCTCCCTGTACATTGATGACGTATTGATTGCATCTTTTACTAAAGAACAACATTTACAACACCTTCGACCAATATTTCAACGTTTCGAAGTTTGCGGAATAGTAATCAACCCCGTAAAGTGCTAATTCGGTGCAAATAAAATAGATTTCTTGGGATTTCAAGGTAGTGAACCCTCGAAATCAAAAGTTGAGCCAATTCTCAATTATCCTAAACAAAAAACATTCAGGATCTCCGGCGATTTTTGTGCATGATAAACCCAACTTGATAAATACAACCCTCGGATGGATAATATGTGGTAAAGTTGATTGCCACTCGCCCAATAAAGTTCTCTCGTGTATGTCATCACTGTTCAAGAGCTGGACGCAATGTTAAAAACTTTTTGGGAAATAGAAGATTTTCCTCCAAACATTCCTCATGCAGCTAAACATCACGCTCTACTTAACGACTACCTCAAAGGCTCAAGTTAAAAACGACAAAAGGTTAATCAACTGGAATGAAGAATCCGAAAAAGCGTTTATAAATTTTAAATCTTATTTGTCAAATGCAGTAGGTTAGCCCATCCTGATAAAGACCCTTTTTCTTTAAAAGTTGACGCTTTAGACTTTGCTGTTGGGGCCGTCTTAGAACAAGTGGTGAAGCTCAGTCCAGCTGAATGTGAATATAGTGCTTGTGATTGTGAATTGCTTGCAGCTTACAAAGCTGTTAAAAATTTTCTTTATTTATTAGAAGCTAGAGAATTTAGTATTTATACCGATCATAAGCCTCTCACATTTGCTTTCCAACAAAATCCCTTAAAAGCCACTCCAATGCAGCTTCAACATTTGGATTTTATTAGACAATTTACAACAAATATTGTTCACGTATCTGGTTTATCGAATAACCTTGCTGATACTTTGTCTTGTATCGATGACATTACATTTAATTAAAAGCAACCTTTAATTTCAAACAACTTTTTGAAGCACAACGTAAAGATCAAGAATTAAAGATCTCTCAAATTTCTCAACCGGACTTCAACTGCGTTTATACAATTTTCCAGGAAGCTGTATAACACTATACTGTGATGTCTCGAAAAATAAAATTCGACCATATTTACCTCATTTGATATGATTCATGGTCATTCACATCCAGGCACCAAAGCAACGAGCATAATGGTTGCAGAATGTTTTGCTGTGGCAATACTTGGATTTCTAGATTTGGTTGCCCAAATAGTCATTTGTGATCGCGGAACACAATTTACTTCAAAAATTTTTAAAAATTTATTGGAAACACTCGGCTCAAAAATTCAATATACTACAGCTTATCACCCACAATGTAACAGAATGGTACAAAGGTTCCATAGAACTTCTACAACATAATTATGCTGTCATGAAAACTTACAATGGACTAAAACATTGCCAATCGTTTTATTCGGGTTACGTTCATGTTATAAGGAAGAACTTCTAGCTTCTTCAGCGGAGTTTCTATATTTCTTACAAAGTTAAAAAAAAAATAAAGTTTCATTCAAGGCGAATAAACTATAAGGTGGTAGCGATGGCGAATTCGTTAGTTTTTGCTGTACTCCCGAATGTCAAACTACATATAAAAAAAATTGCCTTAGATTTTTTATATATGGAGTTTGACAGTTAGAATAACGGCGAAAATTAATGAATTCGCCATCGCTTCCACCGTATATTTTAATCGCCTTGGTTTCATTCAGAAGGGGAATGACGTAGTGTTATAAAATCTACTTAAGAAAATAAAATTGTATTAATCAAGTTTTCATTCAATGTTATGTTTATACTTTTCATTCTGAAATAAGTTTAGTATTCGTGTATAGCTTAACAATTAATTTACGAGGGCTGCTATATATATTTCTGGCCTGGCAACACTGAGTGCCGCCAAGTGCAATCTGACATTTCCATTGGAAAGTTTGTCATTTTTAAGCATAATCGTACTCAAAACGTTTTGACGTACGACCATTATTTGTGTTGTTTACAGTGACTTGAAAAAATTAATATAGAAAAAAATGGAATTAACTCGTGAACATTTTCGTGCCAAAATTTTTCACAACTTTCGACGTGGATTATCATGACAAGAGTGCATTGATGAACTTAAATCTTTGTATGGCGATGAAGCACCATCCTATATCACTTTGAAAAATTGGTATAATGAATTTAATCGTGGCCGAAGCTCGCTCAAAGACGAATTCCGTGAAGGTCGTCCAAAAACGGCTGTTGTGCCAGAGAACATTGATGCCGTGCGTGAACTCATAATGCAAGATCGACATGCGACATACCGAGAGATAGAGACATCCTTGGACATTTCTTCCACCAGCATACATTCGATACTGCATGAACACCTGGCCGTAGAAAAGGTTTGTTCTCGTTGGATCCTGCACAATTTGAAAGTCGCTCAAAAAAAGGCTCGTGTCGATTGGTGCAAAGAAATGTTGCAAAAATACGATTGCGGTGCTTCAAAAGACGTTTATAAGATCGTCACAGGTGACGAATCATGGATCTATGCGTACGAGCCCGAAACGAAACAACAATCGACCGTGTGAGTCTTCAAAAACGAGTAAAATCCAACGAAAGTTGTTCGTGGAAGAAGCACTTCGAAGCACATGGTCGAAGGTTTCTTCGGCAAAACTGGTCATGTGGCGACTGTTCCGCTTGAGCAACGTAGGACGGTCACTTCTGAGTGGTACACTATATTTTTTTTGCCTGAAGTCATCGGAGAAATTCGAAAAACCAGCAAGAGCAGATGAATCATTGTTCACCATGTTCACACATCGGCTCAAACCAGAGCGTTTTTGACCGGCCAAAACGTCGAATTAATGGGTCATCCGCCGTACAGCCCTGACTTGGCACCTAATGACTTCTTCTTGTTTCCGCACATCATGAAAAAAATGCGTGGTCAACGATTTTCGTCGCCAGAAGAAGCTGTTGAAGTGTTCAAGAACCATGTTTTAGAGGTGTCTCAATCGGAGTGGAAAAAGTGCTTCGACAACTGGTTTGAGTGCATGCAAAATTGTATAAATCATGCTGGAGAATACTTTGAAAAACAATAAAACCATTTTTGATTATAAATATTCGCATTTTCACTATTAGGCCAGAAATATATATAGTAGCCCTCGTAGAATTGTACCAATTCAAAATCTTCCCATATTCATAGTTAAAATAAAGTATACTTTAAGGGAACTAAAGTCGGTTTTACTTTAGAATCGACTCTAACTCATTCATAGAAAATTTAAAATATACTTTTGGAGAGAAAGTCAACTCTAAATTTTAAAACTACGGGCCTGTTCGTAAATGCATCACTGCACTGCATATGATGCGCAGTACGTTCGTAAATGCAAAAAGTGGCAGTACTGCGAATGTCGTCTGTTCGTAAATGCATCACTGAAGTATATTATGCGCAAATAAAAGCAAAAAACTAATCATAAAAATGGCTGATGCAATGAACGTCCTTTTCTGTTTAATAATTTTAATAGAATTAAATTTAGTTTTTTTTCTTTAATCTTCTTTTTTTTAGTATGTTACACAAATTTTTATCATTTTTATATCATCTAGTTGACAAATCGAGTTTATTATCAATTTTTCTATTTTCACAGTATTTCTTCGTTCGTTAATGCAAACACTAAAATGAGCAAAACAATACGCAAACGCTGATTAGCAGTGTCAGTGCAGAATAATCATATTATGCAGAGCACTGATGCATTTACGAACAGGCCCTACCTAAAGCTGTTTTTAACTCATTTTTACAAAATTATTTTATTTGGCTTAAGAACACAATACTCTTTATCTGATTTTTATACCAAAGTGAACAAAATAAAAACAAGGTTAATTTTTTTAAATGTTTGTGTAGAAATTGTATGAAACATTTATCAAATTACAGTTGGCACCCAGTGGAAGGCGTCTAAACTTAAAGTATACTTTATTCTTGACTATGAAATTAAAAAAGATAATAAGAGCTTTTTATTTTAAAGCATACTTTACCAAGAGTCGACTTTTTTCTATAACTATGAATTTGGGCCAATGTTTTTAAGTGTATTATATTACCGTGAAGGGCACCACTCTAAAGTTCATAAAAACTGAGTATCACTATGGCTCCCAATAGCGAAAAGTAATAGAAAATAAATCTAAAAATTACAGGGGTATCCCCATAGATGACGTAAATTGACCTATATAGGACTATCTTTTAAACCGTTATAGACAAACGCCAGAAAATAGCACAAAATGCCGATTACTGCCGATGACTGTTATAATAGTTCAAAATTTTCAAAATTATAAATTGAAGTGTGTCCTAATAGTTCATTTAATTTTACATGCGTATATATGACCATACTTTTAAACACTTGTAGACTGACGGTTGAAATTTACAAAGAACCTGTATTGATAAGTCCGGTATAACAACAAGTATAAAGTTTGGATTTGGAAAGTAAAGGGTGTGCCAGTAGTGGATATAATTTGGTGTATGTGACAGAACTTTTGAACCAGTATAGACAGTTGAAGTTACAAGGAACCTGTAATGCAATGCAAAGTATACAATTTGAATTTAGAAATTAAAGGGTATTCCCATAATTGATGTAATTTGACCGATATGGCCCTATCCGTTATATACAAACACTTGAAAATTAGACAGATGTCTACTATAGACAGACGGATTTTATTTACAAAGAACCTGTATTACTAAGTCCTCTATAACAGCATGTATAAAATTTGGAATTAAAGGGTGTCCCAATTGTTGTGTAATTTGATTTATGTGGCCAAACTTTTGAACTGTTATAGACAGGCAGCTGAAATTTATAAGCAACCTGTATTGCTAAGTCCGCTGTAAGAAGAAGTAAACAATTTGAATTTAGAAATTAAAGGGTGTTCCCATAATTGACGTAATTTGACATATATAGGCCCATATCTGATCCGTTATAGACAATTCCTTGAAAATTAGAAAAAGTGCCCACTATTTCGTCTGGTATAATAAGAAGTATAAATATTTAAAAAATTATAAATTAATTATATAAAATTATAAATTCATTTGATGTTTAACATTTTTAAATATGATTTTACATTCAAACAAATTGTCCTTGGTCAATAATTTGTCAACTTGAATTCGGATTTAAAATTAAATTTTGCTTTTAATTTCTCCACACAACATTTTTACCTATTACAAGTTTTTATACCCTTCATCACAAAAAGTGTAAAAAGGGTGTATCTAAGTTTGTCAAGCTTTAATCTAGTTTACGGACGCAGCTTAAAAATTAAAAAAATACCTACGGGGTGTAAAATTTAATTTTAAGCAAAATATGTAAAGTGATAAATTTGGGTCTGATCCTTAGTTATCGAGTTACGGGCCTCCAAAGTTTGTATGTACAATATGGTGTATATCGAGTATTTGGTGGTGAAATGAGGCAATATGGATATCATTGAAAAGGTAGTAAAAAAAATACAATAAAAACAGGTAACGACCAAAAAATATATCCGACACTCAATTATTACTCTTACAATTTTATAATTTCTCTTTACTGTGTGAACTTATATTTAATTTATTATTATATATGTATTATTATTACTGTGAGATATGTGGACTAAGGTTATTGTATTCGCTTTTTGTAAATATAAATATGATCTCAGACTAAATTCTATTGTAATATTGTTATTTTGGCCCATTTAGGCTTAATATTACGAAATAAATGAATTAAAAAACTAAATTAAGTTTAGTGACCGGTGTTGGTCATACCATAGAGGAGAAAATCTTTGCGCCCGGCCGAAGGCCAGCTACGCAGAAAATCTTTAGTAAGCGAAGCCGGTGTTGGTCCGTAAACTAGATTTGCTCCAATAGCAGAGTCGATTGAGCGATGTGCGTGTGTCCGTCGCTGATAGTGTTGATTTTTTAATTCTGTCACCCCAATATTTGCTTTTTTGATTGGAGTTACTTCACTAAACTGGATTTACATAGATGGTGAAGGGTATATAAGATTCGGCAACGGCAAATATAGCACTCTTACTTGTTTTTTTTTTTTAGTAAATTATTTAGTTGAAAACTAATTGTTGCTGTCTTATTAATTTAAAAAATAGAAGTATAAATGTCTGAACTATTTTGCGCGGCTCTTTAACTGGAACGTGCTATTAAAAAATCGAAAGATGAATACATATGTACCTATCTTTTGTTTGTGTATTCCAAGAAAGCAATTCGTTTTGGGAAGATTTACCATTTTCTTCATTCCTGCAGAAGATCCTTTATAAAAAGTTCGCTTGGAATGTACTATGAAAAGCTTAGAAGGTTTTAATCTTTGATTATTTTAAAACAATGTAGATCTCGAAAAATATTGTATACAATCATTACTTAGGGGCTTTATATGTGAAGAAAAATATATAAAATACACTCATCCACATCTACTGTGAGCGTCAAAATAATGTAAACACCACATATTTTTGTAAAAAACGTTTCATTAAATATGCATTTATGATACAGGTTAAAAAAATATGTTGCATAATTCATTAATAACTAAAGCAAAATGGAATTCATTACAAATACTGCAAAACTAAAAAACTTAAAAAATTATTTCAATTTAAATAAAAATGTACCATATTTTTCGCATCAAAATAAAGTGAACACTGGCATCATCCAATGCAAAAACCTTTTCATTTGCAAAAGTAGTGGCGACTTTTTTTAAATTTGTTTGAAAGTTTAATACGGTTAATCCCCTTTAAAGTAATTGCAAGTTCAATATTATTGTTAAGAGCTAAAATAACGAAAAACATACTATGGGAAACAAACTTCAATTGAGACTCGTAAAATCATTTTAGATTTACACAGGATAAGAAAATCCCTGCGTGAAATAGGAGAAATCTTTGGAAGCCACCACTGTACAATAAAAAAAAAATAATAGGCAAGTATGCCAAATACAATACTGTCGAAAATTTACCCGGTGCAATACGGCCAAAGCGCTTAACAGAAAATGAAATAAGAACTATAGTAAGGGAAGTAAAGGCAAATCCAGCTTCCAGTGCTGTAAAAATAGCTGAAAATATTACAAAAACCTCTGGAAAGCCAGTAAGCGCAAGTAATGTCAGAAGACCTTTACATCAAAACTGCTTACATGGAAGAGTACCGCGTAAAAAGCCGTTCATATCAAAGGTTAACCAAGCCAAACGTTTAACTTTCGCCAAAGAAAATATAAACCAGCCAAGCAAGTTTGTGATATTTGGTATAAAAAAAAACCACCTAAAATATGGCGAACCAAAAACGAAGCCTTCAGCAATAAAAATGTTGTAAAGACGATAAAGCACGTTGGATGATCAGTACTAGTCTGGGGGTCTATGGCGGCATCAGGCGTTGGTAATCTGGTATTTATAGAGCCAAAAATTAAAAAGGAAGATCATATAGATATTTTAAAGCAAAATATAGCCCCTAGTGTACAGAAATTAGAGCTATCTAGGAATTGGATGTTTCAACAGGACAATGATCCTAAGCATTCATCCAAAATTGTAAAATAGTGGTTGCTTTATCGTTGTCAAAAAACTCTGGATCATCCGCCACAATCCCCAGACCTTAATCCCATCGAACACCTGTGGGAATATCTAGACAAAAAAACAAGTCAGAAACATTTCTAGCAAGGACCACTTGAAGGAAGTTTTACAGGACGAAAGGAATAAAATTCCACCTGATTTCACTAAAAAACTTGTTGATTCCATGCCTAGAAGATTATCAGCTGTGATAAAGTCAAAAGGATTACAAACAAAATATTAATTCCGATCTTTTAGGTAATTTTAATATATCTGTTGACTTTATTTTGATGCGAAAAATATGGTACAAGTCCATTTAAATTGAAATAATTTTTTAAGTTTTGCAGTAATTTTTTAATGAATTCTATTTTGCTTTAGTTATTAATAAACTATGCAACAATTTTCTTTTAAACTGTAGGCTTAAATCTAGTTTACGGACGCAGCTTAAAAATTAAATAAAAGTTACTTACCGGGTGTAAAATTTAATTTTAAGCAAAAAATGTAAGGCGACAAATTTGGCGCTCACGCTTGGTTTCCGAGTTATGGGCCTCTAAAGTTTGTATGGACAATATGGAATATATCGAGTATTTTGTGGTGAAATGGAGCAATATTGGTATCATTGAAAAGGTAATTTAAATATATATTCAATTTAAAAGGAAAATATTAAAAAAATACAATAAAAACAGGTAACGATCAAAAAACCAGCTTTTTCCATATAAACATGGAGTACCTACATATCGCACTTGATCAACAAGAGGGTATTAACTCAAAATTTTAAAATTTTCAGTAGAAAAACTGTTTGTGGCCACATTTTAACAGAATTTAAAAATTCAAATATACCATAGGAAGCAAATTCCATTTAAAAATATATTTACATCGATTTTCCTAGAAATCTGTGCTAGTATTGCAAAAAAATCAATTTTTTGAGTTAATACAATTTTTCTGAAATTTTTCGATCATAAATGAAACAAATTTTATCAACAAGACAGTATCAACTCAAAACAAAACCAAATTGAAAAGACACTCAACTCAAAATAATACCTTTTTTATGAAAATTTACGAATCAGTTCCATGTTAACTTTTGTATTAACTCGAAATAATACCTTTTTGTTGAAATAAAGGTAATCACTACATTATCATGAATATGGTCTCAAAAGTGGTTTTCGAAATGAAAGAGTAAATGGAATACGTTGAAATTTTTACAGTAGATAGATATTGATATTGTTAGCTGATTTTTTGAAAAAAGTGATATTTCTAAAAATTGTTGCTCAAGTGCGATATATTAAATAAATTAAGCTTAGTGACAGTACTACATGAAAAAAAATAAAAAAAGCTTTAATAAGCGAAGCCGGTGTTGGTCATACCATAGAGGAGAAAATCCCTGCGCCCGGCCGGAGGCCGGCTATGCGAAAAGTCTTTAGTAAGCGAAGCCGGTGTTGGTCATACCATAGAGGAGAAAATCCTTGCGCCCGGCCGAAGGCCGGCTATGCGAAAAGTCTTTAGTAAGCGAAGCCAGTGTTGGTGATACCATAGAGGAGAAATTCCTTGCGCCCGGCCGAAGGCCGGCTATGCACAAAACATTTAGCAAGCGAAGCCGGTGTTGGTCATACCATAAAGGAGAAAATCCTTGCGCCCGGCCGAGCGCCTGCTATGCAAAAATTCTTTAGTAAGCGAAGCCGGTGTTGGTCATACCATAGAGGAGAAAATCCTTGCGCACGGCCGGAGGCCGGCTATGTAAAAGTCTTTAGTAAGCGAAGAAAATAAATATTTTAATACTATATGTATGATGCCTTTTACATCTCATTTTGCCATAAATTCTTTAATGTAGGTATGCCATATTATACGTAAAAACTTTAAAGGTCCGTAGCTCCAAAACTAAGAGTTGCTCGGATAATTAAAAAAAAAAACTTTTTGTTATTATTTTTAATATTTTCTTTTTAAATTGAATAGATATTGAAATTACCTTTTCAATGATACCCATATTGCCCCATTACACCACAAAATACTCTATATATTCCATATTGTCCATACAAACTTTAGAGGCCCATAACTCGGAAACCAAGCGTTAGCGCCAAATTTGTCACTTTACATTTTTTGCTTAAAATTAAATTTTACACCCGGTAGGTAACTTTTTTTTTAATTTTTAAGCTGCGTCCGTAAACTAGATTTGTTCCTAATTTTTAAGCTGCGTCCGTAAACTAGATTTGTTCTAAACTGTATCATAAAATATATTTAATAAAACTTTTTAATTATGTGGTGTTTACTTTATTTTGATGCTCACAGTATATACACATGCTTCTTAAGTTGCAAACATTCATATGCAAATACATCCATACGAAACATTTTTTCACTTATGTATAGTATTTCTGTTTATAGGATTCACTTTACTGTTTAATACTTACACTTTTAATATAGGGAGCTTCCAGCATGGCTTCCACATCGAAGTCATCAGCCATTTTAATTTTTTCTGAAATAAATGATTAAACCATAAAAAGCCGATATCTTTACTAAAAGAAAACGCGTACTTTTATATGAAACACTAACACGTTTTAGTTTTTTAATATTCCAGTGTGACTTTTCTAATTTCTATAGATATGCAATTAACACTTTTCTACTACGTTGCCAGTAAAACAAGCCGTACTAAAATTTTCGGCGGCGGCGGATAATTTTTAACTGACGGCATAGGATTTCTTTAGGACAAAGCGGCTTGATTTTTCTTTGTTTTTGCTTTAATAAAATTTTTCAAAAAGTAAAAAATTTACTAAAATTTAGATATATTTTAACTAAAATTTCACTTCAAATCAAGTAGTTAACAAAAAATTGGAACAAGTCCAGTGTACGGGCACCGCTCCAAAAGAAAAAAAAAGTTTCCTGCGGTCTGTAAAATGCAATTCTTAGCAAAATATGTAAAGTGAAAAATTTGACGCCAACCCTTAGTTACAGGCCTCCGAAGTTTTTATTTAATATGGCATATATCGAGTATTTGATTTTAGAAAGGGACAATATGGATATAACTGGAAAGGTAATTTAAGCGGCTATACTTGTACTTGTTTTTTATTTTTTAAATTAAACTCTAAAATTTTTGGCGGTTGATTTTATACAAGTCGCCAAAAACGGCGGCTGTTCCTGAGCCGAAAATGTCTATCAAAACACAGGCAGCGCGACGTTGGCAGTGAGCTATCGGCTTGGTTGCCAACAGAGTATTGACGTGATTACACCACGTCTAAAGGCTGGTTCAACGGCAAAAATTTTGTTACGAAACATTTTTTTTTTATATGTAGTTTGACATTTTATTTTTTGAGAGAGAGAGAAACTACATATAAAAAAAAAAAATGTTTCGGAACAAAATTTTTGCCGGTGAACCAGCCTTAAACGACCAATTCATTAGTTCGCACTTGATCAAAACGATGACAGATTAGGTAACATATATTTGCTCATGTTTGTCTGCGTGGAGAAAACGTGGCGTTATTTTTTTATATATTTATTATTGCATTTTGTTAATTCCATACAATTATACACAATTTGAAAAATTTGCGGGCTTTTTGGTTTAAATATCGCTTCAATTCAATCTTTTTTAATATTTTCAAAATGAAATGACATTTGATGGCAGACACCGTTGTATGAACAAATGTTCTCAGTCCCCTTTTACCATGTAGAAATTTCAGATATTTGATAAACCCAATCGTCTATACTCCATTCCATTAATATTGTGGGAACAAAACTAGTTCACGGACGCAGCTTAAAAATTAAAAAAGAGTTGCCTACGGGGTGTAAAATTTAATTTTAAGCAAAAAATGTAAGGCGACAAATTTGGGGCTGACCCTTGGATTCCGAGTTACGGGTCTACAAAGTTTATATGTACGAGTATTTTTTGGTGGAATAAGGCAATATGGGTATCATTAAAAAGCTAATTTATATATCTATTTAATTTAAAAGGAAAATAGTAAAAAAATATTTAAAAAAAAGTTGCTAAAACTAAAAGCTTCCCAAAAAGCTTCGCCTTCGGCGAATTCTCCTCTATGGTATGACCAACACCGGTTTCGCTTGATAAAGATTTTCTGCCTAGCCGGCCTTCGGCCGGGCGCAAGAATTTTTTCCTCTATGGTATGACCAACACCGGCTTCGCTTACAAAAGTTTAATCGCCACCAATGCGATAGCCCAAATATTTTATCTCGCGTTGGCAAAACTTGCTGCTGCTTTGCCGCCATTAGCGGTGCGAACACTGGACTTTAGGCATCGCAATTAAACGTGGTTTCTGTCGAAAAAATTTAACTTCCTTTCCCTAACACAGACACGTTTGCAACGGAGTCTAAGAGACAAAAGAAATTCTCCCCAAATATTTTAATTTTTGCAAAAGGTCTACCATTTTCATGGTTTGTCAAATAAGTTGTCTCTATTACTTTCCTGATCTTTTTCCTTTTCCAGCATCTGCGCCTGCATTCCAAAATGCGTTTGAATGTCCTATATATTCCTAATGTTCTTGCGACAGGTAAGTTTATTTTTTGAACGGGCAAGGGTAAAATTGGTAAGTCATTTGTAGAATTTATCGAGTTGTGAGAAAAGTTCTTCTGTGAAGAAATATTACTAAGTGGAAGGTGGACACGTGGTTTGCTTTGAGGAACGAGCATCCCCGATCACCCACTCGCTCCGACGTCTGTTTTCCACGTGAGGGCCAATACATTTGGGAGTAGTTACTCCCCTTTGTCCGCATTTGTAGCAGAAAACATTCCGCGATTCCTCCGGGAAGTAGATGTAGCCATAGCCGAATTGGGGGCAATTCCAACATTTCTTCTTAGAATAGTCGTTGGTTGTCCAGTTCCTATCTGGAAATCTGGCTCGATGTCAGAATTTTTAGAAGTTGGTTTCATTGATACTTCATTTACCTGACGCTGTTGTCTATTAAACCTTTTCGGCTTTTCTGGCCAAATCACTGAGTCTGCCTAGATCGAGGGGTTCCGAAATAAAAAGCATGACTTTGAGGTCAGCGTGTACGTTTCGTTTTATAATTTCTATTAGAGACTCGTCAGACATTGGGCTTGACAACCTTAAGTTGAGCTTTTGTGTTGAAATCTTCAACAAAATTTCTTTCTCGCTCTCTAATGTGCCAAATTCTCTTGAGAGGGCATTTCTCAGCATTGGATAAGTCGCTCCCTGATTTTGCCTCATATAATCCCAAAAAAAGGTCTCAGTTTTACCCATTAGAAATTGGTGGAAATTTGACATCAGGTGATCATGGGGACATTATGAATGTTCGGTCAAAGTTTTTATCTTGAAAAGGACATCAGAAACGCTGCCCTAACCGCTATATGAAATATTCTAGTCTTTCAATTTAAAATGCATGGCAGACGAAGCATATGAAAAAGAGTTTGCCTGGGAAGAACTTGCCTGGGCATTAATCCCAAGTGTCACTGAAGTAGTCTTGTTATTGCGAGCCAAACCCACTCACTCCCTAAGAGCTCTGAATTCTTTTCTAAATTAATCTTGAGTATTCCTCATGGCTTCTTGAACGTACGCCATTAGGTTATCGACTGTAGTGATAGCTGGAGGCAGCTGGTTTATCTCTTGACTAGTATCTTGGGTAGCCATTTCTACACGATTTTCTAAACTTTCCTGCTTATTTCCGAAAGTTACCTATGTTAAGTCTTCAATTGACCTTGTGTCAATGTTCGGATATGACCATGTTAGGGATCTGTGATCAATATCGATTTCCCCGCCTTCGGCTTCGCCCGTTTCGAATGACGCGAATGAGCGAGGACCAGAAGAAGACCTCAAAGCTCTAAGGCTTGTGCTAGAACCCGAACCCAATGATACAGTAGGGATTTTACTACCTATAGAAGTTGGAACCCGCCCTCTTACTTGCACACTAGGAAGTCGTCTTAATACACGAAGACGTTCTCTCTCAGGTTTATCGGATCTGCTTTGTCCATTAGACGGCTCATTGTCTGAGGCCCGTTACATACCCCAAAAGGTATCACCTTATATTGGTATAGGGAGCGCCCCGGTACAGCAGCTGTTTTTTTTTTTTTTTTTGCTGTTCAGCTGTTTTTTCGTTGAACGCCTTTGATAGTCTTATTAGGAAAAAAGCGTCCTGCAGATCGACACCACTGATGACATACTAGATTTTCACATCGGCAGGAAGTATTCAGAAGAAACAACGTTTTAAGTAACTTTGAGAAAAATAGAAATGCAAAGTTTTGTAAAAAGTTTTTAAAGTGCAGGATAAAGAAACCGGTTGGCAAAACATGTACGAACTTGAAAATAAGCAGGGGAAACCGATAGGCGTGTATCATGCGAAACATATAAAAATGTAGTGAAAATGAACGAATCTACTATAAAATTTAATGAGTGCAATATTAGGCTAAGAAAATACAATTCATGTGAAAATTAAAAGAAAATAGAATAATCTGAGTTGTTTGGGTTATGTGATTTGTAGTTTGTGTTTTCAAAAGTGTGTAGTGTAAGCACATAGTTCCGGTTTCTGAAATATCTACCACTGTGCACGTCCGAAATTATTTCTTACCTTAGTTTTAGAACTGCTGTGTAAAAGATAACCTCGTCCGGAAGGTTAAGAAATCGTGTTTCTCTGAAACATAAAATAATTACAAAGTAAAATAGCATTTGACAGTAACTCTGCATTGCAGTAAGTCTAAAATATTCCTAGTTGAAAATCACTTATCTTGTGGGTACGGTTTAAACTCGAAGAAGTTAGGACAGTATAGTGCTCATATTATTTTAGTGGAGAACCAAATCCGTATTAAAGATAGGGATAGAACGATACCACTAGGGTATCGATATTTTTACTCGATACAGTATCGATCGAAAAATATCGATACGTACTCAAGATCGAACAAAAAGTATCGATACCTACTCGTATCGGTCCACTATTTCATAGAATTAAGGCAAAGAAAAATAAAATTAAAATACATATCGCTGGTTTCATGCAGCTTGACCGTTGTTGCTACTAAAGTAGCAATTTGCTATTTTTTGAATGATTGAACCTTTTAGTGCCCCCTTTTAAAAAAGAGCTAAATCTGCCACTTTTAAATATATACTTCTGCCTTTTTTGCCCCTTTTTTGTTATGTGGCACTTTTTGTTTGATCTTCAATTTAGGTGGTTGTATTTTGAGTCTGTTGCAAGAAGAACATTGGAGCAATGGTGAATTTTGTAACACTTTGTACACAGTTCGAAAAAAAATGCCTCCAACATAGAAAAACTACGTATCATACAAGAAGGTTTATATCCCTTAAACAAAATTTATTTAAATTTTTTTTTTTATTTTTTCTTAAAAGCATGAACAAATTCAAGACGTCTTCTTAGATCATATATATCTTGTTTCCTCCACCAAAAAGATTTTACTAGAATTGATATATATGTTCTAAAATAGAATATATAAGCAACTCAAAAATAAAAAACGGAATTTCTTAAAATTTTGTACTTTAAGGATATTGTTAACAACATACATACATATCGCGTTTGAAGCTAAAGTGTAATATATGCTGAAGAGTTTTAAAAATATTTATTAAACGCAAAATATTTTATCAGAAACAAGTACGAGTGCTATATTCGACTATGCCGAATCTTATATACCCTTCACCATCTACATAAATCTAGTTTAGTGAAGTAACTGCAATCAAAATAGGAAACACTGAGGTGACAGAGAATTAAAAAAATAATTGCTACTGCATATCTATAATTTTACATAAAAATGCCATCGGCTCTTAATAGGTTAAGCATTTAAAAAACATTTTAGTATTCCCTTAAAACGCTCTTCAAAAGCTTTAAATGGCACCCATATTGATATTTCAAAAAATTTGAAAATTTCAAAGCCCCGTAAATCGCAAAATACGGGCGAGCCCCAATTTTTTCAATTGATGCATTCGAGACTACCGACTGCAAAATGTCAAAAATAGAATACATGTGTTTATATGAAAATCATTATTTTGATGACAGCAAGGCAACAAGGTGGTGGTTGTTATCTAGGCTAAATTTGACGCTGCAGTCAAATTAAACTAATTTCTATTTTTGTTGGCGACAATAAACAGTAAGTGATGTCAGTACTTTAAGACATGTTAAATAATAAGTGCTTAAAATCTCTTATTATGAAAAAAAGAACAATAAAAAAATACAAATTTTTTGAATTCTGACTGGATTCCCATCACGTAAAAGCTGTTAGATTTGAGTAAAATTTTGCGAGGAGATCCTTTAGAACCTTAGTTCAAATATGGATTATTTTTTTTTTTATAGAAAAACAGAGAAACAAATGTAAAATCACTCAATTTTATTGTTATAATTGTACTTAAACTTTTGTCAGCACATTTTATTTTCGAATACAGAAACATTTTAACACTTTTTACATACTTTTCAATAAATACTTAAAACATATTTTTCCCAATTTGAATTAAAAAAAAATTATAAATGCAACACCGACGAAGTAGTTGGCACTGCTAGTATTTTATATTAGTAATTTTTTCGAATTACAAATACTAGAATTGTTATGGCGAAATTATACGAAAAATAATTTAAAAATTTAAAGGCATGGGTACAACATTTAGTTGAAAATTTACTTCTGTTCGTAGTACTTGCTGGTTGAAGAAATTCAATAGTCCTATTGGTTTTTATAGCCTTCAAAATAATTATGTAGCTGCAAACAAGGCGGCAAATCTTGCTATCGTTATTTGCTGTCGTGTGTTCGTGTATCTTGCTGTGGCGAATGTGTTTACTGCATATGTATTAATGTTTTTTATTGGAGTTACTTTATTGTTCCAAATGATATGAAAACATTAGAAGTAGTCGTGGTGTTTTGCCTGCTGCCTCGAAGTACATGGACCGATCATGCTGATTTCTAATAGCACCTCTTTCGACACTATATCTGATCGATTGACATATTTATTATTATTATTATTTTTTTTTGTGAAAAAAACTCAATGCTGTCTATCTATTTTAATTTTGCTTGATTCCTTCAAATCTTAATGTGTCATGATATTTTCATCAAATATTAAATTATTATTCAATAAAAATTTTTTTTAATAAAAACATAAAATAATAGTAATTTCTGTGACAAAGCCAAACTCGTACACCACACTTCAATCAAATATTATTTTGTTGGTTTTAAATATTAATATTTGGTGTGCATGCCTTTATTTTTTATCACCATTTTTAATCTATTTGGCATACTGCGCACAAGGTTTTCGCAAAAACTTGGTTCAATTTTGCCCCATTCGTCCTGAAGAGCTCTTTTCAAGCCTTTCTTAGAACTTATTGTATGACTACGAATTTTACGATCGAGATAGCTCCAAAAATTTTCGATTGGGTTTATGTCTGAACTCTGGGCTAGTGTATCCATAACATGTGGACAATTATAAAGTGGCCATGACCGCACATTGTAAGGCGTATGCTTAGGGTCGTTGTCTTGGTAAAAATAAAAGTTTTCACCAAGACAAAGTTTCTGCTTACAAACTGGCAAACTTTCTTTTAAAATGTTCAGATACACATGCTGATCCATGATACCACCGATAAAGTGTAAAACACCGGGCACAGATTCAGAAAATGATCCCCAAATAATTACTCACCCACCACTGTGCTTAACTGTTGGTTTCATGTTTTTGGCAAGCAACTCCTCATTGGATTTTCTTCCATCTGAACCAAACAAGTTAAATTTGCTTTCATCTGTGAATACCTGCTTCCAAAATGAAAAACCTTTGTTTCATGTTCCTTGGCGAATCGTTACCTTATCTTTTTATTTCTCTTATTAATCAGAGGTTTAACTCTTGTCCTTCTACCATTGAAATTAGCCTTTTTAATATGTTTCTTATGGTCTATGGGCAACATTTTTTTCCTAAGTCTTTTTCAACAATTTCTACGAGTTTCGGAGCACTTAAAAATGGGTTGTTTTTTATTTGACGTAAAATATATTGCTCGTCTCCAGCAGAGAAAATTTTTTATTTGCACTTTTCTTCTTGTTCGCAATCCTCTCTTCCATTTTATACTTTTTTATAATATATTGCACTGTTGATCGGCTTCTTTCAACTGATTTAGATATTTTTCGCAGCGATTTATTAATATAATGATGTTGAATTATTAATTTTCTTACTTCGACAGAAGTTTGTCCTCTCTGTCTACCCGTTTTGTTCTCTTTTGTAACTCTTTCAAACAAAAAATCAAATAAAGGACAATAAATGACAAAAAAAAGGTGATAATGGGAAAACTCCCTAATTTTTTTAATTATTTTTACGAAATATCCCGAAGTTAGATGCAAATTAAAAGAATGTTGCCAAATTAAATAAGACTGTACGAGTTTGGCTTTGGCGTCGAAAGTTGGCACTTTTTAAAATATTTATCTGTATTTTAATAAATAAATTTATATTCAAAATTTCGTTTCTGATATTTAATTAAGTACATAGTTTTGTACTAAAATTAAGTAAATTTATTTTATTAGCCTATTTAGTTTTAGATATATAACATAAAGAAATTTGTTTTCATAGGTGTACGAGTTTCGCTTGGAGCTACTGTAAGTATATATTAATTTTAGGATTTAAATTCAGAGGGTAAAGGCGTCTCAATAAAGAAAAATTCGATGAACAAATAGAAAATTTAAAGAATTGAACAAGACTGTTTTAAATATAACTGATACGTTAATTTTCCAAGAAAGTTGTTTTCTATACATATTTAAAAAAGTTGTTTATAGAAATGCCTGATCGACTTCCACAAAACAGGTCTATTTTCGAACACAGATAACGTTTTACCACAGATAACTAATTTATGCACATTTTATAAAGACTGCAATGGCGTCACGTTCAACATTAAAGCTGAAAGGCCATACCACGCGTTCTATGCGTACACGCTTTATACGCGTCTGTCAAAAAAGTAGAATTAATGTAAACATATGTGACAAGTTACACAGCACAAAGCGTAGAAAGCATGAACGCGTAGAACGCAAGAAGTTTGTTTACTTTCTACTTTTCTACGCTTCGCAAGCGTCATGAAACAATGTCAGCTGTTTTTGGTATCTAAGGATGGTAAATTATATTTTATTATCAATGGTATCGATAAATATTGTTGTGTTAATGATTGATTTTTTCTGTTTTTTAATTAAAAAAAAACTCTTTTTTAGTAAAGTTTAACAATAAATTCAGAAATAAATGCGTTAATATTAATAATTTACAACAACTCTTTCATCAACAAAACTAATGTTTTTGCTATCGATTACTTTTATGTACTAAGTTTCATCCCTAATACATATATTTACTTTAAAAAGTTTTTAATACAAATGCAAAAACCGTTTCCTTTTTTTCTGAAGATTTTCATAGGTCCTTGTTATACAAAATATTATGTGCATAAACTTAATATATGCTATAAGTTCTTTAAACATTACCTTTCCATTTTTCCAAAAATGATTTCATTAGATAAAAATATTTACACTACAGCTGATCAACGAGTATTTTTGACCGATACGAGTACTTTTTTACCGATATCTACTTGGTACTCGGTGGTTAAGTATCGATGCTAAAAGTACTTGGTATCGAGAGGAAAGTATCGAATATGTACTTGTATTTACTCGTATCGTTTCATCCCTAATTTAACAAAATATAACAAAAGGTGGCTCGAGCGTGGCTCATTAAGCTTGATGATCGGAAAAATATTCGGGAGGAATCTGTTAGACAGCAATGAAAATACTATACCCCTGATGCATGTGTGCAGGAAAATGTTCCAGTTATATTGCCCGGCTATGAGACGTCAACGTGTGGGAATTCCCCACGTCGGCATCAGTGCAGTGGCTGTAGTAAGGCAATAATATGGCCAAGCTATTTATGCATCGACTACATGTTTTAATTATGTTGTTAGGATGTTAGTCTGGGGGTGTCAACCTTGCAACATTTAGGATTGAGTTTTGGAAAATAGTATGGGTATGGTTTGGAGTCGTAATGATCTACTTTGTGTTTAGCGAGGATGGCCAGTCCGCAATAGACCAATGGCTATGAGGGAAACCTTGCTTTTGCTATCGTCCAAACTCACGAAGCGCAGTTAAGCCCCGCAATATATATTTGGAAATAAGAAAAGGAAAATACAGTGATAATTACAAAAAAATAAAAAACCAGAACGATACTTTCACGATGATGGCAATTATTTTATGAACGTGTGTATTATAGAACATATGGTCATGAGTATTGAAAAGTAATTTTAGGCATGCAGGTTATTGTGAATTTATTACATTACGGCCTGTCGCAGTTGTGAATGGATTTACTTTGTTAGAAAAAATTTCTGTTATACAGTGGGCGAATTAAGAAGCTGATGTTAAAGCTAGTAAGGGACAAAGATAATCATGTTTAAGCTGGATCGTAAAATGAGACGAATATATGGAATAGAGTATTTATTTTGTAGATATCTATTGAAAAGATGGCGATCGAGGGGATTAATTTGACTAAGCTAGGATTTGCACTGGAATGAGTTCGAGCAGAGGCTAGTCGGAAACTTTTCAGCCTAGTGCCAAATCGGACTCTTAACAGATTCCATAGGATAGTGATTGTGATCATCAATGTCTGTCTGTTCGTTAGTTTCAAAAATGTGTTTAGGTTTAACCCGTGGCGTGTTGTGTTGCCAACTGCCTCGAAGGACATGGACCGAAATACACCTAAAACTATACCCAAACAACGCCATTAATAATCAGCTGTATATAAATAAAAGTAAAGCGAATTTTATTAACTTTTTATGACTTCAAAGCGAACGAAAAAATTGTTGGTGTTTTTTACCCTTTACCACAAAAGGCGAAAAAAGGATATATAATTTGTCATTCAGTTTGTAATTTCTACAACGTCCATTTCCGACCCCATAAAGTTTATATATTCTATGTTCTTATGTATAGCGAAGTCGATTGAGCGATGTCCGTGTCAGTGTTGAAATAAAGTTTGCCAAAGCATTAGATCAGCTAGAGAAAAATTAAATACTCTAAACAATCAGCCATGGTTTCGAAAATTTTTATATTGAAAATAAGCAAGTTCGGCACATGTCCTTTGAGGCAGCGGTAAAACACCGGGTATGCCTTTAACTTTTTCAGATTATTAGAAGATTATTTTTGTTTATTTTATTATTATATTTTTTTCCAGGTTTCCTCCGAATGCTTTTTACCTTTGGAAAGCATAGATTCGTTACCTCATGAACCGAAGACTCAGTTTCCCACTTATTTAAAAATTTATAAGTATATTTATATTGTTTTTACTATTTATTTATTTTTTTAATTGATTTGCAACGCAATATTAATTTTCGAGAAATTTGAAAATCTTATTTTTATTTACATATATTCTTTTTTTTCTCAATGTTATATAATTTTTGTTAATAAGTTTTAAATTTAACATTTTATTTTTGTTTTATATATGTTCTTTTTTTTTGGTTTTTATAATGTTTCCAAAGGATTGTTTTGTATTTAAATCTTTTTGTTCAAAAATTATTTTTTAACGTTTTAGTTCAAAGTTTTGGACACAAAGTCCTTTTTCCGATTTTGTTTTTTAAGGATTTTATTACAAAAATAACATTAAATGTTAATTTATTTTGTCTTTATTTATTTTTAATGATTTTAATTTATTTAAATTAAAGATTTATTTCCGTAAATTCACTTTTTGATTTTTAATGCTAGACAATTATTTAATAAAGCTGCTAATACACGACATGTTTTTTACATCTGACATGTCAAATTTCCCACTGTAAAACACATACATGTCGTGTAGGGCTGTTGAAACATTGCTTCTGTAAAATACATATGAAAAGTCATCTGACAAAATTTCGTTTAGAACGTGTTCTATTTTGATCTGACAAACCATCTGACATCAGCTGTTTTTATAATTGTAAAAAGTATTGCCAAAAACATATGCCGTATGAAATTAATTAACGGCGGCTGACCATTGACGGTAACATTAGCCGGCTGATTGTAATATTTTATATGACCAAAATCTAAAATTGATTTTAACTGTTTGATAACAGTTACGTAAATTCTGTCACATTATTTAATGCAAACTGATCTTGTTCATATTTAGAGTAAAAGGAAAATAATTAAAATTGACAATTCTTCAGTAATTTTGTAACGCACGCAAAAATATTTTAAGACGACTGCAAGCCGTTTTGAAACCGGACGGCTTCGATATCTGTACAGTGAGAAATGCAAATTATTAATAAAAACAAATAGTATTTTTGTTTTTCATCAGTTGCTGTTTATTTTGAGACTATTTTGTGTTTATTTGTTGAAATGGAAAAAGAATTAGTGAAGGTAAGTTTATGTTTTAACATTTAACGAAGGAATTATAGTTTTAGTAATTTAAATTTGATTTAAGTTTGATTGGCCCAAGGAAGCCGTTCTTCAAATGGTCCAAATGTGGCAGCAGCATGAATGCTTGTATAATCCGAAGGATAAATTCTACCACAACAAGCATGCGCGGTATGCTGCTTTTAATGAAATCGCGGAAAAGTTAAAAAATCTAAATTTTGACGTAGGAGTTGCTGAAATAAAGGTAAGATTTGATTAAATTCCGAAACGAGATCTTTACAAATTTTCTGACGCTTAACTTTATAATGCACTTGTAGCATAAAATGTCGTATTTGCGAGGGCAATATACGCGTGAAGTTGCGAAGATAAAGGAAAAAAAAAGTGGGGCAGGTGCTGAAGATACTTATCATCCTTCCGCTTATTGGTATACTGAGCTGTCGTTTTTAGAAGAAAAGGAGGTTGCAATTTAAGCGTAAGTATTATCTTCAAAATATTGAGTTTTTATAACAAACTTTGCTTTTTCTTGATAGAACCAAATTTCTGGGTTGGTCGACGATTCTTTTGATTCATCCCAGCCAACTGAACTTGATGAATCACCACAACCAAGTAAAAAAGCAAGGCACTACAAGGATACACCACAGTCAAGCAGAAGTCAAGAAGACTAAGTTCTCACAGCAGCAACAAATGTCTTAGCAAAAATTGCCTCACAAAAACCAGCAACTCTTCATGAGGAGCAAGATGACAAATTTTGCGAGTATATAAAGACTGAGTTCTCTGAAATAACATGTGCTTCAATCAAAGATGAGCTAAAAGAGACTATTACAATGGAAATTTTTAAAGCCAAAAAAAAGCAGCGAACGCTAAATACCAAAAACGGTAGTTTAAGTTTTCTTTCCTTTGAATCTTAGGAACTTAAAACTGTATGCTTATTATTTTTAAATGAATATTTTTCGCAGCAATAATGAAATTTAATTTCTCTTAATTAACATGTACCTATTATTTACATACATATGAATTAAAACAAAAATACTATTTAGTAAAAAATTAAAAACATAAAATGTAAGTTTTTATTTCATTTTTATTTTAAAAATTTAATTTCTTTACTGCTTCATTTTGCCAAGGAACTGACCCTATCCCATTAAAGTATTCGGAATATGTATCTCGCACTTTCCTACCTTCATCACCAGACCGGTTTCCATGGCATCTTTGCATATCTGTTAGGGTGACACTATTCCGCCAAGATCCATTTTCAATACTTATAGTACTAGTGTTTTCCGTATCTAAAAAGTGTTCGTTAAGACCGAGTTCGTATGAAATTGTGTAAAGCACATGCAGCTAATGTTATCTTTTCCACTTTTTCAATAGATAAGTCGATTTCCTTTTGGAAAATTTGAAATTTGTTGGCTAAAATTCCAAAAGCATTTTCAACTACCCGGCGTGATCTGCTTAATCTATAATTAAAAATTTTGTTGGCATTTGTTGACCTTTCCCCGTATGGCTTTAAAATTCTAGAAGTCAGTCGAAAAGCGTCGTCGGCAACAAACACAAATGGTACATTCTTGTCAGTGCCAGGCAAATCAGCATCCAGTGGAAAATCAAATATATTATTTTTAATGCCTGCACATAGTGACGATTCGTTGAACACAGCTGCATCGTTTGCTCTGCCGTTAGACCCAATGTTTACGTAAAGAAAATTGTAATTTGCGTCTACAATAGCCAACAGAATCACGCTATGAAATCCTTTATAATTATAATAAAAGGATCCATATTCCTTTCTGCTTCTGACAGCAATATGTTTACCATCTGCATAAGTATATAAATAAGAGAATAGTTTTACTTATTTATAAAAAATGTGGTTTATTTTACCTATGGCTCCCAAGCAAAAAGGAAAATTCCATTTCCTCTCAAAATCATCAGCGATCTTTTTCCAGTCATTTTTATTTTGTGGAACCTTAAAGATAAAAAATTATGTCTGAAGTAGACATATACATTCACAAACAAAAATTTATCCTCACTTTCAAAAAATCGGCTCTTAAAGTTGAGTATATAGCTTCGATTGTTTCCGGGATAATTAAACGTATGGAAGATGTAGAAATCCGAAATCCATATGACAATTGCTGAAATTTTTCTCCTGTGGCCAAAAATCTTAAAGTTAACAACAACCTTAAATGATAAAATACTATTAATTTTTAGTTGTAGCGTCTACAAACAATTGCTATCACCTTGCACTGGGTGAAATCGCTTCACGCATTTCAGTGTTCTGCCTTGAAATGAGGGGAGACACTTTTTCCAACAATTCACAAAATGACGTATAAGACATTCTTGAAAAATTTTGAAATGCTTTTCGATCCTCCAAGCGAAGCTCATTTATAGCCATTGTAGTGAAACCAAGTCCAGAATCCCTCCGAAGCAACCATTTTTGACTCCAAACTGTACGATTTCTCTTTTTCTTTTCTTTTTTTATTTTTGATTTCAATTTAATTGCTGTTACAATGGAAATAACACTGCACAATTTAATTGTCTGACTTTTTAAATCCATTTTGTAAGTAATCAATTTTAACAAAAAGAAATTTTAATTAAATTTGCGAGCAAATCAGCTGTTGTAAACAAATAATAATTATGTCAGACGAAATTATACATGCACGTTTGTGACCAAATATTAAAAGTCTTCTGTAAAATAGCAATTTTGACACACATGCAGAATTACATATGACAAATACATTTAAAAAGTCAGATGTAAAAAACATGTCGTGTATTAGCAGCTTAAGGAAACTTTCTTTTTGTAAAAGTATGAAGAGAATTTTCTAATATCGAATTTAAATATATTTACTGTTCAAGTATTGCCATTTTTGTGTGGTTTTTTAGGAATTACTTTTATTACTATTGAAAAAGTAAGACAATTTAGTTATTTTCTGGTTTATCTAGCTGATGTTTCACCCATAAATATTTTATTTAAGGATAAGTATGGTAAAACACGTTTATTTTTGCTTTGTATTTGTGTGCCAATTCCTTACCTTAACATTCTGGATTCGTCCAGCAATGTGGTACGTACAAGAGAACGATACATGAACGCAATATCACCCTTTTAAGGAGAAAAAAATGTCAAATACAAACATGTTTAATACATTAAGTTTTTGTTTTAAATATCTACAAACTTACACTTTTTAGTTTTGCTACAGCATCGGCAGGATTTTCCGAGTGGTGTTTTGGCAACAGAAGGCGTCTCTCTAATCTTTAAAGATCGAAATAGGGACTATGTATCGATCATCCATTTGCTAATTATACTTCACAGCCAACATCTTGAAAACTACGTACAATTTTTCGCTCAAAATCTTTATGGTGTAATAAATACATTGTTTCAAAAACAATTAATGTTTTTATATACATTTTTTTTTGGTAAGTCTGAATTAAATAATTGCAGGGGTACATAACCAGAGTGCCAGGGTATGACACAAATTTTCAGTCTCTCCAGGAACTGCACATCGAGCAATACCTTCGTTTATGAAGTGGTAAATCCTGAACAGGATATTAGAGTGTTCATGATTATATATTTTTTAATATTTGTTAAAACGATGGCACTTTTAAAAAAGCGAGTTGAGAAAAAACGTGCATTTGCGTCTTTAATTATAACCTTACTTTTTTGGAAAAGAAAATCTGCTCGGACACAGATGTTCCCCCTTCGAGTTAAAGTAATAAACTGTCATGTTTTTATAAATTCATGTTTTTTATAATTTGCTATTGATTTAGTGTATTAACAAACAATAATGGTGCATTTCTGCCACAGATCACAATTGCTGTGTTCAAAAAACACTGCAGAGTTAACCCTAATCATACTGACATAAAAACTTGCGCGTCTTACTAACATGTGTCTTGAAGACACATATTAAAAAACATATGAAAAAATTATTAAACTTTTTTTATTTTTTATTCATTACATTCTTTACATAAAAGAACTTTTACAGCATGTTCATTGCAGACATTACTATTACATTTTTGGCAGCATTGCTTAATAATACGGCTTACTTTGGGATTGCATAAATAGCTTCTCTTGCATATATTTGTTGCACCCTGCGTATTAGTAGGTGCAATTCCTTCTTGAAGGACTTCTTCCATTAGTTGAACGAGAGGTCGTTGCAATTTATTCTTCGATCTTTGGCGTATTTAGGGTGTAACAAACCCTTTAGCGACTTCTCGTAAAAAGAGTTTTCGAGCTTTCTTTGCTTGCGTTGCTTTCCACGAAGGATGTACGTTTTTCCAAACTACGTACGCAGCGATTCCGCAAACGTCAACTAAATTGCAAAAAAAAATGCAAACGGCTATCTGATAGATTTTCTGCGGCAAGTACAACTATGTATGTGTAAGTTAATCCAGAGTGTCAACTGCTCTTTTAGTTTGATTATAATGAAGGTTTATCTCTTATTTGTTTTATTTTGTAAGTGGTGTATTGCATTGATGAGAGTAAAAGAACTGCTCTATTTTGTTTTGGGCCGTAGGACACTAAAGTCATGTTTTCAGTAAAACCAAACAAATTACTTTCCACTTCTCTTCTTCTATTTGGCAATAATGATGAAGGCACACAACGTTTGTTCTTTTTGAGAGTGCCCGTTAGTGTTAAGCCTTAAGCCAATAAATTTTTCGCTAGTTCAATACTCGTGAAATAATTATCACACGTTATGCTTCTGCCTGTATTTGCATAATTCTGTACTAACTCTCTCATTATTTACTTTGCCTAAATAGGGTATTGCATTCAATGGATAGCTTGGTTTACTATCACTGAGCCACCAAATTTTGAGTCTATACTTGTCTGGTTTACTGGCATATATTGCCGAAAAGAACACCTTCCACGAAAAGGAACAAGCTGCTCGTTGAACGTTGTGTTATAACTAGGACAGTTAAATTTTTTAATGTTTTTGTTTATAATTTTAAATAAATCCCTGATGGGTGCATGTTTGTTTTTTTGTTGTCGAACGGTCCTAGTGCTTTTGTCATCAAAGCACAAATTTTTGGAAATTTTCACAAAACGATTCGGCACATGGTGGCGCGGAAATTTTGGGCAGCCGTATCGCAAACACCAAAACTCAGAAATCTACGCATTACCACATTTTTTTGTCCCTGCTAAAATCAGGAGTCCAACAAATGCTATTATTTCTATTTCATTTGTTGGCTGCCAGTCGGTTTGATTTGTAGTTACTGCATACAAATTAGTAAATTTTACAAGTGCGTAAAAAATTTCATTATTTAAATAAAGCTCGATTGACGCAAAAGGGTCTTCCTGGTGGAATTTTAACTTTGTTTAATGGGCACCGAATAATATTACGTGCAGGAAAATGCCTTTGAGTTTTTTGAGTCGAAGATCATAAATAAATTTCACTAGGATCCTCAACTGCAACTTCTTTTTCTTCTTATTATTTTCACTTCGATACTGTGCAACTGACAAATATAACAAATGCGTATGGCATTATATATAAAAGCTTTTTATTCTATTGTTATTGTTAGAAATGTACTTATTTTACAAAATATGTTCTTAGACAGTAAACGATAGACATCCAAAAATATGTAAATTACACCACTGAAATTAGTGGAACACTCTTACAAACGAAAAACACCCACAGATGGTCACACTTACCCATCCAATAATAAAAGACGCGAATATTAAACAAACATGAAATAAAGGTGCGAAATCGACAAAATAAAATTAAAAAATGAGTGCACAATGAGACAACGGTTTTAACCGAAAGTTATAACAACAGTTAAAAAAAACATTCATATATGCATGTACATATCGCTGGTCTCATGTAGAAAGGCCCTAACTCGCATAATTGTGATTTTACAGGAGAAGGTAAAAATATATCACAATGTAATATTTGAAATGCAATTGCTTGTAATATCGTTATTTTTGATACTATTGTATTCAAATTTTGTGACGAGGTGTATTTGCACGAAATGTAATGGAATCACGAAAAAACTGAATTTCATAAAAAATCTAGTTAGGGCCTTTCGACATGAGACCAACGATATGTGTCTCTGAGACACATATTAGTATTTACTGCTACATTTTTATGTTTTGGCATGTATGTTATATATATCTGTAGTTAAATTAATAGAACATCCAAATGTGTCTCAACAACACATGTTAGTAAGATTAGTGTTAAAGACGTTTTCACTGGAACTATCTTATAAAACAGCAACACATCACATTTTTTTTTAACAATTTAATAATTAATTTCTTTAATTTTACAAATAAATATTACTTTTTTATGGCAAAAACTTTTTGTGTTTTATGTTTTCTTGTAGAATATCTAGTTTTTGTTTTGCGTATGATGCCTTGTTCATAATAAAATAGCACTATATTTGTCTCTTTCTTGTGAAGCTACAGAAAACCTGATGATATTGTTTTTCATGTGCCAAGGGTTTCACCTCTGTATGCTTAGTGCCCGCACTGCAATTGTCGCTTGGCCAAACCGCTGTATTGCACTATAAAATCATACTTCGAACCACAGATAATAACCAGATAAGTCACGAAAAATTCAGTGTGGCCAGATTCCAGCTTTCGTTAGAGAGGGATAGTAACAGTTCTTGCATTTTTGATATTACTACCTCTTTCTGATTATAGCTGGAATTTGACATTTTATTTGTTTATAAAAATTTGTAAAGAAAATTTGGCGCAGATATAAAATATAATTATCTTTGCGCCAAATCTTGTGCCATTAAAGTTTTAAATTGTATTGAGTGTGTTTTAATACCTATATTTGATCAGTGCTCTTAAAATAATAATAAAAAATAAGGATTGAAAAATCAACCACATCAAGAAAACAAAAAAATCTAACAAGAAAGATGTGAGTTGAATAAAGTTGTTTTTTAAGTTTCAGTTTTTAATGAAATTATTTAGTTTCTTTTAGGAGTCGCCGCTGCATAATGGGTTGTGCCGAAGGAGAGAAGCTGCACCAGTTCCCGAAAAATCCGGCCAAGTAAGTTTGCATATAAGTTTTATTAGTGACATGCTTGCGCCAGGTTTTGTACATTACCCTGGAGTTAATGTCGACGTCGTTGACGGCGTTTCAACGCGTTGAGATTAACTGCTCTCATACAATTTCGTACGATTCAACTTTTTTTTTGACATTTGACGCCGTCAACGACGTCGACATTAACTCCAGGGTTAGAGGAACTGTGTTCCTTTTCAATGTACAAAATCTTATTTAGTTTGATTCCTAGATAATTGGAATTGTATGTTTGATGAGATTTTATCTTTGAAGTAAAATAGAGTATTTGCTAAAAATGTATTTTGGATTTGTTGTGTATTTGGCAAATCAACTACTTGTACAGAATCTGGACCCAGTTTTATTTGGGACTCTAATTTTGTATAAAGTTCTTTACTGCAGGATATAAAAACTGCCGCTACTGCGTTACTTAGTCTTGCATCTACTAGAGCAGCACTATGTTCCGAAGAATCTACTCTTATGAAGTTATCAACAGTTTTATTGTTGGGTAAATCCACACCAGCAATACACTTTCAAATTAGAACCGCACTTACTTATATAGCCTGCCTCTAAAGGAATAAACAAATCGTCATCAAACAGAAAGTCATTATTTAACCTTTGCTCCAACCCACGAACAGAACTAAGTAATTTACATAAACCTTCTTGTAAAGTTTGTGTTATATGAGCTGGACATTCCTTAAATGATTTTCTTAAGAGATGCTGCACTGTTTGCCAAAATCGTTGACTAATTGTTTGTTCGGCGTTAGAATCTGCTGACCCAAACTGTTGCAGTTGTATTTGAGTACAACACTCAAAGTTCATCATAAAGTAACCAATGTAAAGACTTCCAAAATTTGGCACGAAAGTTCTGCGTAGTTGTTAACTGCGGTGCTTTTCCTGGTCCTCTTAACGCAACAGCAGGCCATGCTGGATAGCCTTTTACTTTGGCAAAAACCAAATCGCCAATACTAAATGTTTTCTTCTCTTTTACCATTTTTGCGGGTCCTAAAATATAATAAATTTGGCATAAACACGTTTAATAGCCAATTTTTTTACTTACCAATAAAACCACGCACGCTGTTTTGATTTTTGTTTGCGGTGCCTCCAATGGAATTGTAGTACAATCTGAAATAAGGGAAAACAATATTTTTTTAGTTGTTCCTATACACTATAATATTATAAAAACATTTTATAATTTTATTATCAATTTCTTTCACTAAAATTTATACTTTTTTCACTTTTTCTTAAAAAACTATATTTTTACCACAATTTTGTTATACATTTTTTTGGTTGATTAAATAAAAACATATGTTTGCAATAGGTATGTGTAGCGGTTTCTTCCAACTCATTGCTTTAAGCGTTTTTGAATATTTTTTTATTCACTTAAACGAAAGCCGGAAGAAAATATGATAACTCACTTTTTTAAACGTCACTAGTGAGTAATCTGGTTATTTATCTGTGCTTCGAACTGCCGTTGCTGAGTCTGTATCTTTTTTTGGCTCTTCTCTAAAAAATACAATGGTTACTTACATAATTCGTTACTTTTGCGTTTGATATTTAGTTAGCGCAATATATTTGCACATAACAAACGATTTTGACATAAGCGTTCATCAACTGAGTGCGGTGATTCCATATTTGCAAAAGGGAACAAATTAGATACGAAAGGAAAGTACGAAAACGCAACTGTTCGATTACGTACTATTTTTCTTTTGCTTCGCAATAGAGAGTTACCTTCCAAGTCTTTTTTATAGTTAATGAGATAAATTTTAATCTATTGCATATTAGAGAAAAAGATATAACAAAAATCCTATTTTATATTTTAAGAAACTTTAATTAAGAACTTCCATGATCTTCATATCTAAAGTTGCAGAAGGGGTTAATTGTGTAAATTTCTTAACAAAACAAAGCTTAAAGCTCTGTTTCCTGCTTTAAATCTTTCTGTATGTTTATTATTTACAGTTAAAAACAGTTTTTTCAGGTGTGTTTGGCACTCTGTTAGGCAATCGCCGTGTTAAGACGTTTTTCTCAGTTGCCGGATACTTTGCTATAGTATTTGCTTTTGAGAGTTTTTTTCGAGCGTTCTTTTTGTTCTTTGTTCTCTTCGAATGAATAGAACATATTCATTGTTTTTTATTATTTGCACATACATACGGAAATTTCCTAGTGTTTACTCGGTATGAACGGGGTTCATACGGAATTACAACCGGTTTCGGAAGCTTACTTCCTTGTCCAATAAGACAAAGCCAAATAAAAACAAAAGGCCACGAGTTGAAGATTTCGTCCCATTACCAGAAACATCAAATAATCAACTCAAGCTTCCACGTTGTCTAGTGGCGTCTACAACCTTAAATGAGAATATTACAGTACAAACACTAGCTTCACATAACTTGTTTTAAGTAGAAAGAGGTTTGGACTTCATCTCCTGTGACCGGTTAGTGGTCAAGGATTATAAGATTCTCTGTCACACATTTTGCTATTGACTTTCCATTGGGGCAGCTATTATGTATTTTTTGTTTCTATTGGGGCAACTATTATGTATTTTGATAATTCACATTGCATGGTTAATATATATCGATAATTCCCCGATGGACGTAAAGGTCCAACTGTATCGATAACAATAGTACTAAAAGTCTGTGTTGGTGTATCTGTAACTTGTAATGTTTCTTTAGTGTGTTTTATTTGTTTGTTCCTTTGACAAAGATATCGCTACATATCACCTGAATTTCATTTAGACCTTTGTTGTCTTTAATTTATATTTCATTGGTTAACCTTTTCTCTAATATAATTTTAATTTATACATTAATTTATAATATATATATAATTAATTAATACATTCCCACATTTTGAGTTGATCAGGCTCAACTTGAGATGCATCTTTATTTTTCTCTTTGTTCTGCGTCTTTTTTTTTTTTCTTTATTCCTTTTGTTATCACCAGCGTCCTTTTAAGTGTTTCATCAATGTTTAATGGTATCATATCTTTAAGTAAATCAGAATCCATTTCTATCCTTGATAACGCGTCTGCATTTGTGTTGTTAGTTCCTTTTTTGTAAACTATCTGAAAATCGTAGTCAGATAATTCTAAACGAGTTCTTGTCAGTTTTGAACTAGGATTTTTGTGCGTAAATAGTGCCACAAGTAGACGATGGTCTGTCACAACTATAAATTTTCTTCCAAGCAAATGTGGGCAGAAAAATTGTATACCCCAGTGTATACCAAGTAATTCGTTTTCTATAACTGCTTTATTTCTTTTGTGTTTACTTAATGAACGGCTTGCATATGAAATTGGTCTGTCTTCCCCAATTTCACCTTGTGACAATACGGCTCCTAATGCAAAATCTGATGCATCTGTTGTTAGGATAAAAGGTTTGTCAAAATTCGGATATTGTAAAACTGGTGGACTTATTAGTTTCATCAAATGATGCTTGACCCTTTTTAATAATTTATTTAAATTATTAGCTATGTCAGCAAAATTTTTAATACATCTTCTGTAGTAATTACAAAAAGCCACAAATCTTCTGACGTCATCAGCGTTTTTTGGCACCGGATATTTAGTTACTGCTTCAAATTTTTCAGGATCTGGTTTTATGCCATCTGGAGTTATAAGATGACCAAGATATACCACTTCTAGTTTTAGAAAACAACATTTATCTGCATTGAGCCTTAGATTATACTTTTGTAAACGATGAAGTACTTTTACCAAATTTGAATTATGGTAGTTTAGACTGCATCCGAAGACGATAATATCATCCACGTAAATAAATTCTTCAGAATCCAAACCAGACAAAGCAATGGTTAACATACGTTGAAAACTATTTGATGATATTTTTAATCCAAACGGTAATCTGGTATATTGGTAATGACCATTTGGTGTTGAAAAAGCTGTATATGGTCGAGATTGTCTTTCCAGTACAATCTGATGAAATGATCTTTTCATGTCCAACGTTGAAAAATATTTGGCTCTACCCAATTTGTCTAAGACATCTTCAATGCGAGTTAATGGAAAGTTATCGTTTATTATCTTGTCATTTAGTTTCCTAAAGTCAACTACCAATCTCCACTTCTTTAGATCAGCTTGACCTTTTTTCGGAACTAGTAATAAAGGTGCGTATTATGGACTAACAGATGGTTCTATTATATTGCTTTCTAACAATCTTTGAATTTGTGCATTTATCTCCTTAGTACTGGCTTGCGGCAAACGGTAATTTTTTATATATACAGGACTATTATCATAAAGATTTATTTTTTGCTTATAAAAATTGTTAGTAGTTAAATGTTCATCATCCATATGGAACACCGATTGATACTCACGCAATATGTTCAAAAGTTCTTGTTTATTAGTATCTTTCAAATCATCTTATTTTAAACGCTGTAGTAGTCTATCAAATCGTTCTACTGTGTTTTTGTTATTATGAGTATTTACATTAATAGAACATACATCATGTTAACCTAGTGGAATAGCTTTAATTTTCAAATTATTTACTTTTGCAGGCTTATTTGCAACATTTAGTAATTTAATATGTTGATTTCCTTCTTTGGGCACAATCGCATTCGCCAAATACACACCATTTGTAATTTCTCTATTTTTTACTACACTGTCTTCATCTAATTTAATCTTAAAAGGTATTATAATTTTACTTCTTTGTGGTATTCTTACATGATTAACAGAAAATACGTTATCATGTATAGGCAGTGTTACTGTCTCATTGTGGATAGTAAATGACAATATATACGTATCATAATCTATTTTGCATTTATATTTAGAGAAAAAATCTCTACCAAGTATTCCATCCGTATTTATTGGAAAATTATTTGGTACTAGTTGTATTTTATGTTCAATTTCATTATTTTCGATTTTAATTTTTATATTCGTGGAACCTATAGATTTAATGACTTCTTTCGAGATTCCAGTTAAGTTGTAATAATCATCTGGATCCTCATCATAATGACATACAAAACTTTCCTTACACAAGGATACATTAGCTCCTGTATCTATCATGAATGTTAAAGGATAATTTGTATTCAAAGAGTAAGTTTTACGTACTTTTTGAGGTTAGATAATATATTATAAATTTTTGTTGTAATTATATGTTTTCTTCCGGAGATTCCTGATGTATAGTCTCCGGTCTCAGGCAGTTTCCCTGATCCTCAATATGGTTTACATTACGATTCATATTGGATTTATAGTAGTTCCTGTTGTTAGAATTAATATTAGTTCTATGTTTTCGATTTCTGTAATTGGAATTGTTATTTCTGTTGTTTGAGTTGTTGTTATTAGTATTAGAATTTGACAAACACATATTGCCGAAGTGATTCAGTTTTTTACATCCTTCCTTTCCTCTTTTACAGCATTCCTTTCCTTTTTTACAGCATTCCTTTCCTTCTGCTGGACATTTATTGCCATGTGTTTTTCCGCATTTCCTATATATGGTATTTTTAACGCGTCTATTCTGTGTAGGTCTAACATTTTGAAAAAATACTTGTCTTTGTTTTGATCTTGATGTAGCATTCTCTGCTATTTCCAAAGCTTCCACGAATGTTTTGACCCTACTAGCTCAATGGTTGATACTATCTGTGGATATGAAAGTCCATTTGCAAATGCATTATATGCTATTTTCGCGTTCGAGTTTATTATTGGAATTCTATTCATTTCGCCTTCTTCAGATATTTGTATCTCATTTAATTCAGATACCAGGCTTTCAATTTTTGTAGCAAAACCAAGTAAATTATCACCCCGTTGTTTTATACTTGTCAATTCGTTCAAAATGCTATTAGAATTATTAACCATTTTATATGCACCCTTCAAGGCTTTAATCAATTCTTCAATAGTTCTAGGAATTAAATTGAATATGAAATTAAAGAATAAATTTTATTTTTCCACCGGTATGGTTTGTGCTACTATTTCTAAGTTCTTGATGAAATCTGTCAATTCGTTTTTCTTTCCCTAGAAAATTGGGACTAACTTAATTATCGCTGTCAATTCGTTAATTTCCATGTTCGCCATACTTATCGCTTTTTTCTTGTCGATACTAGTTTTTTTATTAGAGTGTTGCTCCAATAAATCTAAGGCCTCTGTTTTCAAATTTTTGAATTCTACTTTCTGATTTTCAGTTGGTTGTAATCTTAAGAAATCCTCTTCTAAGTTATTTATTTCTGTATTTTTAACAGATACAGTGTCTATTGAATACGAACGATTTAATCATTTTTATGCATTCGATATTAGTATCCGTAGACTCTCTAAAATTGAATCCATACCAATTACCTATAAAATTATTATTATATTTTTCTTATATATTTTCTTAAATTTTTATTTTTGTTTTAATGTTTATTATTATCTTTTTTTTTTGTAAGACAATATTTTTTTATCGATTCTAGATAACTTGGGTTTTTCTCTACAAATCCCTTTACCTCGGATGTTTTAATCAATAGGGTTCTTTTTATTGTATATTATATATATTTTAATAATAAAATAAATAAAACTATTAAAATTATTACTATTACAAACTTTATAAAATTCCTATTTAGCATTATACATATGTACTATTTTCTCTTCTATTTATTAATATTCTTTTTATTCTTGCTTTTTCTTAATTAAAAAATTTTTTTCATTCCTTTTCCTCCTATTCTCCTTTTTGATGTTCTTAATTATATTCTTCAGGGTTTTATCATACCCACCAAAATTAGCCCTTTTCCTCTTCATAGGAGAGTTGAGAAATAATTACGAGTACTGATAGTTCTTTTTTTGCTTTCCCAAAGTCTCCACCTCTAGTTTTGTTGACGTTTGGTAGGGGAAGGATCTCAAATTTCGGTTCAATTTTTTCTCTTCGCGGATTCGTAAAGGGTTTGGTCCAACACTTAGTATTGCTGGTTTTGTTTCATCCTTGTTCTCTGACAACAACTTTGCCCAGTGCTTCTCGGCCTCAAGGAGTTCCTCCAATATCTTTTCGAATATTTTATCGCTTTATGTTCAGAGTGGCAGGACCGCCATGTAAAGAAAGAAGAACTCGTTCTGACATACAAACTGAAAGTATTACTCCATGAACAACACACACAAATATAAACAAATATGCGGTTGGTTAAAAGTAACACTTTGTAATAATTTAGTGCAACCCAATACATGCTTGTACTTGAACTAAATCAGAGTATGCATTTGTACTCTACAATATGCACACACTACACAATGCTCAATTACAAAAATTAGAGCTCTCAACACCACTACAACAAAAAACTTAAAAACAATTAATAAGTGAAACGAAAAAGACTTTTTAGAAGATGACAGTTATTTTAGTGATAACACATCAGATGATTACTTTAAACCAAATGCCGACAAGCACGTCACCGAGGAAATGATTATTCAAGAAATTAATGATGTTATGAGTTTATGTACCCCTCTAAGAAATCTTAATGAAATCACTGATGGTAATGGTAAAACACAATGTACTCAGAAGTACAAAAATTTGCTACGAATTGTTTTTGTTTTCTTTTGCTTTCGCTTCCTATGGAACAAACAAAAAAAATTTACACAATAAAACAAGATTTAATCGCTATTTCACCCTGCATCATTAAAAATTTTCCCTTTTTTTGTTTGCTGTTAAAACACTATTTTTTTCGTTTGTGTTCTTTTACCCCTCTTTTTTGAAAAGGCCGCACAGTCTGTATCTGCTTCCCCATAGGCGAACGGAGTATTTGATTCGTTGGTTTTATGGTCTTGCAGACATTACACTGATCGATATATGATCTAACATCCCGTGCCAATTATGGCCAGAAGTACTTTTATCTGATTCGAAAAAGAGTTTTGCCGAGGCCACCGTGACAACCCATTTCATGGGCTTACTTTATTGTCTCCTTAGCCAAAGGCTTTGGCAAAGGGTCTCCTCTGCCACATCACCGTCCCGGCGACAGGTAGACGCAAATCCGGGAGTACTGCATTATTTTCCTTTATCTTTCTTTTCAGTTCCTGGTATTCAGGACTATCGAATTCGGGCGACCGAATATCAAGCTCCACGTCAAACCTAGAGAATGTTTTGGGCACAATGTTCAGGGAACCCTTCCGGTGTTCCATTGTGAAATTGAAATGCTGAAGTTTTAGGCTCCATCGCGCCAATCTGCCGTCTAAATCTTTCTGGCTCATGAGCTATGTAAGGCTTGAGTGGTCCGTCACAATCCTAAACGGGAGTCCCTGCACATACTGCCTAAACCGCTTTACACAGATGACGGCGGCCAAACACTCGAGTTCCGGGACCGTATAACTCCGCTGAGCCCTATTTGCCCTCCTCATCTAACTGGTATATAACTCCTCCTAATCCAATTCGTGAAGCATCACATTGTATCACGAATTCCTTATTAAAATCTGGTTGGGCCAAAAGAGTTGCCGATTTCAAATCGTCAAAGGAATTACTAGCCTGAGAGGATAACCGAAAAGGTTTATTTGACTTGCGTTAGCAATCAGTTAGCGGATCTGCAAGGTTGGAGATTTTACTTATGAAGGCGCGATACCAGTTCGTCATTTCTATAAAGCGTCTATCTCGCCGAGGAGACTTGGGGGCTGGAAACTTAGTAATGGCCTCAACCTTTTCCGGATCAGCTTTCAAGTTGCCGTCACCATGCGATAGCCCAAATATTTTATCTCGCGTTGGCAAAACTTGCTCTTCTTCACGTTAGTAGTCAGACCAGCTGCTCTTAAATACATAGCCACCTATGACAGTAACTTTAGATGGGTGGTCCTTCAGATCGATAACACTGATGTAGTGTGTATCTTTAAGCCGATTAAGCAATCCGTTTATATGTGGTAGCGGATACGAATTCTTCCGGGGTCGCGTCGCCAGTGTCGATATGGTGCTCGAGAAGATGGATACACCCTAGACCAAGTCTTTCGTAAGATGGAAATTTTTATCTAGGCGTATTGTTTGCTCCGATGTTCGGTCGTGGAAGTTTTGCTCGTCTTCACGAACGAGCTCCGTGCACGAAACATCGGGTAAATCTAAGAAGCCAGAGAAAAGGTTCTCTAGAAATCTACCCCAGGTAGCTCTCTTGGGACAAGTCCGGTACTACGTAAAACGTAATTGAAAACGTTACCCCCCTGAAGGTTACTGGAAGTTCGCAATACCCTATAATCTCTGCTCTGCCGCCATTAGCGGTACGAACACTGGACCTTAGGCATCACAATTTAACGTTGATTCTATCGAAAAAATTTAACTCCCTTTCCCTAACACAGACACGTTTGCACCGGAGTCTAAGAGACAAAGGAAATTCTCCCCAAGTATTTTAATTTTTGCAAAGGTTCTACCATCTTCATGGTTTGTCAAATAAATTGTCTCTATTGCTTTCCTGATCTTTTTCAGTGTCTGCGCCCGCATTCCAAAATGCGTTTGGATGTCCTAGATATTCCTAATGTTCTTGCGACAGGTAAGTTTATATTTTGAACGGGCAAGGGTAAAAAGTCATTTGTAGAATTTATCGAGTTCTTCTGTGAAGGCCTATTACCAAGTGGAAGGTGGACTCGTGGTTTGCTTTGCGGAACGAGCATCCCCGATCACCCACTCGCTCCGACGTCTGTCTTCCACGTGAGGGCCAATACATTGGGGAGTAGTTACTCCTCTTTGTCCGCATTTGTAGCAGAAAACATTCCGCGATTCATCCGGGCAGTAGATATAGCTATAGCCGAATCGGGGGCAATTTCAACATTTCTTCTTAGAATAGTCGTTGGTTGTCCAGTTCCTATCTGGAAATCTGGCTCGATGTCAGAATTTTTAGAAGTTGGTTGCATTGATACTTTATTTACCTGACGCTGTTGGCTACTAAACCTTTTCGGCTTTTCTGGCCAAATCACTGAGTCTGCCCAGATCGTGGGGTTCCGAAATAAAAAGCATGACTTTGAGGTCGGCGTGTACGTTTCGTTTTATAATTTCTATTAGAGACTCGTCAGACATTGGGCTTGACAACCTTAAGTTCCAGCGAACCATTAACGAGTGATAATCATCGTAGCTTTCCTTCGGCAGCTGCTTTTGTGTTAAAATCTTCAACAAAATTTCTTGATCGCTCTCTAATGTGCCAAATTCTCTTGAATTTGGATAAGTCGCTCCCTGATTTTGGCTTATATAATTCCAATAAAAGGTCTCAGTTTTACCCATAAGAAATAGGTGGAAATTAGACATCAGGTGATCATGGGGACATTATGAATGTTCGGTCAAAGTTTTTATCTTGAAAAGGAAATCAGAAACGCTGCCCTCACCGCTATATGATATATTCCAGTATTTCAATTTAAAATGCATGGCAGATGAAGCATATGGAAAAGAGTTTGCCTGGGCATTAATCCCAGGTGTCACTGAAGTTGCTCTGTTATTGCGAGCCAAACCCACTCACTCCCTAAGAGCTCTGAATTCTTTTCTAAATTAATCTTGAGTATTCTTCATGGCTTCTTGAACGTACGCCATTAGGTTTTCGACTGTAGTGATAGTTTTAGGCGGCTGGTTTTCCTCTTGACTAGTATCTTGGGTAGCCATTTATACCCGATTTTCTAAACTTTCCTGCTTATTTCCGGAAGTTACCCATGTTAAGTCTTCAATTGACCTTGTGTCAATGTTCGGATATGACATTGTTAGGGATCTGTGATCAATATCGATTTCCCCGCCTTCGGCTTCGCCCGTTTCGAATGACGCAAATGAGCGAGGACCTCAAAGCTCTAAGGCTTGTGCTAGAACCCGAACCCAATGATACAGTAGGGATTTTACTACCTATAGAAGTTGGAACCAGCCCTCTTACTTGCGCACTAGGAAGTCGTCTTAATACACGAAGACGTTCTCTCTCAGGTTCATCGGATCTGCTTTGTCCATTAGACGGCTCAGAAGAAACAACGTTTTAAGTAACTTTGAGAAAAATAAAAATGCAAAGTTTTGTAAAAAGTTTTTAAAGTGCAGGATAAAGAAACCGGTTGGCAGAACATGCACGAACTTGAAAATAAGCAGGGGAAACCGATAGGCGTGTATCATGCGAAAGATATAAAAATGTAGTGAAAATGAACGAATCTACGACAGTAAATCTGCATTGCAGTAAGTCTAAAACATTCCTAGTTGAAAATCACTTATCTTGTAGGTAGGTTCACGTGGCAATGAATCGGTGCAATATTTCCATCTACGGTTTAAACTCGAAGAAGTTAGGGCTCATATGTCTTAGTGGAGAACCAGATCCGTATTAAATGATGTGCAATTGAAATAAATTTCCCGGATAAACAAAATATAACAAAAGGTGGCTCGAGCGTGGCTCATTAAGCTTGATGATCGGAAAAATATTCGGGAGGAATCTGTTAGACAGCAATGAAAATACTATAACCCTGATGCATGTGTGCAGGAAAAAGTTCCAGTTATATTGCCCGGCTATGAGACGTCAAGGTGTGGGAATTCCCCTCATCGGCATCAGGAAAACGGCCCGGTGTTATGTTGCAGTGGCTGTAGTAAGGCAATAATATGGCCAAGCTATTTATGCGTCGACTACATATTTTAATTATGTTGTTAGGATGTTACTCTGGGGGTGTCAACCTTGCAACATTGAGGATTGAGTTTTTGAAAATAGTATGGGTATGGTTTGGAGTCGTAATGATCTACTTTGAGTTTAGCGAGGATGGCCAGTCCGCAATAGACCAATGGTTTTGAGGGAAACTTTGCTTTTGCTATCGTCCAAACTCACAAAGTGCAGTTAAGCCCCGCAATATATATCTGGAAGTAAGAAAAGGAAAATACAGTGATAATTAAAAAAAAATAAAAAAAAAAATTACATTACGGCCGGTCGCAGTTGTGAATGGATTTACTTTGTTAGAAAAAATTTCTGTTATACAGTGGGCGAATTAAGAAGCTGATGTTAAAGCTAGTAAGGGACAAAGATAATCATGTTTAAGCTGGATCGTAAAATGAGACGAATATATGGAATAGAGTATTTATTTTGTAGATATCTATTGAAAAGATGGCGATCGAGGGGATTAATTTGACTAAGCTAGGATTTGCACTGGAATGAGTTCGAGCAGAGGCTAGTCGGAAACTTTTCAGCCTAGTGCCAAATCGGACTTTTAACAGATTCCATAGGATAGTGATTGTGATCATCAATGTCTGTCTGTTCGTTAGTTTCAAAAATGTGTTTAGGTTTAACCCGTGGTGTGGTGTGTTGCCAACTGCCTCGAAGAACATGGAACGAAATACACCTAAAACTATACCCAAACAACGCCATTAATAATCAGCTAGTATATAAATAAAAGTAAAGCAAATTTGAGTAACTTTTTATGACTTCAAAGTGAACGAAAAAATTGTTGGTGTTTTTTTACCCTTTACCACAAAAGGCGGAAAAAGGATATATAATTTGTCATTCAGTTTGTAATTTCTACAACGTCCATTTCCGACCCCATAAAGTTTATATATTCTATGTTCTTATGCATAGCGAAGTCGATTGAGCGATGTCCGTGTCAGTGTTGAAATAAAGTTTGCCAAAGCATTAGATAAGCTAGAGAAAATTCAAATACTCCAATCAATCAGCCATGGTTTCGAAAGTTTGGTACATGTCCTTTGAGGCAGCGGTAAAACACCAGGTATGCCTTTAACTTTTTCAGATTATTAAAAGATTATTTTTATTTTTGTTTATTTTATTATTATAATATTTTTTTCCAGGTTTCCACCGAATGTTTTTTACCTTTGGAAAGCGTAGATTCGTTACCTCATGAACCGAAGACTCAGTTTCCCTCTTATTTAAAAATTTATAAGTATATTTATATTGTTTTTACTATTTATTTATTATTTTTTTAATTGATTTGCAACGCAATATTAATTTTCGAGACATTTGAAAATCTTATTTTTATTTATATTCTTTTTTTTCAATGTTATATAATTTTTGTTAATAAGTTTTAAATTTAACATTTTATGTTTGTTTTATATATGTTCTTTTTTTGGTTTTTATAACGTTTCCAAAGGTTTGTTTTGTATTTAAGTCTTTTTGTTCAAAAATTATTTTTTAACATTTTAGTTCAAAGTTTTGCTTTGTGTCCTTTTTCCGATTTTGTTTTTTAAGGATTTTATTACAAAAATAACATTAAATGTTAACTTTTTTGTCTTTTTTATTTTTAATGATTTTAATTATTTAAATTAAAGATTTATTTCCGTAAATTCACTTTTTGATTTTTAATGCTAGACAATTATTTACTAAGGAAACTTACTTTTTGTAAAAGTATGAAGAGAATTTTCTAATATCGAATTTAAATATATTTACTGTTCAATTATTGCCATTTTTGTATGATTTTTTAGGAATTACTTTTATTACTATTGAAAACGTAAGACAATTTCGTTATTTTCTGGTTTATCTAGCTGATGTTTCACCCAAAAATATTTTATTTAAGGATAAGTATGGTAAAACACGTTTAATTTTTGCTTTGTATTTGTGTGCCAATTCCTTACCTTAACATTTTGGATTCGTCCAGCAATGTGGTGCGTATAAGGGAACGATGCATGAACACAATATCACCCTTTTAAGGAGAAAAAAATGTCAAATACAAACATGTTTAATATATTAAATTTTTGTTTTAAATATCATCGGCAGGATTTTCCGAGTGGTGTTTTGGCAACAGAAGGCGACCCTCTAATCTTTAAAGATCGAAATAGGGACTATGTATCGATCATCGATTTGCTAATTTTACTTCACAGCCAACATCTTGAAAACTACGTACAATTTTTCGCTCAAAATCTTCATGCAAATGGTGTAAATACATTGTTTCAAAATCAATTAATGTTTTTATATATTTTTATTTTGTTAAATCTGAATTAAATAATTGCAGGGGTACATAACCAGAGCGCCAGGGTATCCCACAAGTTTTCAGATATAAACAGTCTCTCCAGGAACTGCACATCGACCTACACCTTCGTTTATGAAGTGGTAAATCCTGAACAGGACATTAAAGTATTAATGATTATATATTTTTTAATATTTGTTAAAACGTTGGCACTTTAAAAAAGCGAGTTGAGAAAAAACGTGCGCGTTGCGTCTTTAATTATAACCTCACTTTTTTGGAAAAGAAAATCTGTTCGCACACATATGTTCCCCCTTCGAGTTAAAGTAATAAACTGTCATGTTTTTATAAATTCACGTTTTTTATAATTTTCTATTGATTTAGTGTGTTAACAAACAATAATACTGCATTCCTGCCACAGATCATAATTGCTGCGTTCAAAAACCACTGCAGAAAACTTACAAATCTTACTAATATGTGTCTCTTAGACACATTGTTTATGTGCGAAAACCCTTTTTTTTCATCTTCCACTTTCTCTGACATTTCTTTTTTTAATCTTCCCTCTCTTCTTTTTTTTTCTTTGGCGCCTTTGCTTTAAATTTGTATAAAATCTCTTTTTACCTTTTCTCTTTCACTTTTGTACTATCCGCCAACCCGAACGTAAGTTTTACGAAATAATAAATCGAGAAAAAAAACCCAAACTAAAACCCGTTTGTTTTATTTTATATTTTTGAAGAAAATATTTCACACAAACATTTTTGGTCCATCGAGCCGGATTTACCAAACCCTGGTAAAATATTTTTCTTTAAAAATATTTTTTATTTCCAGAACAACAAACCCGAAGGAAGACAACAAACAGCTCTTGTTGCCTGTGCATTATATATTTCAACATTTAAAACCCACCCCTATTTTTGTACGATAGAAAGGTAAAGTCATTTGTTTTAAATTAACAAGTGATTTATTTACAAAAAAAAATTGTTACATTATAAGGCAATAAAAGTGGAAAATATAAATTGTGCATTTAAGAATAAACTAATATTCAACCATATTAAAAAGCCGAAGTGCATTTTTAAAAACAATAGTCGGCTACCCGTGTGAATTTTATTATTTTTAACATAATTTGTGCTGTATGTAAACTAAAGTGTGTTTTGTTTGTTTACTCGGTTTTAATAAAAGCTTTTGTAAAGCATTAACCCAGTGCTTTTTAAGCTTTAATTAATAAATGCGAACATCGCGCAAAAGAAAATAATTTTACACGTTGTATTTTCATATTAAATGCAATTTGTGAAGTGTGATTTAAAACACAAACAAAATTAAATAAAAATTTTCTGAACGTTTGTTTGTATGTTAATGCATGCATAATTCTTTCTCTCTCTCGGTTGTTGTTTGTTTTTTATTTTTTTGCTTGCTTTTATATTGTAACACACATTACATTAGTGTTGCAAAAGTTCAGAGTGAACGAATAATACGAGTACTCGGTTGATTTATAATATTTATATTAATTTTTACGCGATAAAATTTAAAATTTTAATAAAATATTGCGCATTACCTGCCAATTAATTATTTTATCCATATTTATTTGGAATTTTTTGAGATAAGACCGTTTTTTGGTAACTAAATATATTTTTTGTACCCGAAACAAGTACTTATCGTTTATTTGTTCAACACTTTTGTTGTTTTAAATGTTATACCTTTTTATTTTAAAAAAGTGCTTTTACACTGTGAGAAAAGTGTATTCATTATTGAATATATTTTTTAGGACTGTCGTTTTTACTCGGTTTTAAGCCTGACAGTGTAAATTTACTTTAATTATTTTTTATTTAAATATAAAAACATTTCAGAAAGAAAAGTATACCCCGTTTTAGCAAATTCAGTTTGATTTTTTTACTCAATTATTGTTTGCTTTTTTTTCAAAAGTTTTATTTTTCGCCCGTTTTTATTTATTGCCTAATTTATTAGCTTTTTGGTATTTTTTTCTCAAAAGTAATCCGGCACCCATATTTCATTAATTAGTAATAATATTTGCAATTATTTATGCACAAACCAATTTTTAAGATGGCGACAGTAAATGATTTGATTAGGAATTGCGTTCGTTTAGCCGATTTTGAGGCCTACGTTAGTATTGGTCCACCCGCGGAATATAGCATTGGTTCTTTAAGTATCCATGAGAAAGAATTGCATCGCTTATGGGAAGTAGTAAGAAAATCCTACAATGCTTTATTAATTTTAGCCGAAAGTGATCCGAATATTCAGATTATTGAGGTGAAGCAAAAGTACATGAGTTCGTACGGCACGTATGTACGTGGCGCCTCCCTCATAACGGATCACTTAGAGCGTTTAAAGGAATCCTCGAAAAACGAGAAGGCTCAGGAGCCTTCTGCTCATTTACCCCCTTGCGAAATAGATCCCTTTTACGGAGATTATTTGAAGTGGCCTTCATTCCGCGAATCATTGAAAATTATTTTTAATATCAACCCCATTACCCGCGAAACTGGCCCAAATATTAAAGAACTGCAGAGAACCATTAATGATTGTATTACTAATCTGTCGCTGCTCAATGTAAAAACTGATAGCTGGGACGTTATTTTTGTCTACATTGCTTCTACAAAACTCCCCGATACCACATTAAGTCTGTGGGAACAGTCAGAGAAGCGTGATGTGGACATGCCATTATGGGATGAAATGGATAAATTCCTAACATTGCTTTACAAGACCCTGGAATAGGTTTATGATATTAGAGGATCCCATCCAAAAACCCTTTTGTGATTCCCGAAAAGTAAAGCATTTGTTGCTAAGACCAATCAGGGCAGTGTGTTTTATGTCCCGAGAAACACCCCCTTAGGCTTTGTCCTGTATTTTTAGGTCAAACTGTTGATGATCGATTATCCACTGTAGAGAGGCTTAGATTTTGTACAAACTGTCTAGCGTCATCCCATGAATATAGAGCGCGCAAAAGCGTTAATGTTTGTTATATTTGTAGGCAGAAACATCACTCTCTTCTGCATAAAAATTCTACTCGAAACCCTGATCGCTCAAGTATTTTTACGCATCCTAATCCGTCTCGCTCGAACCCTCCTTATCTTTCCAGTAATGAAAATACTTTCAGCAGTTCTGGCACTCATGGCTCAGTTTATAGTCCGCCCCAAGTTAACTCTGATGAGAGACCTTCGACTTCAAGCGCAGCTCGATCGTTTCAGTCTTATGCCTCGCATGTCGATTCAAACCACCAATCTACAGTATTACTAGGGACAACAATTTGTGAAGTTTTTGTCGGCGATATGAAATGTATGGCACGGGCGCTAATCGATCCTGCTTCTCAAGCCACTTTTATTTCCCAAAAGTTGCAAAGGAAATTATGTTTACCCACAATGTTGTCTGCTATGGCGAAAATTACTGGTCTTAATGGCAGTTTAACGGCGACTGCTTCTAAGGTATACTTAATCACAATAGGTTCTAAATTAAATCGTTTCAGTCTTATGCCTCGCATGTCGATTCAAACCACCAATCTACAGTATTACTAGGGACAACAATTTGTGAAGTTTTTGTCGGCGATATGAAATGTATGGCACGGGCGCTAATCGATCCTGCTTCTCAAGCCACTTTTATTTCCCAAAAGTTGCAAAGGAAATTATGTTTACCCACAATGTTGTCTGCTATGGCGAAAATTACTGGTCTTAATGGCAGTTTAACGGCGACTGCTTCTAAGATATACTTAATCACAATAGGTTCTAAATTAAACCCATATTTTAGACTTCAATGTGGGGCATATGTCGTAGAGAAGTTTACTGGCCGGTTGCCAACATGTACAATTGCTAACATCAACCCCTCTAATTTATCTAAAATCCATAAGACTGATGTTAGTTTTACCCGAATGGATCTGCTCCTAGGAGGAGATGTATACCCCCAATGGTATACATCCTGCGAAGTAGAAAAGCACCCCGATTGCAACCTTATTGCTCAAAATACAATGTTTGGTTGGATTGTTACTGGTAAAGTGTTTCACTGCAAACCTCTGAATACGGCTAATTCATATTTTAGCCATATTGATTTAAATAAGCAACTATCTCGGTTTTGGGAACTCGAAGAGGTACCGAAAGCAACTCAATTGTCAGAAGCTGAGAAATTTTGTGAACAATATTACCAGTCGACAACCTTCAGTAACCCAGATGGCCGTTATGTAGTTTCCCTACCCTTTAAGCAGGAATTTTCAAAAAACCTTTCTTTAGGTAATTCCCGTGAGATTGCGCTTTCTCAATTTAAACGGAATGGAACTCGCCTTTTACGAAACCCCGAACTTAAATCACAGTATGACAAAGTAATTGGCGAGTATATTGAATTGGGTCAATTGAATTGAATTGGGAAATTTCTTCCTGCCGTTTAGAAATGAACTCTTATTACTTACCCCATCATTCTGTGTACAAACCCAACAGTGTGAAGACGAAACTTTGTGTCGTGTTTAGTGCGTCCAGCCCGTCTTCAAACGGCGTCAGCTTAAACGATACTCTCTACCCAGGCCCTGTGCTACAGGCTGACTTTACAATCTTGATTCTACGGTGGCGTCTTTATCTATTCGTGTTTAATGCTGACATTGAGAAAATGTATCGGCAAATTATTGTTCATCCCAATCATACCCCCTTTCAGCGAATATTATTACGCGAAAGTCCCGAAGTCGAAGTCAAGGATTTCGAGCTTCAAACGGTGACGTTCGGAGTAAACTGTGTGACGTATCTTGCCATTCGGACTCTAATCCAATTGACATGCGAATGCGAAGCTCAAAATTCTGCAGTGGCCGAAATATTGCGAACCCAAATGTACGTCGATGGTGTTCTTGCTGGTTCACATGAACTAGAAGAAGCCATAATACGACGTAATGATCTAATAAACGTTCTTGGTTCTGCTTGCTTTGTTCTGCGGAAATGGACTGCGAATCATAAACGTTTATTAGAGGATTTACCCTGCGAGAGTCTGTTAGCAGCAGACTTCCTGAAATTTTCTGACGCGAGCACGACTAAGACACTTGGCCAGCGATGGAATGCATGTTCCGGCAGCTTCTATTTTAAATTTGTTACGCAGCCGAATAGGGACTTTGTTACAAAACGTGCTGTCTTGTCAGAAATAGCTAAGCTATTTGACCCTGCCGGTTGGCTTGCTAAGATAATAATGTAACATATTTGGAAATATAAGTCAGATTGGGATGAATGTTTAAACCCTTTAACTCTCAACCAATGGCACGCTTTTTTAGAGGACTACCCGCAAATTGAGAAAATTAACCCCGATTTTGATGTAGATATTCATCGTTTTTGCGATGCTTCTGAGAAGGCATACACAGCAACTCTGTATATACGAGCTATTTGCCCTAAAAAGAAAATAACAGCACATCTTCTTATGGCTAAGACAAAAGTTGCGCCGGTTAAATGTGAGACATTACCCCGTCTGGAGCTCTGCGGAGCAGCATTATTGGCGAATATGGCAGAATCGCTTTGTTCTCAAATGAATCTGGCCAGGAAATAGATTTATTTTTGGACTGATTCTACAATAGTTTTATCCTGGCTTCAAAAATCCCCGTCCCACTGGCCTACTTTTGTTGCAAATAGAGTTGCGTTGATTCTGAAAAAAGTCGGCACTGAGAATTGGTCTCATGTTGACTCTCAGAATAACCCCGCTGATATGGCAAGCCGAGGATCTCTTGCTCAATATTTAATTGAAAACACTTTATGGTGGAATGGCCCGCAGTGGTTAAGCCAGCCTGAGGAGAATTGGTTGTCGAATGTCCAAAGGTTATGTCGTAGTATTTGTTTGCTTTAGTACAAAAGCAATACATTTAGAAGTGACCGATGATATGAGCTCAGAAGATTTTCTAGCAGCATTTACCCGTTTTATATCCCGTCGTTCGGCACCACGACATATGTACTCTGATAATGGCACAGCTTTTGTCGGTGCTGCAAAGTTACTGAATATTGATCGAAGTAAGTTTTTGCAAGAATTAGGATCTAAAGTTCATACCCTTAGTCCCGATGATCCATTGAAATGGCATTTTATTCCGCCTGGCGCTCCTCACATGGGTGGTTTATGGGAAGCCGGGGTGAAGAATTTCAAAACCCATTTGAAAAGAATTTCTAATTCACAGAAATTTACTTACCCCGAATTTGAAACTATGTTGACTCGTATTGAAGCCTGTTTGAACTCCAGATCTTTATGTGCAATGAGTGATAACCGAACTGATTTGGTTTCTTTAACCACCGGTCATTTTTTCGTCGGACGTCCGCTACTGGGGCCTGCAGAGCCTGACCCCTCAGAATTATCCTTAAGCCTTGCCAACAGGTGGTAGAAGCTTAAAATTCTTCACCACCAATTTGCCTTAAGGTGGAAAGAGGAATATTTAAGGAGCTCAACAAACGCACAAAGTGGAAGTTTCCTAATAGGGACTTTGTAGTTGGCGATTTGGTTGTGGTTCGTCAAGATAATTTGCCCCCAAATTGTTGGAGATTAGGTCGCTTAGAGAAAGTCTATTCTGGTCAAGATTCTAAAGTTAGAGTCGCTGACGTGAGAACAGCTTCTGGCATTATTACCCGGCCAATTGTGAAGATTGTTCTCCTTCCCAATTCAAACCCCAATTAATAAATTTTTTTTCTATTCTCTTATATTTTATAACCCCTAGATTTTCAAAATGTCTCAAACTTCGGGCCGTTTTGAAGTTCACCGTCCTGTCAATGATTTAGCAGGGAGTAAACCCGAAACAAAACCCCGTGATGAAAGCCTTAGAGACTGCCGTATTTGTAAAAGCGAACACCCCATCCGGAAATGCCCCAAGTTCCGTAGAATGTCGGTAGGAGAGCGGTGGAAGGTATTAACGAAATATCGCTATTGTTTAAATTGTCCGGCTCACTCTCACATGAGGGATAAGTGCGTCAGTAGAGAACGGTGTATGGAATGCACAGCAGAGCACCACACACTTCTGCGCCGTTTTCGGGATGACGGACGGAGAACACGCACTGATCGTCCTGAAGGGACTCAGACGAAGGGACAGGAAAAGAAGAACAATAAAAAGAAAACTAAAGAACGAAACGTAACAAGAGCGATAAAAACACTCAACATTTGCAACAACAAATAGAACAATTGAAACAAGAACTCGCACAATTACAACAGAATTCACAACAAATTCAACCACATACCCAGCCGTTACCACAGCACTTCAGTTATGTAAAGGACACTGCAACCATTGTCATAAATGTTCAAAATGGGCGCATATCTTAGGACGGTTTTTCGTTTTTTTATTAACTTTTTGTATTTTTTTTCTCTTTTTTATATAAATGAATTGTATTCTGGATTTGAATTTTTATTAGTAATTTTTTTTTATTTGTTTTGTAAATTATTTTTATGAAATTACTTTTTTTTCATCTTCCACTTTCTCTGACATTTCTCTTTTTAATCTTCCCTCTCCTTTTTTTCTTTGGCGCCTTTGCTTTAAATTTGTATAAAATCTATTTTTACCTTTTCTCTTCCACTTTTGCTCTACCCGCCAACCCGAACGTAAGTTTTACGAAATAATAAATCGAAAAAAAACCCCAAACTAAAAACCATTTGTTTTATTTTATATTTTTGGAGAAAATATTTCAAACTTATGAAAAAATTATTAAACTTTTTTTATTTTTTATTCATTACATTCTTTACATAAAAGAACTTTTACAGCATGTTCATTGCAGACATTAGTATTACATTTTTGGCAGCATTGCTTAATAATACGGCTTACTTTGGGATTGCATAAATAGCACCTCTTGCGTATATTTGTTGCACCCTGCGTATTAGTAGGTGCAATTTCTTCTTGAAGGACTTCCTCCATTAGTTAAACGATAGGTCGTTGCAATTTATTCTTCGATCTTTGGTGTATTTAGGGTGTAACAAACCCTTTAGCGACATCTCGTAAAAAGAGTTTTCGAGCTTTCTTTGCTTGCGTTGCTTTCCACGAAGGATGTTCGTTTTTCCAAACTACGTACGCAGCAGTTCCGCAAACATCAACTAAATTGCAAAAAAATGCAAACTGCTATCTGTTAGATTTTCTGCAGCAAGTACAACTATGTATGTGTAAGTTGATCCAGAGTGTCAACTGCTCCTTTAGTTTGATTATAATGAAGGTTTATCTCTGATCTGTTTTATTTTGTAAGTGGTGTAATGCATTGATGAGAGTAAAAGAACTGCTCTATTTTGTTTTGGCACGTAGGACACTAAAGTCATGTTTTCAGTAAAACCAAAAAAAATGACTTTCCACTTCTCTTTTTCTATTTGGCAATAATGATGAAGGCACACAACGTTTTTTCTTTTTGAGAGTGCCCGTTAGTGTTAAGTCTTAAGCCAATAAATTTTTCGCTAGTTCAATACTCGTGAAATAATTATCACACGTTATATTTCTGCCTGTATTTTCATAATAAACCCTCTCATTATTTACTTTGCCTAATACCCTATGTATTGCATTCAATGGATAGCTTGGTTTACTATCACTGAGCCACCAAATTATGAGTCCATACTTGTCTGGTTTACTGGCATATATTGCCGAAAAGAACACCTTCCAATAAAAGGAGAGGGAAGATTAAAAAGAGAAATGTCAGAGAAAGTGGAAGATGAAAAAAAAAAATAATTTCATAAAAATAATTTACAAAAAAATGAAAAGGAACAAGCTGCTCGTCGACCGTTATGTTATAACCACGGCAGTTAAATTTTTTTAAGTTTTTGTTTATAATTTTAAATAAATCCCTGATGGGTGCAAGTTTGTCTTTTTGTTGTCGAACGGTCCTAGTGCTTTTGTCATCAAAGCACAAATTTTTGGAAATTTTCACAAAACGATTGGGCACATGGTGGCGCGGAAATTTTGGGCAGCCGTATCGCAAACACAAAAACTCAGAAATCTACGCATTACCACCTTTATTTGTCCCTGCTAAAATCAGTAGTCCAACAAATGCTCTTATTTATATTTCATTTGTTGGCTGCCAGTCGGTTTGAAATAAAGCTCGATTGACGCAAAAGGGTCTTCCTGGTGGAATTTTAACTTTGTTTAATGGGCACCGAATAATATTACGTGCAGGAAAATGCCTTTGAGTTTGTTGAGTCGAAGATCATTGAGTTCCATCCTTACCACAATAAATTTCACTAGGATCCTCAACTGCGACTTCTTTTTCTTCTTATTATTTTCACTTCGATACTGTGCAACTGACAAATATAACAAATGCCTATGGCATTATATATAAAAGCTTTTATTCTATTGTTATTGTTAGAAATGTACTTATTTTACAAAATATGTTCTTAGACAGTAAACGATAGACATCCAAAAATATGTAAATTACACCACTGAAATTAGTGGAACACTCTTACAAACGAAAAACACCCACAGATGGTCACACTTACCTATCCAATAATAAAAGACGCAAATATTAAACTATTTGCCCCAATAAACAGGACAGATATCAGCAATCTACCTGCATAATACCTTTTATTCTTAGCACTATCTATTTTTAACACTATCTTTTTAGTATTAACAAACGAGTGGTTTGAAAATGATGTTATCACATCTAAAGCGCTCGCCAGACGTACGAAGTACACAGCCAGAGACGACGGTTTTTACCGAAAGTTATAACAACACTTTAATATATACTGGCGGAATTAATTTAATAAATTTATTTCTTGGTTTAAATGGGGGTTTTCACACACGATTAATTTTTAATCCGCACAACTTTTGTTCTTTCGTATTCACACTAGACTAATTATGCTGGCATAAAATTGTGCACGTATGCACAGCTTTGTGTGTGTTAGTATTTTCTTTGTTTATTTCATGTTTGCCTTTCGTTCGTTAAACACATGCATAAATTGCGGAACATACTTGGATAAAATAAGTTATGATGAATTGGCAGTTAATTTTAGGAGGAATTTCTTAACTTATGCCACGTTTTCACAAGATTTCAATTAATATTTTATTCATATTTGACAAAAAGTTCGTTTTCAACGTTTTTCCCTGTAAAATACATATAAAAATCAACTTAATTAACTTTAAACTTAAGTGCTGTTTCTGTATTACAGGCGAACAACTCGTCTGAAAAAATTATATAAAAAGCACTGTTTTTTTATTTCTATATTCTATTTTTATTTCTATATTAATCGCCAGAAACAGCATGTTAATTTCCCTTGATAAAATATAAGAAAATTGAATTCAATCATAACAAATCTCAATCATGTACATAATTACATCATTTTCTTCATATTTATCTTTACTCGTCGATGGACAACTAAACACTAAAAATCGCTCTGCAAAAAAAACACGCAGAACCTGTGTTTTCATAAGTGTGTATGTGTTAGTTTTGTTCTGCTTGTGCGGGGTTGAAGCTGGTTGAAAAAATTGTGCCAACCAAAAACCACTCTCCTTACCGAAAATGCCTACAAACTGCGATTTTATGCCAGCACAATTGTTCCAGTGTGAAAACCCCCAATGAAAGCAAAAATGAAATAAAGGTGCCAAATCGACAAAATAAAATTAAAAAGTTATAACAACAGTTAAAAAAAAAACATTCATATATGCATGTATATATGTGTCTCTGAGACACATGTCAGTATTTACTGCTACATTTTTATGTTGTGGTATATAAAAGATGTAAGAAGGCAGAAATTTTTTTTATCAAATTATACAAAACATATGTCAAATAAAAGTCATGAAGTTTGGTTGCGATAGTTTGATTGCGAACATCCAAATGTGTCTCCAAAATACTTGTTAGTAAGATTAGGGTTAAAGACGTTTTCACTGGAACTATCTTGTAAAACAGCAGCACATCACATTTTTTTAACAATTTAATAATAAATTTCTTTAATTTCACAAATAGATATTACTTTTTTATGGCAACAACTTCTTGTGCTTTATGTTTTCTTGTAGAATATCCAGTTTTTGGTTTGTGTATGATGCCTTGTTCATAATAAAATAGCACTATATTTGTCTCTTTCTTTCGAAGCTGCAGAAAACCCGATAATATTGTTTTTCATGTGCCAAGGGTTTCACCTCTGTATGCTTAGTGCCCGCACTGCAAATGAAGGATCGCCGCGAATAACGTTGCAAATGACAAAATAATAATTTTTCAGGAGAGCAAAAAAACGTATTTAAATGGTATGATTATCTCCACTGACTGACGCATTGTAATTGCGTTTTAACGGTGATAAAATGCATAATTTTAATGTTTTGTTGTTGGAACAAATGTAAGAGAGTAAAATTAACGGTAATCTGCAAAAAACAGGTTTTGCAAAATTTGTCTTTTACAACGTTATTCGCGGCTTTGCTTCAATTGTCGCTTGGCCAAACCGCTGTATTGCACCATAAAATCATACTTTGAACTGCCGTTGCTGAGTCTGTATCTTTTTTGGCTTTTGTCTAAAAAATACAATGGTTACTTACATGATTCGTTACTTTTGCGTTTGATATTTAGTTAACGCAAGATATTTGCACATAACAAACGATTTTGACATAAGAAGACATCAACTGAGTACGGTGATTCCACAAAAGAGAAAAAATTAGATACAAAAGGAAAATACGAAAACGCAACTGTTCGATTACGTACCATTTTTGTTTTGCTTCGCAATAGAGAGTTACCTCCCAAGTCTTTTTTATAGTTAATGAGATAAATTTTAATCTATTGCAAATTAGAGAAAAAGATATAACAAAAATCCTATTTTATATTTTAAGAAACTTTAATTATGAGCTTCTATGATCTTCATATCTAAAGTTGCAGAAGGGGTTAATTGTGTAAATTTCTTAACAAAACAAAGCTTAAAGCTCTGTTTCCTGTTTTGAATCTTTATGTATATTTATAATTTACAGTTAAAAACAGTTTTTTTCAGGTGTGTTTGTCATACTTCGTCGACCAGACTTAGCACACATACGTCATTGTAGGTTGTATCTTCGTAATGTTGAAGATACAGTTGCTGAACTAATTTATAACAGTCGCTGTTAGGCAATCGCCGTGTTAAGACGTTTTTCTCAGTTGCCGGATACTTTGCTATAGTATTTGCTTTCGAGAGTTTTTTTCGAGCGTTCTTGTTGTTCTTTGTTCTCTTCGAATGCATAGAACATTTTCATTGTTTTTTATTATTTGCACATACATACGGAAATTTCCTAGTGTTTACTCGGTATGAACGAGGTTCATACTCCGAATTACAACCGGTTTCGGAAGCTTACTTCCTTGTCCAATAAGACAAAGCCAAATAAAAACAAAAGGCCACGAGTTGAAGATTTCGTCCCATTACCAGAAACATCAGATATTCAACTCAAGCTTCCACGTTATCTAGTGGCGTCTACAACCTTAAATGAGAATATTCCAGCACAAACACTAGCTTCACATAACCTGTTTTAAGTAGAAAGAGGTTTGGACTTCATCTCCTGTGACCGGTTAGTGGTCAAGGAGGTGAGGAGTGGTGACCTATTCATTAAGGTGCCGGATAGAAAAACCGTCGAAAATTTTTTTGAAAGGAAATGATAAAATTGTTACAACAGGAGCTGCTATCATAACTTTTGACCATGGATGTAACGCTAAATATTGTGTTAATTGGCAAATTAATAGTCATGCCTCCTACGATTCAACTAGAGGAAACGCCAAAAAAACTTAATATATGCACAAATTAGAAACATAAACTTTACCTTATCAAAAGAAAAATCGTTAAACATAACAACCACGGAAAGCAAAACAAATTTGGGAAAAAAAGTAACGGAATCATCAGACGCAAAAGAAATCAAATCATTTATTACTCTAAAAATAAAACATCAAAAGAGCAACCAAACCACACCGCTCACTCAACGATAAATTACAAAAAGAAATTAAATGATCAAAACACTCATATGGAAACAACAACAAACAATGCTCAATTACAAAAATGAGAGCTCTCAAAACCACTACAACAAAAAACTTAAAAACAATAAATAAGTCAAACGAAAAAGACTTTTTAGAAGATGACAGTTATTTTAGTGATAACACATCAAATGATTACTTTAAACCAAATACCGACAAGAACGTCACCGAGGAAATGATTATTCAAGATATTAATGATATTTTGAGTTTATGTGCCCCTCTAAGAAATCTTAATGAAATCACTGATGGTAATGGTGAAACACAATGTACTCAGAAATACAAAAATTTGCTACGAATTGTTTTTTTTTCTTTTGCTTTCGCTTCCTATGGAACAAACAAAAAAAATTTATACAATAAACCAAGATTTTATCGCTATTTCACCCTGCATCATTAAAAATGTTCCCTTTTTTTGTTTGCTGTTAAAACACTATTTTTTTCGTTTTAGTGTTCTTTTACTCCTCTTTTTTGAAAAGGTTTTATGGTCTTGCAGACATCACACTGATTGATATATGATCTAAAATCCCGTGCCAATTGTGGCCAGAAGTACTTCTGTCTGATTCGAAAAAGAGTATTGCGAGGCCACCGTGACAACCCATTTCATGGGCTGACTTTATTGTCTCCTTAGCCTCTGACACATCGCCGTCCCGGATTTCACTCTTTTGTGAAATCAGCCGTCAGTAGGACGCAAATCCGGGAGTACTGCATTATCTTCCTTTTCAGTTCCTGGTATTCAGGACTATCGAATTCGGGCGACCGAATATCAAGCTCCACGTCAAACCTAGAGAATGTTTTGGGCACAATGTTCAGGGATCCCTTCCGGTGTTCCATTGTGAAACTGAAATGTTGAAGTTTTAGGCTCCATCGCGCCAATCTGCCGTCTAAATCTTTCTGGCTCATGAGCCATGTGAGGCTTGAGTGGTCCGCCACAATCTTAAACGGGAGTCCCTCCACATACTGCCTAAACCGCTTTACACAGATAACGGCGGCCAAACACTGGAGTTCCGTGACCGTATAATTCCGCTGAGCCCTATTTAGCAAGCGAAGCAAACGCTATTCGGTGTTCTTTGCCCTCCTCATCTAACTGGTATATAACCCCTCCTAATCCAATTCGTGAAGCATCACATTGTATCACGAAATCCTTATTAAAATCTGGTTGGGCCAAAAGAGTTGCATCCGATAAGGCCGATTTCAAATCGTCAAAGGAATTACTAGCCTAAGGGGATAACCGAAAAGGTTTATTTGACTTGCATAAGCAATCAGTTAGCGGATCTGTAAGGTTGGAGAATTTACTTATGAAGGCGCGATACCAGTTCGTCATTTCTATAAAGCGCCTATATTGCCGAGGAGTCTTGGGGGCTGGAAACTTAGTAATGGCCTCAACCTTTTCCGGATCAACTTTCAAGTTGCCGCCACCAATGCGATAGCCCAAATATTTTATCTCGCGTTGGCAAAACTTGGTCTTCTTCACGTTAATCGTCAGACCGGCTGCTCTTAAATACATAGCCACCTATGACAGTAACTATTGAACGAGCTCCGTGCACGAAACATCGGGGAAAATCTAAGGAGCCAGAGAAAAGGTTCTCTAGAAATCTACCCCAGGTAGCTCTCTTGGGACAAGTCCGGTACTACGTAAAACGTAATTGAAAACGTTACCCACTTAAGGTTACTGGAAGTTCGCAATACCCCATAACCTCTGCTTTGCCGCCATTAGCGGTACGAACACTGGACTTTAGGCATCGCAATTTAACGTTGTTTCTGTCGAAAAAATTTAACTCCCTTTCCCTAACACAGACACGTTTGCACAGGAGTCTAAGAGACAAAGGAAATTCTCCCCAAGTATTTTAATTTTTGCAAAGGTTCTACCATCTTCATGGTTTGTCAAATAAATTGTCTCTATTGCTTTCCTGATCTTTTTCCTTTTTCAGTGTCTGCGCCCGCATTCCAAAATGCGTTTGGGTGTCCTAGATATTCCTAATGTTCTTGCGACAGGTAAGTTTATATATTGAACGGGCAAGGGTAAAAAGTCATTTGTAGAATTTATCGAGTTCTTCTGTGAAGGCCTATTACCAAGTGGAAGGTGGACTCGTGGTTTGCTTTGAGGAACGAGCATCTCCGATCACCTACTCGCTCCGACGCCTGTTTTCCACGTGAGGGCCAATACATTTGGGAGTAGTTATTTCTGTTTGTCCGCATTTGTACCAGAAAGCATTCCGCGATTCCTTCGGGCAGTAGATGTAGCTATAGCCGAATTGGGGGCAATTCCAACATTTCTTCTTAGAATAGTCGTTGGTTGTCCAGTTCCTATCTGGAAATCTGGCTCGATGTCAGGGTTTTTAGGAGTTAGTTGCATTGATACTTCATTTACCTGGCGCTGTTGGCTACTAAACCTGCTGCCCCTGTTCTCGAAAAATACCTTTTCTGCTTTTCAGGCCAAATCACGGAGTCTGCGCAGACTTTGAGGTCCGCGTGTACGTTTCGTAATTAATAATATTATCGTAATAATAATTTCTATTAGAGACGCGTCAGACATTGGGCTTGACAACTGTAATGTCAAAGTCAGTTAGTAAAAGCTATTACAATAACAACCGAAGAAAAAAAAACACAGAACAGAAATATTCATATTTATAAATTTTTCTTAAAAATATTATATCATCTACTATACTTATTTTAAAACTTTGATATGATACTAAGGATCAATCCCTTCATCTAACTTTTACTATAGGTACCTAACAAAGGAAAAACAAAATTAAACTTTGTGACATTAGGTCATATATACGTGTTCTTTACAATTGCATTTGTAGTTTTTTTGCTTTAGTAACATCTCTAATCATGTACTTATATCATGTATGTCAATTAATCTTACGAAGAGAGTTATACATGATGAAAGAGATAACCATTAGTTAATGAGGAGAAATAGTTGCAAGTACCAATTAATTTAGTTACTCAATACATATATATTTCATTCATTTTCACCTATCACTTTCGATCAACCAACAACTTTATTCTATTTGTAAAAACGACGGTGTATTACAGGAATGTAAGAAATAACTTAAAATGCAATAAGAGGCTTGATCAAAAGCTAAAAAACAACCAAAAGGTCTTTTTTAATTTGGCATTGTAATATAAATCATCTATTTCCACAGCTTAAAGAAAAAAACTTAGCAACGTGATTTCTGAAAAAAAAACTATATTTTTTTGGTGTCCCAGTTAAAGTTAAATAAAGTGTTAAAATAATAGTGACGCAAGATTAGGCATAATAAGCTTTGCAAGGAAAAAGCATTCTCCTGATGCTCCTTTTTTTACTTTACTGCCAGGACAACCTTTCTGTAAAAAAAGGTAAATTATTTAAAAAAAGGAAAACAACAATTTCTATCACCAAAATGTTGATTGTATTCCTTGATTGTGTCCAAATTTCTGCCTACAAGAAGGACCAATTCTTGAGAACTTTACTCGAGGGAAACATCTTTATCCCTATCGTAAGAGTGGACAGTTGCCACACAATCCTATCAATACGCCTTATTTAACGGGTAATAAAGAATCACACAGAAACATGTGAAAAAATTCTTCATGAGTCCATAGTTAGAAGAGAAAACAGATAACTTATCCAACCATCAAATTAAATTAACCAAACATAACACGTGCCAAGAAATATTTTTTTTTCATAAGTCGTATTTTTAATACATTAACATTAAAATTATTCATTATTACTACCTTTTCTGATATATACTTTATTATTTTAAACCAAACGATGTATTTCAAATGTAATTAAATTGTCAAAAAAAAATAATATATTAATATTTCTACAATTAACATTTAAACACTATTAAAGAAATAGCTACCACGGTTTTTTAACCCTAACAACAAAAAAAAGACATACAAGTTTAATACAACCACCATCTTATACAGACTGTAAATAGTCTCCAGCCCTAGCAGCAGAAGGCTTTCCGCAGCGTTGGAATTGAGACCTTACTGTAAGTCAAGATCATTTATTTTGTTGTAGCTTAAGCACTTGTTATTTTTTATTATTATTGCATTTATTCATTCATAAAAAAAGAACTAAGAAAAAAAAATTTCAATGAATGCAAGAGCGAAATTTAGAATGGTTTTTTTTTGCAATGAATGAATTTTTTTTCTTGTTACTCTTACATTAGTTATTTAGGTAATTTACAACAAAGAAATTTTAACTTTATTTTATTTTTGAAGTCTCTTGTGTTTACTCTTATTTTTTTTTATGGTTGTTGTTAAAATTTCTCGGTTGTAATTAATTTAAGCATTACTCTATTAAAATTTGAATTGTTGACTTAAACTTAAGTATCTATCTCATTGGGAGTTAATGAGAGATTAGTTATATACATACATAAATACATATGTTTTTTTAATATGCTTTGAATAACAATTTAAACATAATGAGTTCGTAAATTTTTTTGTGATGTAGAACTTCAAGGACGGAGGTAAAGTTTTCTGTGTCAGGGTTTTCACGATAATATTTTTTTTTTGCCAAATTCGAAAACCACGGATGGATGGGTTTAGTGGCGTAGCTCTAACACCAAAGCTAAATTCAATATATAAAGTATTACAGAAATAATGAGTTAAATATTGTTTTTATAAATAAAAAAAAAATAATAAAAAAAAATAAAAAGGCCATTTTGAATCGCACGTAATTTTTCTTATTGTATGGAAGTGGACTAATGGAACAAGAATCCTGCCCCCATCTCCTGATCTAGCTAGCAATCAAGTACGTGCGAACTGTTCCACGAATGAGATCAAAACAAACTAAAGTTTTTTATGCGAACATTCCATTACACAACCTTAAGTTCCAGCGAACCATTAACGAGTGATAATCATCGTAGCTTTCCTTTGGCAGTTGCTTTTGTGTTGAAATCTTCAACGAAATTTCTTGATCGCTCTCTAATGTGCCAAATTCACTTGAGAGGGCATTTCTCAGCATTGAATAAGTCGCTCCCTGATTTTGCCTTATATAATCCCAATAAAAGGTCTCAGTTTTACCCATTAAAAATAGGTGGAAATTTGACATCAAGTGATCATGGGGACATTATGAACGTTCGGTCAAAGTTTTTAATTCGAAAAGGGAATCAGAAACGCTGCCCTCACCGCTATATGAAATATTCCAGTCTTTCAATTTAAAATGCATAGCAGACGAAGCATTTGAAAAAAAAAGTTTGCCTGGGAAGAACTTGCCTGGGCATTAATCCGAGGTGTCACTGAAGTAGCTCTGTTATTGCGAGCCAAACCCACTCACTCCCTAAGAGCTCTGAATTCTTTTCTAAATTAATCTTGAGTATTCCTCATGGCTTCTTGAACGCATGCGGCTGGTTTTCCTCTTGCCTAGTATCTTGAGTAGCCATTTCTACCCGATTTTCTAAACCTTCCTGCTTATTTCCGGAAGTTACCTATGTTAAGTCTTCAGTTGACCTTGTGTCAATGTTCGGATATGACGGTGTTAGGGATCTGTGATCAATATCGATTTCCCCGTATTCGGCTTCGCCCGTTTTGAATGACGCGAATGAGTGAGGACCAGAAGAAGACCTCAAAGCTCTAAGGCATGTGCTAGAACCCGAACCCAATGATACAGTAGAGATTTTCCTACCTATAGAAGTTGGACCTCGCCCTCTACTTGTTGACGACGATATACCACTCGCTGATACCTGTACTCCCCTTCTACCTGATAGATTAACTAAGTTAGAATTAATTACCGAGTGACGCGAGGGAGTCTTAGCTGTGCCTTGTCTAGTGTTAGGTTTGTACATAATAAATCATCAAGCAAGAAAAAAATATAGATATGTGCAATCATGGTTATTCAGCAAAAAATGCAAAACAGAACACGAAACGAAAAAATCACAATATTAGATTTTAGCGCAACGACTTAATAAATAATGTTAACATTTAGAGTTTTCTTCAAAACCAACAGAAAACTGAATATTTCCTATATATGCGTAAAAATATAGAATAAGGAATGCTGGATAGAGTATATATTAAAAGGGAGATACAATATTTGATTTTAGTGACATATAAAACCACAATCTACTTGGCAGATCAATTCCCTTCTTACTTCTCAAAAGAAAAATTATGTCTCAAGCAGGTGTGACTGGAATATAAAGTGTATATAAAAAAATGCTTTATAATAGAAATGGTTCGTATCGCTACCTCACTCTAAAATATCATAAGGTGAGGACTTATACGAAACACTTCGATTAGGTAATGCTTTACTAAGAACCGAAACGCTATCGCAACGAAAGACTGTGCGACTCCTTGTCGTCAGCTCGGACATATAACGTTGCAATTCCCAGAAGCCAATTCCTGATTCTCGCGTTGGCAATGACACTAGGTTTTAAATTTCCAAAAAATCATTACTTACGCAAAAATTAAAGAACGACGTTGCATAACAATGTAACTGCTAGATCCTGTTCATAGTTTTGCATCGCAAATGACACTAGAAATCATGACTTATGCCAAAATCCAAGAAACCGTCCGAGCAGTAAAATTAAAAAAAAGCAATAAAAATTTAAAAATATTTTTCGGTGCATGACTGTCCACTGAAGGATAGCCATGAACATTGGCCATTTCATCGGCCATTTTCGTTGGCCACCATATTTGTTACACGCCATTTGCAACACACTGAAACCCGTTACGAATTGTCACCGGAAGCAAAGCAAAATACGATCAAGCAGCATGTTTATAGATTTTCCCCCGACTAGCTACGTTTACGTTACGGTTGGTTCTTGTCCCTTAAGTTACGTGGCGCATAACCAAATAAATACACTACATATGCCATTTAAATTCTACCATTAGTGTGTGATGTATTGCCTTGATAAAGATGTCGTTGCTTGTGATAAAGATGTCGTTGCTAGTGATAAAGATGTTGTTGCTGGTGGTAAAGATGTCGTTGCTGGTGATAAAGATGTCGTTGCTGGTGTTAAAGAACAACGTAGACGCGACGACCTGCGGATGGTTCCATTGCCGGGCACTGTGATTTGCTTTCTCTCTTCTTTGTTTTTTTAGGTTAATAAATTTGATTTCCTCCACAAGGGAACAAGATGTTTTATTTATTGACCTTTTACATACACAGTAATTTTAACAGTTAGTAAATATTTTCACGATTTATTTTGCACATAAATTAGTTTACTTTATTTATGGAATATAAATATTCGTTGATGAAATCTGCAATGACGAAAAGTATTATCAATGCACAGCGTTTTACGCGCTAAAAAAAATTAGCACTACTAAAGCTAAATAAACAATCAACTTTTTTCGATTATTTCACTTATTATTACTTTTTGTCATGAAATTGTATTTTGGAAATTTCTAAAACTTATCTTCTAATTTTATTATAAAACTTAAGCAAATAAAAGCTATTTAATATAGCCCCGTTTGACAATTAAAAAAATTAGCAATCACAAATTCTTTTCAATGCTTGCAAATACATAGATTGATTATCTTTCTTTTTTTTTAATCTTCTTATGCAACTGTTTAACATTTCGTAAATTTTTCAAATTGTCATTTTTCAAATGTACTTATAGTCCAAATACTTAAAAAAAACACAAATTAACTGCCCACAAAGGGCAAAAATGGAAAATAACTTCATGACAATGGATCTAAGCATCTCTATTCTCCAATGGAATATGCAAGGTTTCACAAATAACAAATTTGCTTTGGAACTACTAGTCGCACATCACAAACCCAACATCGCAGTTTTACACGAAACTCATATAGTCAACAAAAATTTACATCCTTTACACCTTCCGGGATTCAAAATTTTTCATCACAATAATATAGATTTTGATTACGCTAAATCTGGTATAGCTATTCTAGTTAAAAATAATTTGAATGTGACAGTACATATTAAATCCACAAATAGTTTACTTTACCAGACAATAGTAATAAAAGGAAATGAAGAACTATACATCACAAATATGTACAGAGAAAGTCATGTCGATTTATCTACTTCGATAATAAACGATATATCCGTTAACGTAAATACAAATCAGCTTAATTCTCAAAATATTTTATTGGGCTCGTCTACAAATTTACCCAAAGGGAGAATATTGGAAGATTTTGCAACTGACAATAATTTGATAATTTTAATACGAGAAACACGTAAACTGTTGTGGACATTTCTATATTTTCTGTTGATATTGCCTCAACTTTAAAATGGATTTGTTTACCAATGCTAGAGGTTGGGGATCATTCTCTCATTAAAATTACAAATGATTTGGATACTTCAATAAAAAATTTTCGCCTCGTTTTATTGACAAAAACACTGACTGATCTCTTTCTTTAAAAAAAGAGCAAATTTAGCCCTAAATTAATTTGAAAAATCATCAAATAACAACAAGGAAGCTGCCCAGATAAAACGCATTTTAAGAAAGTCAGCAAATGAGTCCATTTCTTTCAGTCGTAAACCTAAGGAAAAAAAACAGTCCTGTTTGGTACAATTCTGAAATATTAAAATTAATCATTTTGGAAATTTTTATAATATTATTTATTATATTATGCTAATATCCCATAACATTTTTAAATAAAAATGCAATTTATTTGTTGGTTGGAAAAGCAGGTATCTATACGTATTTCGCCGGTTGCTTAAGCCAGCTTATCAGGAAACCTTTATCCACATTTTTAGAAAAACCAAAAACATTTCCTTTAAGTATAAAAACTTCAAAAACAACATGAGAGTTATTTAAGAAGTCAATACAGAAATGTTAAGGCTTTAACAAAAATTACCAACAAACAAACCACGTTTTTATTTTTGCTTACATTCCCTTCTGCGTTAGGTTGGTTATATGCCAACACTTAATGCAGACGTAAGGCGTATTAAAAATAAAAACAACACAGTTATTTTTTTATTTCTCAAGAGAAAGAAAAAAATAACAGTGATGCCAACAGTTTGCACAAGCAATTGCATATAAATTTTATTTTAAAAATTATTTTGGGAATTTTTATAATATTATTTATTATATTATGCTAATATCCCATAACATTTTTAAATAAAAATGCAATTTATTTGTTGGTTGGAAAAGCAGGTATCTATACATATTTCGCCGGTTGCTTAAGCCAGCTCATCAGGAAACCTTTATCCACATTTTTAGAAAAACCAAAAACATTTCCTTTAAGTATAAAAACTTCAAAAACAACATGAGAGTTATTTAAGAAGTCAATACAGAAATGTTAAGGCTTTAACAAAAATTACCAACAAACAAACCACGTTTTTATTTTTGCTTACATTCCCTTCTGCGTTAGGTTGGTTATATGCCAACACTTAATGCAGACGTAAGGCGTATTAAAAATAAAAACAACACAGTTATTTTTTTATTTCTCAAGAGAAAGAAAAAAACAACAGTGATGCCAACAGTTTGCACAAGCAATTGCATATAAATTTTATTTTAAAAATTATTTTGGGAATTTTTATAATATTATTTATTATATTATGCTAATATCCCATAACATTTTTAAATAAAAATGCAATTTATTTGTTGGTTGGAAAAGCAGGTATCTATACGTATTTCGCCGGTTGCTTAAGCCAGCTCATCAGGAAACCTTTATCCACATTTTTAGAAAAACCAAAAACATTTCCTTTAAGTATAAAAACTTCAAAAACAACATGAGAGTTATTTAAGAAGTCAATACAGAAATGTTAAGGCTTTAACAAAAATTACCAACAAACAAACCACGTTTTTATTTTTGCTTACATTCCCTTCTGCGTTAGGTTGGTTATATGCCAACACTTAATGCAGACGTAAGGCGTATTAAAAATAAAAACAACACAGTTATTTTTTTATTTCTCAAGAGAAAGAAAAAAAAACAACAGTGATGCCAACAGTTTGCACAAGCAATTGCATATAAATTTTATTTTAAAAATTATTTTGGGAATTTTTATAATATTATATATTATATTATGCTAATATCCCATAACATTTTTAAATAAAAATGCAATTTATTTGTTGGTTGGAAAAGCAGGTATCTATACGTATTTCGCCGGTTGCTTAAGCCAGCTCATCAGGAAACCTTTATCCACATTTTTAGAAAAACCAAAAACATTTCCTTTAAGTATAAAAACTTCAAAAACAAGATGAGAGTTATTTAAGAAGTCAATACAGAAATGTTAAGGCTTTAACAAAAATTACCAACAAACAAACCACGTTTTTATTTTTGCTTACATTCCCTTCTGCGTTAGGTTGGTTATATGCCAACACTTAATGCAGACGTAAGGCGTATTAAAAATAAAAACAACACAGTTATTTTTTTATTTCTCAAGAGAAAGAAAAAAACAACAGTGATGCCAACAGTTTGCACAAGCCATTGCATATAAATTTTATTTTAAAAAATATTTTGGGAATTTTTATAATATTATTTATTATATTATGCTAATATCCCATAACATTTTTAAATAAAAATGCAAATGCAGATACCTGCTTTTCCAACCAACAAATAAATTGCATTTTTATTTAAAAATTTTATGGGATATTAGCATAATATAATAAATAATATTAAAATTAATCAGTTTGGAACAGGAGGCATAGAAGGTATTTAAAAGAACATGAAATACGAAAAATGTAATAGAATATAAAAAACTGTACGTACGTATGCTATGGTTAAAAATGCACCTGATAACTTGAAATCACGACTCTGTGAACCTTATTGTTTAGTGCTAGCTTTAGAACATTTTCCACTTGATTGGAAAACGGCGATATTGTCACCTGTAATAATTTTCTTTAATAAAACAGGACAGTTAGAGCTACTAAATATCTTTTTATTCTGCTTGTTGTTTTTACAAAATCTTCTGCTTATATGCTATTTGGGTGAGTGGAAATTCTTAGTTTTAAAGTGTTTAGATCTGTGGGAACCATATGGGAAATTTCTTAACAATTTTTATTTTAATAATTTTTATTTAAAACTAAAATATTTACGGTGTAATATGAAGCATGCTGCGTATGCGGGCAACAAAGTCAAGGGCATTTTAGTGGTGCATTAATTTGAAGGCCACTTAGCTGTTGTTTACTTAAACTGTGTGTATGAGAACTAATTATTGTTAATGCAATGCAACAACGACAATGTTTGTTTGTTTGCTTCGCCACTCGAACATTTTTTTTAATTTGTAAAGCAATTCTTATATTGTTAAGACCAAACGTCTTAACAACACTTAATACCAATCAGGTAAACAGAGCTGGTCTTATTCAAACCAGACATATTCAAAGGTACCTATTATAGAAGTTATTTAGTTTTAATGCAAATAGCTATTTGTCTCTTTCTGCAATTATGCCCAACTTGAACGTCCATTAGCCAAAATGTCTATAATACTACTTCCGTTTTTTTGATATACTAATTGTCTCTAAGCACTAACTTTTCTTACAAGCTTCAAAAGGTAAAATTCATATTTTCCAAATAAAACCAGAAATTCCAATACTAAAACGATTGTTTTTTATTTTGTTTCTTTTCTCTACATATTTTGGTTTTATGTATATTTAATTGCGTTCGTGAGCAAACCAAATTATCCTGCGTAATTTTGTTTGCTCCATTGGCTCAAACAACAATTTATTCTTCTCCTACTTCCCACCAGCAAAGGTGATTCCATCAACTACATTCTGAAAGAAACATTGGTCCTTCGAGCCGGATTGGAAGAAGGAAAGCATAAAATTTCACTGGGATTTCGCTGCAATTAAATTGATTTCTTTTGGAAGCATACATACATACAAACATACAGTCATATATTTTCATTTTCATTTACTAACAAGGTACGTTTTATATTTTCCTTTTGTTCAGCCTTAGTTAGTTAGAAAGTGCATTTCATATGGTGTGTGACAATTTTATATCAGAAAATAAATGTATATGGTATAAACAAATAAATAAAAAAAAGTAATAAAAAAATGAATAGAATAAATTGGTTAAAAATAAAGCTTAAAAAAAAATAATAATTATAATAATAAAAGCATACGCGATTTCGGGAAATATTAAACTGAAAAAAACAAAAAAACAAGAAGAAGAAAATATAAAAGGGAAGGCCGACAAAAAGAAGCTTAAAACGATTGAGCAGTGCGTGAGAAAAATATAAAAAAAATATATAAATAAAAGGTCCGAACATAGCAAATTAAAGTTACTGGAATTTTAATCAAAGCCAACATTTTTTTCCGTAAGTGATTTTCTGTATATATTTGGTCCTTAAAGAAATTAAAATTTATTTCTCAGTATTTTCTTTTCGGCTGAGTGTTGTATTTCGGGTGTAGGGTGCAGTTCGTTCTTTTCCCGCGTTTTTTAACTTGATTTATTTCAGCTCTTATGAATTTCATGTTATTATGTATGTAGCGATTTCTCCTTTCAGCTTAATACTTAATTGATTTTCAATTAGACATACATATAAATTTCCGCTCTTATTACATTCTCTTTTCATTAAGATTAATATTTCTTATTCTGATTAAAACAGTTTAATAGAGTCAATATATTTCCCCTTTCTTTGTAAGAGTTATTAACGTTTTTTTTTCGTTCTCCTTAACGGTTTTAAACAATTTACTCTCTTACTTTCATTCGTTTGGTGGTTGTTTTTGATCACTTGCATTCCAAACAGAAAATATATGTTTTTATTTATTCCATTACAAAAAGAGACACACGGTGGTTTTACATGTAAAGTACATAGGTGTCTTCACAGTACTTTTTGGTGGATATACAGTAATTTATTATTTTTTTGCTTTCAAATTCAATATTATTATTATTTATTTTTTTCTGCTATCTGCGCATAGAAGTACAATGTTTATTATTACAAGTGGTTCACACTTTTCCTGAGAAAAAATTTTTTTTTTAAATTTAAATTCTTGAAAAAAACCCCAAAATAAATTAATATTTTATTCATTTTAAACTTTAATTGTATCCAAGGTTTTATTTGAAATTGGATAATGAAATTGGAACTAATTCGAAGAGTGCAATTATTTTTTCTTGGAGAATTTTTTTTTCTAAAAGTTTACAAAAGTAGCAGGGGAAAAGAGTGGGAAGTGACCTATTGTACCAAACACTTTCCAATGCATTTAGTTGAAGTTACTACAAAAAGCAGTTCAACGACCTTTTCCAAAAATACTTTATTTTAACACCTGATTAATTTTCGCACATTTCAAGGAATGCAATCATTTATTTCCGCCAGGAAAGTTAAAGTGTTAATTGTTTTTTAAGAGCATTGCAGAATAAATTTCTTGTTTCACTGAATTTAACCAGCAGTTTTAATATTCAAGAGTATAATATTTATTTATCATCCGCATTAAAAAAAAATTTTTTTTTGATTGCTTGAGTTTATCTTTCTGTGACTGCTGATTTTATAGAATTAAATTTGGGGTTTTCTTAGCCAAGTAAAAGTTGCAAGAATGTCGCTAGACCAGTTCATTCGATTGTCTGATAGCATTGTTGAATTCGAGGCTGACCTAAACGATAACCAGTATCCTTTAACTTCGCGTCATGCCATTGACGTTCATCGGTACGAACTCAAGTCTAACTGGAGTCGTATTAAGGAGGTCTACGATAAATTTATATTCGAAGCTGAAAAAGAGGCTAGCGATCACGATGACCCATTGGATATTAAAACTTTTAAGGTAAAGTACAAGAGTATATACATTACTTATTGTAAATGCTTAACGAAGTTGTCGGAGATATCTGATGAGCTTTGGGCACAGACAGCTTCTAGTCAAAAAGCTGAAAACTGAAAGTCCCAGTACATCTCGGGATCTTGCTTTCAACAGTTCGGTCCTATCTGTTTCACAATGTCTTCACTTGCCACCCATTGATATCCAACCGTTCTATGGTGATTATGCTTCCTGGCCTACTTTTCGTGATACATTCACGGCTGTAGTGTCTCAGTCGAGAGCTAGTAATGTGAAAAAATTATTTTATCTGACACAAAAGACTAAAGGTGAGGCTAGGGAAATAGTTCAAAAAAGTCTGCTTACCCATGAGGGGTTTGAAATAGCGTGGAAAATTTGTGTCTTCGTTTCGAAAATCGAAGGGTGCTGGTAAATGGTCAGTTGAAAATCCTGTTTAACCTCCAAACTATTACTTCGGAGTCTGCAAAGGCTCTAAAGCAACTGCAGAGAAATATTAGCTCTTGTATTTCAATACTTAGGCTATATAATGTTAACGTGTCCAGCTGGGACCCAATTTTTGTATTTATCTGCACTAATAAGCTGCCAGAAAATACACTAACATTATGGGAACAGCAGTTTAAGGATAAGACTACTTGGTTGGTCTGTGTTAGATGAATTTCTCACCAACCGGTATAGAACTCTAGAGTCTGTTTCAGAAATTCGTAGTTCAACTACCTACCATTCTAAAACCAATGACACCAAATCAAAAGTTCAATTTAATTCTAACTCCAAGAAGCAAGTTCATAGCTATCAGACAAACGTTTCGAGCCCAAGGTGTCAACTGTGTCCCAAAGAGAATCATACTATACGAAAAATGCCCGAAGTTCTTGAATATGGATTATAATCAGAGAATAAATGAAATACGAAAAGAAGGCTTATGCTTGAATTGTTTTTCTAAAACTCATAGTGTCAGAAACTGTAGTAGCAAACATAGTTGTTATAAATGCAGTAAAAGACATAATACACTACTCCATAAGGAAACATCAAATTTTCATTGTTTCTGGTTAGAATCTTAATCCCAATTCTGTCTCATTCATTAGTAGTCAACAGTCCGCTAATTTCTCCAACTCTGATGTAATTCAATCCTGTTTCGCAACCAATTCCAGAAACGTCCTCTTGGGTACTGCTATCGTAAATATAATAAATAAGGGCATAAGGTATAGTGCGCGAGTCTTGATTGACTCAGGATCAGAAGGTACATTCATTTCGGAGCGTTTGTTTAATTTACTCGGTCTTCCTTTCGAAAAAACAAATGCTCAAATATCTGGCTTGAATAATTCCATTTCGGCCACAGTTCAAAGGCAATGCGCTATATTTCTTGGTACAGAATTGGATGCCAGCATAGCCATTCCGCTAACGGCTTTAGTGGTTCCCCATCTCTCAACCAACCTTCCAGCCCATCAGCTTCCAGATAAGTCGTTCGCTACCCTTCCTGATATTCGACTTGCTGACCCCAACTTTTATCGCAGTTCAAAAATAGATATGTTAATGCGTGGTGACATATTCCCACATGTGATTTGTTCGGGCGTTAAGCAAAGAGTTTGCAACTCGTTAATTGCTCAGAAGATCATCTTCGGGTGGATTTTAACTGGTCTAATATCTTGTAGCTCCTCTCTATCTATAAATATAGTTTCTCATTTTGGGAGGTGGAGAATCTTTTAAGGTAGAACATCATACCTTCGTCCGATCAGTCGTGTGAGGATTTGTATGTCCAAACAACAAAAAGAAATTCAGACAGTGGATATATAGTATCGCTTCCATTTAAGGAAGGTTTTCCAGATTCTCTATGTATAGGAGATTCTAAGCCAAGTGCGATGGCTCAGTTCTTCCGTAACAAGGCCAGATTGATTCGCAATCCAGAACTCAAAGTTCAATATGACAAGGTGGTCCAAGAGTACGAGGAACTTGGTCACATGATCAAAGTTCAGCCTGTTCATTTTGAAAAACCTGAATGCTACTATCTGCCACATCATGCCGTAGTTAAGCCTGATAGTGCGTCCACCAAAGTTCGTGTGGTATTCAATGCATCTTCTCCTTCATCAAATGGTTTAAGTTTAAATTCTTTGCTGCATACCGGGCCGATTTTACAGAACGAATTAATGTTATTAATCCTAAAATGGCGTTTTTTCCGTTTCGTGTATAATGCGGATATTCAAAAAATGTATAGGCAGATTTTAGTAAACCAAAAACATACTCCGTATCAGAGAATTCTGTTTCGAGATGATCCAAAAAGTCCTCTACAAGAATATGAATTACAAACGATTACTTTTGGAGTAAATTGTACTCCTTATTTGACCATTCGCACTGGTGATGATGTCCAATCTATTTATCCAGTAGCCAGTTCTATCATTAGGAAGTCAGTGTATGTTGATGATGTTCCAGCTGGAGCTCACTGTAAGTCTGAATCCATTAAAAATAAAAACGAGCTTATCCTAGCTCTTCAATCCGCCGGTTTTGAATTGAGGAAATGGACTTCAAACTGTCGTGATATTTTAGCTGACGTTCCACATGACTGTCTCCTGCATGAGAACTTTCTAGAATTCGAAAACAATAGTCGGCAAAAACCTTAGGTATTCGTTGGAACGCTTGTTCCGATGAATTTTTCTTTGTTCGAACTCAACTCCAGAAATCGACGTACTACACAAAACGAGAAATTCTATCAAGAATAGCCAAACTTTTCGATCCTGCCGGATGGCTATCACCTTGTGTAATTTTAGCTAAAATACTAATGCAGAAGATATGGAGGAAAGAACTGACTGGGAAGAGATCCTTTCTCCTGATACGTTTAACCAATGGCGGGCTTTCGAAGCGAGTTATCCTGCCATTAAATCCATACGTATTCCTCGATGGATTAATTATATTCCTATACATAAGAATAACTACTATGAACTCCATACGCACACATTTAATAGCGTCTAAAACAAAAGTGGCTCCCATTAAAACGTTGTCCATTCCGAGACTAGAACTTTGTTGAGCAGTTCTTTTAGCTGAGATGACCGAAAGCTTATTACCCCAATTAGACATCGCAAGCTACAACACATTCTATTGGACGGATTCTACTATTATCCTTTCCTGGTTAGCGAAGCCAGCTTGCAAGTGGTTAACTTTCGTGGCAAATAGCGTAGCCAAAATTACACAAATTACAGATTTCTCTCAGTGGGGCCACGTTCATTCCTACTCGAAACCAACGGACCTGGCCAGCCGTGACCTTTATCTAGAAGGTTTGGTGGACAATGATTTGTGGTGGTTTGGACCACAGTGGTTAAGTGATACGTCTTCAAAATGGCCTACATGTGATTTGTCAAATTTTCAGGATGCAGAGATAGAAGTCAAGCCCCTTTTGGTTCATTTTTCCTACTTTTCAAATTTCGAAGATCTACTTGAACGGTTTTCTAGGGCAATCTGCGTAATGGCCTACGTATACCGGTTCTTAAATGGAATTCGTCTTTCTAACTTTCACGCAGATTCTATTTTGCTTTCCAACGTGGAAATCGGTACAGTTCGTGATCGGCTTATTTCCATTTGCCAAAAAGCAGCTTATCCAAATGAGTACAAAACTCTGTCTTCTAAACAAGAAATTTCTAGATCCAGCTGCAGGCTGGAAAATTCTTCAGGACTTTCCTATAACGAGAGACATCCAATCCTACTCCCTTACAACTGTCAATATTCTCGCCTTTTAATCAAATTCATACACGATATTAGCCTACATGGTGGAAATCAGCTGGTTCTGAGGCTACTACGGATGCCATACTGGATTCCTAAAGCCAGAAATCTAATTAAAACTATAGCTAACAAATGCAAACCTCGTTTAATATATAAGAGAAAATGTCAAAAACAGATTATGGCTGCGTTGCCTCCAGAGCGCTCCACTATTTCCCGCCCATTTACATGTACAGGTCTGGACTTCGCCGGACCCTTTGATATCAAAAGTTACTCAGGGCGAACTTGTAAAATTACCAAAGGGTACGTATGCATATTCATATGTTTTTCTACTAAGGCGATTCATTTGGAAGCTACGTCTGATCTCTCCACCACTGTATTTCTATCCGCTTTTAGTCGTTTCGTATCCCGACGCGGGTGTCCATTGCATTTGTACTCTGACTACCTGTATCGGTGCATCCAAAGCTCTGGCCAAAGAATTTATCCAAACGTCACACCAGCGTATCGTGTATAATTATTCCCACAAGAATATTAACTGGCATTTCAATTCACCAGGTGCTCCCCACATAGGTGGACTATGGGAAGCTGCAGTTAAAAGCTTCAAAGCTCATTTCCGTAAAATGGCAGGGTGTCACAAATGTAACTATGAAGAGTTTTCAACATTATTGGCAAAAATCGAAGCTTGCCTTAATTCTAGACCGATTTCGCCTATGTCCACTGACCCTACTGACCTTTGTGCGCTCACACCAGGACATTTCCTTATCAGGTCACCAATTCTAGCACTCGCTGAGCCGCAAATTCAAGAGCCCATATCAACAGTTAATCGGTGGCAACGATTGAAGTTTATTCACCAAAATTTCTGCTATAGATGGAAAAACGAGTACTTAAAGGAGCTACATAAGCGAGTAAAATGGAAACAACCAGAAAAGAACGTGGAGGATGGAGATCTTGTGTTAGTAAAGGATGAGAACCTTCCGCCAAATTCATGGCGACTTGGTAGGGTCAACAAAATTTACATCGGTTCTGACAGTCGTGTTCGTGTGGCTGACGTTTTAACACAGCGAGGTGTAATTATGCGACCTATTGTCAAACTCGTCGTTCTGCTCACCACGTCTTAAGTTTCGGCTTTCCTTTTTACTAGTTTCCGTCTCTTACTATTTTCATTCCTTTTTTTTTTTTTGTTTTTTTTAGATAAAAATGCCTAAAGCTTCCACTCGTTCTTCGAAAATAAAAAGTTCTGTCAAATCGTTTTCAGATAAATATAACGCTTTACCATGTCGAATCTGTCAACGGGCGCATCCACTGCGAACGTGCAAGAAATTTCTGGCAATGAACATTAGCGACCGTCTTCGTGCAGTACGCGAAAATAAATAGTGCGTCAACTGTTTGGCTCACGACCATTCGCATGGGGCATGCTTTTCCAAGCATGGATGCAAGCATTGCCACAAGTTCCATCATACGTTGCTGCACGTGAATCCACGATTATCAGCTGAACTATTGTCTATGAAACCGCGTTCGAAATCACGTATGTAATAGCACCATTGCTTCTTAAAGAATTATTACTAAAAATACAACACTGTTACTAATTTATAATGAACAATGGTAACACGATTTATAATAAGTAGAAGTAAGAAAACTAAATAAACTTGAGAGAGTCTGCCAATATCAATCATTCAAAGCACAAGTGTTTCTTTTTTGAGTTAGCGGTTACGACGATCCACCACATGGCGACCGTGACATATGTGTGCTTTTAATTAAAAAATTTAAAAAATGTTAAATAAAGTGTTAAAAGTTATGAAAATAATAATAAGGAAAAATTGCTAAATTAGTGGTAGTAGTGATATAAACAAAAAAAGAACCACATCCACGCAAAATATAAAATACTCTGGAAAAAGTTTTTTCAAATTCTAAAAATGTGTAACAAGTAACTTAATTAATATAATTAAAAACTATAAAACATTTAAAAAAAAAACTTAACATTTTTAAAAAACTAAATAACAAAAATAAGAAAAAAAGAAATAGCATCTCTAGAATTATGTTGAAAGACCTAGGTTAAAATACAAACAAAATTAAATAATAGCAAACAATATAAATGGAACGCTAGTGAAATATTCAAGTGATAAGGTACAGTTTCGAAAATCGTGGTTACTTCACAGTTTATGAAAGTGCATAATAATTGTCCGTTATAACGGCACATAAATACTTTAAAATTCGAAAAAAACCAACTATTGAAACGAAGAAAATACATACATAAAAATAACTAATCTGAAAACAAGTGATGAAGCAATTAAAGAATCAACGAGTGACATTTACGTAAAAACAGTTTTAAAAGTTACAACAAATATTGAAAAAAATTTAATTTAAAAGGATGTGAAAAGCCATACACATAACAATGCGCATAAAAGAAATAATAAATTTAATTTTATGACATTTAATGCCAGAAAATTATTAAAATAAAAAATAAAAAAAAGTTCAACAAATGTTATTAACTTAATTGGTAATGAGTGAAAGAGTGAAAAAAAACCAAATAAAAAAACCCCGTTAAAAGAATGAACAAAAGAAAAAGCTTAAAGCAAAAAGATAAATTAACAAACAAAACCTGTTATAAACTGTTCATATATAGATCACAAATTTGAAAAGAAACGACTTAACAACAAAAGAATTTGAGAAAGAAAGGAAAAACGGCGAAAAAGATGAAAAAAAGAACAAAATAATATGATCGACATCAGCAGAAGATGGTATGCAAAAGTAACCGGACAAAAATTAATGAATTTTATATTTAAAATTATTATATAGTTATGTATTATGAATGTGTATTATTGTATGCATACAAACTATGTATATAATAATAATTATACCTATAAAAAATATAAATTATTATACTTATGTATATAAAATTATTTTATAAATCATTATACTTCTGCACATAAAATTTATTGTTCTTACATACATATTTATGTATACAAAATTATTTTATAATTTATATAAAACTATTCTATAAAATTATTTCACTTGGAAATATAACATTACCACTGTTTTTTAAATTGACTAAAAAATTAAAAAAAAAAACAATAAAAATGAAACAAAACAGGAAATTGGATTTGTTGTCGCTTTATTATCAATAAAAAAAAATATATAAAAAAAATTTAATTAAAAAGTTAATACATTAAAAAAAATTATAGGGTAAATGTCAACAAGTAATTTTGATATTAAAAAGTTTTACGAATTAGTGTCAGAATTTAACAAAATAAAGAAAAGAATATTGCAAAACAGACCAATTTCAAACAATAAAAATAAAATTCAAGAATATATTAAACTTATAATTCAAAATTTTAATAATATAATAACATTTACAAAACCATATAGTGATCATTTGCCTAGTGAGACAAAACAAAAAGTTCATAACAAAATACTACATTGTAGGGAGTTATTATTGAGAAGTTTTATTAAGTTAGAATGCAAAATAAAAGTTCCGTTTGGAGTAAATTTGTTTGAAATTTTAACAGATTTTAGTTCCGATAGTGAGGTTGATAACTCAGATATGAATACAGAAGCTGATACAAAGGTAACAAATAATAGTGGTACAATAAATACATTTAACGGCAATAGAATCAATTTAGAAATGGCTTCCATAGAAGAAAAAACCAAATTTATCTCGATGTGCTCTAATATTATACGCGAAAACTACGACGGAAATCCCCTTACACTAAGTTCATTTTTAGATAAAATTAATTTGATTGAGGAAATAACTGCTCCAAACCTGAATACATGTTTCGTTTCTTTTATAAAATCCAAATTAGACGGAAAAGCTAGAGAGGTTTCGCCGAACGACATTTCAAGTGGAGATCAAATAAAAAATTCACTTAAATCTAGGATAAAACCAGATAATTCTAAAATTGTAGCTGGCAGAATTGCGGCTCTACAAGTCAAGCAAAATAATTATGTTGATTTTTCAAAAAACGTCGAAGATTTGGCGGATGCTTTACAGCATTCACTTGTAATAGAAGGTATTACAAAAGAAAAAGCGCATGAAATGGCGATAGAGCAGACAGTAAACGTCTGCAGAAACAATGCTAAATCAGATCTAGTTAAAGCTATTTTGGCCTCTACAATTTTTCAAGAACCTAAGGATGTAGTAGCAAAGCTAATAGTAGAAGAAGCAAACACTGAAAAAGATAAACATGTCTTGACGATGAGATATAATAGAAATAGAGCAAATTTTACTCAGACTCATTCAAATTTCCGATTTTCCCGTGGTAACAACCATCAAAATTCTTATGGGTCGAATGCGCATAATAACCACTATAGAGGTAATAATCACAATAATTTCCGAAATAATAGATATAACAACCGAGGTAGAAATAATAATAGTTACAATCACAATCGGAATTCGAGGCGAAAATTTTCTCAGCAAAATGCAGCAGTGAGGACTTTAAACGCGGAAGCCCCTCAGCAGAATATGTTGAGGGTGGAAGAGAATTGATTGTAGAGAATCACAATAATTTTAAATCAGTGTATAGCTTCAATCTGAACTTTTCAGATTTTATACGTTTAGATTGTACGGCATCCTACGAAACTAATACATTCTTAGTAGATTCACAAGCAGATATATCAATTTTAAAATTTTCATGTATAAAAAATGGTATAGTAATCAATGAGTCGAATAAAGTTAACATTGTTGGCATAACAACGGATTCAACAAAGTCGCTAGGTACAATTACTACAAAAATTTTCATTTCTAATTATTCAATATCACAACTTTTTCACATAGTTCCCGACAGTTTTAATATTCCATCAGATGGTATTTTGGGAAAGGATTTCTTAAAATCAAATAAGTGCCAAATAGATTACAATTCAATGACGGTTTCATTTCATGTATATGGCGAAAAGATAATTATTCCTATTTCTCATGGATTCAGCAAAAATTCGTATTTTATTCCACCAAGGTGTGAAGTATTTAGAATATTTCAGTTGGAAAATGTAACAGAACCGCTTTTTGTTGATTCACAAGAAATTTGTGAGGGTGTATTTATAAGCAAATGCATTATAAACACCAAAGCGCCTGTTATACGTGTCTTAAATACGACAGATGTAATGAAATTTGTGCATAATTATAAACTAAAAACCGAAACACTGTCCGAATATCATATTTACTCAATTAATAAAAATATTTTGAAACATGAACGTATTGAAAACTTAAGACTAATTTTAAATGCTAAAATGCCAAACTATGTCAAGGAAGATCTAATGCCACTATGTGAGGAATACGCAGATATTTTTACACTCAAAAATGATAAGATGACCATAAATAATTTTTATGTATAACAACTACGACTCAATGATACATCTCCTGTTTATATACACGCAAAGAAGCACGTCAAATTATAATAGTCCTTTAATCTTAGTTCCGAAGAAAAGTCCACATAACATCAAATCTTATCGTATGTGCGTTGATTTTCGAGCAATTAACAAAAAACTCATAGCAGACAAATTTCCATTGCCAAGGATTGATGACATTCTCGATAACCTTGGTAGAGCTAAATATTTTTCGATTATTGACCTTTTTTCAGGATTTCATCAGATACCACTCCATGAAGACTCAAGAGACTTAACATCATTTAGTACGGATCAAGGTGCATTTAGATGGAAGGTTTTCCCTTTGGACTGAATGTAGCTCCGAATTCATTTTCTCGGATGATGTCTATAGCATTTTCAGGTTTAGAACCAAACAAAGCTTTTTTATATATAGACGATATTATCGTTATTGGAAACAGTAAAGAACATCATTTAAAGAATTTAGCTAATGGTTGTGGGGCAAATTTGGGTCAGATTTTTGATGGACATGATTTGCCCGTGTATTATGCATCCAAAGCTTTTAGTAAATCAGAACAAAGAAAACCAGTAATAGAACAAGAACTTTACGCTATATACTTTGCCATAAATCAATTCCGACCTTATGTCTATGGAACAAAATTTGTTGTCAGAACTGATCATCGACCATTAGTATATTTATTTAATATGAAGGGTCCATCATCCAAACTAACGAACATAAGACTTAAACTTTCAGAATATAATTTTTTAATAGAGTATATAAAGGGAAAAGATAATGTTGGTGCAGACGCCTTATCCCGTATTTCGATTAAGGAATTAAAAAAGGATACAAGTAGTGAACAAATTTTAGCTATGACAGCTCGAGCAATGTCTAAGCAAAATTATATCAACATACCAACTTCAGAAGGTGATAATGTAATAAATTTACAAGTATACGACAAAGTTTCCCAGAATTTTAACAAAACCATTTCGAAAATTAAATCAGAAATTTACTATGAAAATAATAAATTAACTAACATAAAATTGAAAATATTCAACAGATTTAAATTGCAATTTTTTATAAATATTCAGATTGTCAACAAAACATTAAATTTCGAGGAGATGCTTTTGATGCTCCAGAAGGAAGCAAACAATCATAATATTTATAGATTAGAGTGGTCTAAGGACGATTCATTTTTTAGTAGCTACAATATTGATGAATTAAAAACCCGTGGTAATAGAGTATTAACAACTCTGGAAATAATGTTAGTGGAACCAATAGAAATGGTATTTGATCGGGATAAACAGACAAAACTTTTGGAAATTCATCACAATGATCCAATTTTAGGTGGTCATTGTGGCAGAAAAAGATTATATGCAAAATTAAAGACAAAATATTACTGGAAAGGAATGACTAGGGATATAGCCTCTTTTATTAAAAATTGTAAAAAATGTAGAAAGAACAAAGTTAGAATTGGAACCAAAGAACAACTCATACTTACACCCACACCAATTAAACCTTTTGAAGTAGTAGTATTGGACACAATTGGTCCATTGCCAACGTCAAAATACGGTAATAAACACGGTTTAACGTTAATATGCGATTTTACAAAATATCTCTGTACCATCCCAATACCTGACAAAAGTGCAAAAACCGTTGCACAAGCAATTTTTGAAAATTTTATTTTGATTTATGGTAGAATGAAATCAATTAAAACTGATTTAGGTACTGAATTTAAGAATGATATCTTTTCTGAACTATGCAAGTATTTGAACATTGAGCTAAATTTCTCAACCGCTTACCACCACCAAAGTATAGGAACAGTCGAACGAAATCATAGAGTTTTTAACGAGTACATAAGAGCTTATATCAGCGAAAACATATCGGACTGGGATACTTACCTAAAATTTTTTACTTTCTTCCATAATACAACTTCAAGCTCAATTTTTGATAACAAATATACACCATTCGAACTTGTATTTGGAAAAGAACCAATTATGCCGAATGAATTAAATGTTGATAAAATAGATCCTATTTATAATGTGGAAAGTTACGTCAAAGAGGTTAAATACAGGTTACAAAAGTCTCACATTATGGCAAATGAACTTTTAGAAAAACATAAGAAAAGAAATAAAGAACTATATGATAAATTTGCAAAGCCTTGTAATTTAAAAATTAATGACAAGGTATTTGTAAAAAAGGAACCATACGATAAATTTAAACCCATCTATGATGGTCCATTTATTGTAAAAAATATCAATAGTGTAAATGTTACAATATATAACAAAACTCTAAAAAAAGAAAAAACAATACACAAAGATAGAATTAGAAAAACATAATTATTCTTAAAATATTTCAAAGCAAAATTATTTTAATTACATTAAATTAAATTATAGTTACAAAACAAAAATAATTTCAATTAAATTCTTAATTTAGTCAATTAATCGAGTGATTGTAAAGGAAAATATTCGAAAAAATATGTTTTAATTTCGCATAATTGCAAATTTTAATTTTAGTAATTGAATATAATTAGTGCTATATAATAAAATCTAATAGGAATTTGAAAATGAAATTAATTGAATTAAGTTTAAATGAATTTGTTGTTACTTAATTTATTATACTGTATTATACACATTTTAATAACCTGTAAGTTTTTATAAATACAAGGATGTAAAAAAAAAAAAAAATCTTGAATCAAAACGGCCTGATCAATTGTGTTGATTCAACATTTTTTTTCCCCCAGAAGGAAGGTGTAATAGCACCATTGCTTCTTAAAGAATTATTACTAAAAATACAACACTGTTACTAATTTATAATGAACAATGGTAACACGATTTATAATAAGTAGAAGTAAGAAAGTAAGAAAGCTAAATAAACTTGAGAGAGTTTGCCAATATCAATCATTCAAAGCACAAGTGTTTCTTTTTTGAGCTAGCGGTTACGACGATCCACCACACGTAAACGAGCACTTTCTCCACCATCCACTTCGAAATCGTCCTTAACAGCTATCTTGCGTCAGAGTACCAAAATTCTTTTGACAACAGTCCTGGCAAAGATAGCATCTACTACATCCTACGTCCGATGCTTGCTTGTCTTTGGATCCCCAGTAAGTCGTGTGTCCAGACACTTAGTCGACAAGCTAAACCTAACGTCATTTACTTTGCACGACGAAACAATTTGTCCAATAGCTTTATAATCTAGGTATGATTCGACATCCAAAGTAGACGGAACCTTTCGTGTTGATAATCGAATAAGTCTCAAAACTCCGACGGAATCGTTCCCAGAATCTTTTAAGAAGAACTTTCCAGATTTATTTTTGCCGATTCAAAATTCTATGAGTCGGCACCTGTCGATATTATTATAGGCGAGGACATTTATCCCAGAGTTATACGTGAAGGCGTCTTTTCCAGAGCAGGCTTTCCGACTGCTCAAAGCACTCTATTTGGGTGGACTATATATGGTCGCTGTTCCCTTTAATCTTGATATGCACTTATATAAGGCTATGCAAAATACAAAACGTATATCCTTTACTTTTCTTAAATTATATTGTTCATTATACTTTTAAGTTAATATTTAATATTGTATTGAATTTATAAATACAATGAAATATGAAAGTTAATGAATTGTTGATTTAGTTTTACTCTTACTGATATATATGTTCCTTTCAAGTAGCATTTGAACAAGGCTGATGCGATATGTGTTTTCTTGCACAAATCCTGCAAGGTGGGCAGCAATGTTAAGACCAAACTTCTTAACAACACTTAATACCAATCAGGTAAACAGAGCTGGTCTTATTCAAACCAGACATATTCAAAGGTACCTATTATGGCAGTTATTTAGTTTTAATGCAAATAGCTATTTGTCTCTTTCTACAATTAAGCCCAACTTGAACGTCCATTAGCCAAAATGTCTTTAATACTACTTCCGTTTTTTTTTTTTTTATATACTAATTGTCTCTAAGCACTTACTTTTCTTACAAGCTTCAAAAGGTAAAATTCATATTTTCCAAATAAAACCAGAAATTCCAATACTAAAACAATTGTTTTTTATTTTGTTTCTTTTCTCTACATATTTTGGTTTTATATATATTAAATTGCGTTCGTGAGCAAACCAAATTATCCTGCATAATTTTGTTTGCTCCAATGGCTCAAGGAACAATTTATTCTTCTCCTACTTCCCACCAGCAAAGGTGATTACGTCAACTACATTCTGAAAGAAACATATATTAATTTTTCTTAAACTATCCGGATAGTTTTCTTACATATACTACTATTTATTGTTTTTGTAAGTCTATTTTCATGGACAGTTTGTTCTTTGCTGGTTGTCTCCTCGACTATAGTTACATTATCTCTTAAATCTATTTTCTTAACTTTAAATGGTCCTTTATATTGATTATTCAATTTATGACCTACTTCATTTTTAAGTAAAACTATAGTCTAAAATTTGCTTATCATAATTAACTTCTTGTTCTAATTTCTTTTTTTCTAATAACTGTTTCGCTCTTTTGTGTGCTACTTCTAACCTAAATTTAGCTTCTTTAGAGTAATCGTCAACATTATACAGTGGTATTACTCTATCAACTTCATTAAATTGTTGAAAAGAATTTGGTATTTTAGAAAACACAAATTCATAAGGACAGTAATTGTGTTCTGTTGAAGGTTACGTATTGAAGCAATATGAGAAATATTTTAACCATTCGTCCCACTCGGTTTTGTATATTGATTGAGGGTACATATTCATTAAAACTTCTGTGACTTCTTTCGATGTTAGTTTCTCAATTTTTAGTAGTTTAAATAACTCTGTCAGTATTTAGTTTTTATATTCTGTTCCCGTGTTCGAAATTAACGTTTTCATTAGACTATAGGTTAGTACAAAATTTTCAAAAATCGCTTTCGCTACTGTTTTGGCATATTTCTCAGGTATTGGTCAAATCGCAAATTATGGTAATAATAGCGCTATTTTCAATTTCTTAAAATATTTATTGCCCATAATCTTAAGTTCATTTGTTGAGATAATTTCGAAAATTTTCTCACTAGGTGCCACTTGTAAATTTTCAAAATTTAGTTTACCGGCCACTTTCTCAACCCTAAATAGAAATTTTCCTAAGTCAATTTTCTTTTTAGTAAACAAATCATTTATTTACATATTTGCAGTAACAGATTTTCCACGCTTAATATAACATTTTGCGGGTGTAATCTTCAATTTGATATATTCTCTGACGTCAGTATTCTTCAATTGTATAAATATATTGGGCTCTTTATTTGTGTTAAATTTATGCTGATTATTTGTTTTACTACTGTCTTCTTTTTATTGGTCATCGACCTAGTCGTGATCTTAAGAACATTATTTAATTTTTGGTTTATGTCTTTTAATTCAGTGATTGTAATTCTAGATAATGCATCGGCAACGTAACTGTCTTTTCCCCTAAGATATTCTACAGTAAAATCATATTCTTCCAAATCTAGACTCATTCTGGTTAATTTAGAACTTGGATTTTTCATAGAAAACAAGTAAGAAAGTGGTTTATGATCAGTACGAACAAGGGAGTGCTTTCCATATATGTATAATCGGAAATGTATTATAACCCAATGTATGGCTGTCAACTCTTGTTCAATTGTAGATTTATTATTTTCACCCTTGATGAAGGTTTTTGATGCATATGCAATTAGTAATTGTTTTCCATGGGATTCTTGTGTTGACACTGCTCCACAAGCCTATTTACTTGTATCTGTTGTTATACAAAATTCTTTTGTGAAATCTGGATATCGAAGTAGTGTGGGTTTCGTAACTGCTTTTTAAGATACTTAAATGCACGTTCACAATCTTTACTCCATTCAAATTGTACTCCTTTTTTGGACAATCTTGTTAAGTGTCGTTAATATTCCGAAAAGTTTTTAATAAATCTTCGATAATAGTTACAAAATGCGACAAATCTTCTTACGCTATCCGCGTCTTTTGGCGTTGGATAATTTTCTATTATAGAGTATTTACTATCATCAGGTGATATTCCTTTATCTGTACATTTATGACCTAAGTAGATAACCTCTTTCATAAAAAGTTAACATTTTTTTGGGTGAAGTTTTAGATTGTGTTCTTTACATAAGTCAAAGACATTTTGTAGATTCGAAAACATGTGTTTTTCTGAACATCCCAGTAAAACTAAATCATCCATATACAGCAAGGCTTGGTTTGGTTTTAAACCACTAAAAGCAAGTGTCATAATTCTTTGAAAAGAAATTGGAGCGATTTTTAATCCATAAGGCAATTAAGTAAATCTGTATGAACCATTACTAGTTGAGAATAATGTTATATCTCGTGAGTTTTCCACGAGACCAATTTGGTGAAATCCGGACATTAAATCCAAACATGAAACATATTTAGCACGACCTAATTGGTCTAAAATATCATCTATTCTTGGCAAGGGAAATTCGTCTGCTACTACCCAGGAAAAAATTATTGAAAAGGTAATCGAGTATGGAATTAAGCATTTTTGGAGGCAATACTTCCTAACTATATTGCCAACTTATTGATTTTAACAAGGCATGATTACATGTATTTTTGTAGGAAATAATGAGAACCATTAGTACGTATGTTAAGGTATTCTCTATTAAGATAAAGAACTATTTCTAATACTACTTCTTTTTTTTTGGAACTAATCTAATGTGTTTTGTAAGCGAGTAACAAAATATGGCAATCACAAAAGTAAGTCATTATATGGCAAGTACTTTTGAAGGTAATGTCTAATTTCTTGCTGGATAGCTTTTTATTGATTTGCCTATAGTCTATTACAAGTCATCTTTTGTTTTCTGAGCTTGGAAGTGATTCCTTTGGTACTAATAAAATTAGACTATTGTATTCTGATTATGACGGCTCAACTATTTGATCATCGATTAGTTTCTTAACTTGTTTATCTATTTCTTCTTTATGTGTATGTGGTATACGATAGTTCTTAATATAAACCGGATTTTTATCTTTTACTCTCAACTTTTGTTTGTAAAAATTATTAGTTGTAATTGTTTCTGTTTCTAAACCGAAAATATCGGTGTACGTTGAACAAGGTTTAGTTAATGTTTCTTTAAGTTGATCTGGAATTTTGTTTCTCAATATATTCAATTCTTCCGTTTATCTGTTTTTATTTTTTTTATGACCGTTTTTGTTTGCTAGTATAAGATAATCAGATATTTGTAAAATTATTTTGGGAATTTTTATAATATTATTTATTATATAATGCTAATATCCCATAACATTTTCAACTAAAAATGCAAATTATTTGTTGGCTTGGAATAGCAGGTATCTATACGTATTTCGTCGGTTGCTAAAGCTAGCTCGTCAGGAAACCTTTATCCAAATTTTTAGAAAAGCCAAAAACATTTCCTTTCAGTATAAAAACTTCAAAAACAACACGAGAGTTATTTTAGAAGCCAATACAGAAATGTTAAGGCTTTAACAAAAATTACCAACAAACAAACCACGTTTTTATTTTTGCTTACATTCCCTTCCCCAGACGTTGTTTTTGAAGTTTTTATACTTAAAGGAAATGTTTTTGGCTTTTCTAAAAATTTGGATAGTTTCTTGACGAGCTGGCTTTAGCAATCGCCGAAATACGTATAGATACCTGCTATTCCAAACCAACAAATAAATTGCATTTTTATTTGAAAATGTTATGGGATATAAGCATTATATAATAAATGATAATCAGATATGTTTTCAGTTTTGATGTTATTCTTTTTTATTGTTGTGATATTATTGTTAGTGTTTAAAATACGGATCAATGCTTCGTTTACTTTTACCAATGTGTTTGCAATAAAAATGCCTTTTACGATTTCTTGGTTAGGAATTGAAAGTTCTGTATTTGAATTACTAATTTTTACTTCTCGTATAACTTCAGATCTTGGAGGTAGGATTATATCAGAACAGTTGTTCATAATTGGTATTTTTATTGGTTGCGGCAAATAAAAGGGGCGTAGGATAAGGTAATTGTAATCGTTATTGAAATTTAAAATGCAAATATATTTTTTAATGAAATCCATTCCAATAATTCCATCGCATGGTATTGGAAAATCATTGTGTACATCTTGAAAATTGTGTGGTAATTTTTGAATTTTAAATCTAAATAGGTTCTTAAGGTTGTTGTTTTGTTAGTATTATTTTGTTTAATGTAAAGTGTTCGAATTTTATTACTGATATATCAGCACCTGTATCTACTAATAGCGTTATTATATTATTGGTTTTAGTTTGAATATTTATGAAAAAACAAGTTGAGGTTCAGATTATATTAAAGACGTGCACTAGTATATCTAACAGTATGGCAAAAACAGATATATCATATACATAACAAGTAAAACAGATACAAAAGAACACATGAGTGTAGTTGATATTGTATGCTTTCGCTTGTGCGTACTCACACTATGGATATAAACACTTACAGTTGTTTATGGTTTTGTATAGAGTGAGAAAATTATCAGTTTTTTACTCTCAAATATCTGTTGTACCATGAGTATTTGGATATATCTGTTTATGAAACAGATATTTTTGATACTTGTGTGCTGCTTATGATAGAGGCGAGAACTAATAAGCAGTATTTTAACTTCGTAGTAATAACCCGAATTGTAATTATTATTGTTTAGCTTTAGTAATTAGTTTATATGATATTAAATGTAGAATTAGCAATATTTATAATATTAATGATAATTTTATTTTATAAAAACAAATAGAAAATTAAAAAATTGTTTTCTAGTTGCGCCTTGAGTTATAAGGATAGAACTAATTCAATTAAGAAATATTATTGTATGTTTATTTAAAAATATTAATTCCTCTTTGATAAAAACTAGTAAATAGTTAAAATTATATATAATAAGGTTTATTACATACATCTGTACAAACATATGTACATAAAAATAGAAGTTCCGAAAAATTTCAATAAAAAAAAAAAATTGGGGAAAACATTTACACTTCTAGAATACACCCAGTAATAATATTGTCCTTTTTATATATGTACGTATTAAATAACGCAATTTTTATTTTCTATGCACTTAGAAGGATATTATAGTTATGTTATTTGTGCATTCAAAATTTCTAAAATTTCTAACATTTACTAAAAAAACCTCTTTTCTGCATTAAAGAAAAGTCCTACAGCTTAAATAAATAGAGAGTAAAATTTATTCGAAATTAAAAAATTATTAAAAGGTTTTAAAGAAAAAAATAAAAGAGTAAAATGGATAAGCTCGTTGTAACTGCTTACCAAAGGATAGTCAGCTTAACAACGGTAAATATAAAATATAACAGTATAGTATATCTCTTACTAGTGTGCGTAAATAAGTGGCTGTCAAGCACTAATTATAATATATAATGAATTGATTAAAAAATAGATTGTTAAAAAATGCAAGTTTCTTACTATAAATGGGAGCAATTAATTAGATGGACTAACTCGTTGACAATTTCATAAATGCTTATGATGTTGTTAATATTTTCACTAGCGGTAATTTTATGAAAAAGTTTGATCGATAATTAGTTAAATGGCTTTAAAACATACGTTTTCTTTTCTTTGTACACTAAGTAAACGCCATAAAGCATATTAAAACAATATTTTAAAGTGACATTTTTATCACAAAATTCTGGTGAAATATGTACGTTTTAACATTAGGCACTATAAGAATATATTTTGTTTTCGATTAATAAGATTAGCTATCTGAGGTTTGAGTAAAATTTAGATATTAGACATCAAGTTTTATTTCTATCTCGTTTAAATTTAATAAATTATTAAAATTTTCCAATGTATATCCATCAACGAAAGGGTTAAGGTTTATTTCTTATGCATAGATTTTTTTAAGGTTTTGCTATTATAATTTTATTTTTCATAAAAACAATTATTTTTTTCCAGTTGTAATTCCATTTCATTACCAATATTAAAAGAATTATAATTAAAATAAAATTATTAGCATGATATCGTAGTTATTTTTTTCCTATTTCATTATTTCAACTAATGCCAATGCAATTTTAATGGTAATTTAATTTTTTTTTTTATTTTTGCTAAAAATATTTAAATATTCATACTTCATTTTAAAATTTTAAAAATAATTTGGATTCAAAAGGCACTTTAAAACAAACTTAACATAAAAATATTGTTTAATTGATTTAAAATTATCAGGCTTTTCGTCTCTCTAAATATAGAAACATGCATACATATATTTATTTAGTTTTTGTATCCTTAGAACTGTTGTAATTGTTGGTAAAAGTTGTTAAAAAACATAATAGTAATTTAAATACAATTATACGCATTAGATTCATAAATTTTTGGTAAAGAATTCAGTCTTGTATATTCAACTTCAATAAAACACAATAAAACAATTAAAAATATTGATCATGTTTAGAAACAATAATTTTATTTTTAATTTTAATAAACTAATGCAAATGTACGTATGAATGGATATTAATTCGCAGCACACAATAAGTACTTATGGTACAACCATCAATATCTGTTTATACCCGTTTGTGCAAAACATAGGAGAACAGATATGTTACTCTCATTCTCTCTTTACTCATTCGTATCCATCCAAAGAGAAAAAGTAACATTATCAACTTATATCAGAAACACAAAAGTACTCATCTATACGCACTCATAAGAGTAGACACAAAAAAACTGATACAAACAGATATATCTGTGCACGTCTTTAGATTATATACTTTTTTATATATTGAATTGATCCTAGGGGAACTTTGGAGTTTTCCGGATTATCTTCTTGTGAGTGTGTCGCTCTTATATTACGTCTGTATGCTCTATTATTGTTATTGTATCTATTACTGTTTCTGTAATTATTGTTATTGTAACTATTGTTGTTATAGTTATTTCTATTATTATTGTTATTTCTTGGAAAAAATATTTTTCCTACCAAAATTGTTGTTAGTTCTTTGATAAGAATTTACATTTTGCCTTGGTTTGCAGTAGAGTATGCCATTTTGTTGTTCAGTTGCTTCAGTGCAACAGTTCACAAATTTGCTGAGAGCTTCATTACTGCTGCTAAATTGTCCTGCCTCCATGATAAGTTTAACTTTATCATTGGTGCAGTTTTTAGTTATTGCCTTTATAGCAACTTTTGTCGAGTATTTGTTTGCTAATTCATATGACAAACCACCTGAAAGGTAGACATTTTCTAAGAACTTTGTAATACTATCTATTTCGTTGCAGTAAGCATTAAGCTGCCCATACCAGAGAAACAAGCCGAGGCCTATTTATCGGCGGCGGCGGCGCGTACTATTTCGTTAGGCGGCGCACAGTGGCGCCATTTGAGTTTTTTCGTTGCAAAAATCATATCTTTTGAACCGAATAAGATAATTAAAAAGTTTAAACAGAATATGATAGAAAACTGTTCAGCCTATGAAATGAGCGTTTGGAAAGGGGGCTACGCTTTGTAGGGACCTACTTATGGGTTATCAAAGTTAAAATTAGTAGAAAAATCAATTTTATGGTAACTAAAAAAAAATTTTTTTACATTTTTAAATAGTTTTTATTTTTTATTTTTTTCTTTAGGGTTTTATGTTATAAATTATTACCCAACAAATTAAAAAAAAAATTTTTTTTAATTAATTTTTTCAATTTTCTGTAAAATATTCATCACAAATCGTAAGAGAAGGTGTATCTAAAAGACTAAGCATTTCTAAACTATAATTATTTTCTAGCTCTTTTCGTGACTTCACATGCCGCAGGAAAGAAATAAGTGGATCGGAAAATGCTGCCAACATGTTGAAGAGGTCCTCATTTTGCCTTACCCTTGATGTTTTGAATGTGTTTTGCAATCTATATTTTTTATAAAATTTGTTAAGAGACTCCTGTGCTTCTTCAGAAAGCTCTCCAATTGGCAAAGACTGGAACTCAATTATATTTTTGCCATGCGCCAATATTTTATAGACGGTCGGGGTCAACTTCTTCTGTGGATACATTTCTGCTAAAAGAGATGCAGTTTTCGACGCATATTCTCCATATTTTGTAGAATTGACATTTTCTTTGCAGTTTAAAACATCCAAGATCGTTCCCAATCTTTTCACGATTTGATTATCAATTCCAGTGATTTTAGTTACTGCCTCATCATTTTCAAAAAATCTCCTAGAAGTGTTTTCATCGTTTGAGTTACCATATTCGTGCTTGGGACAGTCTATTTTTATTCCAACTTGTTTAAAAAAAGCATCCTGTATTTTCTTCTTTCTGATCTTTTCCTTATCCTTTATTAATGTATTTTTATCGAAGTTTTCCTCCTCTTGTGGTAGGATATACGCCAGTTTTAGCAAGAACTCCATACACCTAATCCTTGCGTGCAATGGTGACATTCCATATTCGTAATCCTCTTCATTTGTAGAATCGTTTAAATTACCAAAGTTCTTCTGACTCTTTTTGCAAATCGGGCATGACATTGTTGATTTTGTTCCTGTCAGTTCGTTTACGACTTTTCCGTCAACCATGTTCAGGTGGAACTCGTAATTGCATTAAATATATTTTCCTTCTCCAATTTGCAGCTTTGTAGGCTTAATCTTGCTTATTTGTTCTTCAATGTCCTTCACCGTGGTCCTTATGAGTTCTGCCGATTCCCTTGCAAACTGAAACATTATTGGTCGGCAATAATGCACTGATGATGGACGTGGATTTTTCCAGCGTAGGGAAACATCAGATTTTAGCCGCAAAGGAACAACAGATGCCATAAACATATTTCATCAGAAGATATCCTTTGCTTATAAACGCTTTGTCCGGATGATCCATCGTTGCCCCATTTGCTGATCAATGTTAACTTCTCAGGAAGAATTTTCACCTCATTTTCAGGAAGACTCTCCAACAACCGTTTCACTGTATGGCCCATGAGGTCCTGCAGGTTGGCTTTCGCAGAGACTTCCGTAAACTCCGTATGCAGTGGTCGAGAATTTATTTTGGCTTGCGTAATATGCTTGTATCCAGGTAAAACGTCAGCGCCGTGTTGCGTTAAAGATGCCCGTAGTTTCTCATATTTCTTTTTGGAAAGTTCTAAGTCCATAAACAAGGCCAAGGCTTCTTCGGAACCATACTTTTTAATGAGTGCGTTTGTGGGCGTAGGAATGCTTTCCTTAATCCTTTTTATTCGCAGTGGGCTTGCATCAGCAACAGATTTGGTTATCTGAGACTTAATTCTTTCACTATCCTTTGTATATTTAATTGCTAGCGCGTCCGATAAATGCTTCGTGGTCAAGTCATTGGTGGCATCGGCAAGTTTCCTCTTTCTTGTGAAAATTGAACACTCCTCAATACTTTTTTTTGGCATTCCTTTTGCTCCTCTGGTTGATGTGGTGGGCTTATCTACTGCCATTATAGCCAGGATGGTGTCTTCATTAAGCCAGTCCTCGTATTTGGAGTTGAAGTTCTGAATGGTTCGATTAGATTTCACCCATTTTGCCCTAATATTTGCATAAATCAGATAAACATTATTTTTTATAATTTCGCTTCTCTCAATATTTCCGTATAAGCTGTCAAGTTCTTCTAAAGCAGCTTCCGTGAAAAACTTTGGTGTGGTTGACTTTCTAAACAGTTCAAATAATTTTAAATTGTTCAACGCCATGTTTTCAGTACTTAAATTCTTTAATGGTTTCAGTAATTGTTGCGCCAACTTTGAGTCGTAGACTAATGCAGACATTGTGCTTATTTTGCAATATATAGGCTTATGATATCATGCCTAAAAATTTACTACTACAAAAAAAATTTAAACAAAAATTTACTACTAAAAAAAATTACTGTCAGTCAAAACATATAAGGGATGGACGCCATACAATTTCTGCAACCATGTCTGTTTAATCTTTTTTACCTCTAGAAGCCAAACGGGCACGTACGGGCAGATAAAATCTTTTGAATTATGTAAAGAAATAATCAAAGAACAGATTTTGCAAATATGGCAAATATAGAAAAATATAGATTTTTTTTATTTTCCGTCAAAGTTGAAAAATAGTGAAAAAACAGATAGTTTTTAAATAGTGATTTACCAGGAGAAACACAAAGCAAACAGGTAATTTTTTTTTATCATTATACATTTAATAAATACATCAATCAATACAAATAAAAAATATGGCGTTTCGTTACCTATTTTTCGTGATATTATACTTGAAATCGCAACAAATTGACTAAAAATTGTGTGATTTTTTGAAAAACGAAAGTCGTTCACCTTTGAACGGTTATATCTTCTAAACTAAAAATGTGATATTATTAAGAGTGGTAGATTTGAAATCGTTGAAAAGTTTCCTATAACATGGGTTTATTCAAAACTTCGTGGGCGCTCATAAAAATTTTGGTTTTTGCAACCTCGTTTGCTTTACGGGCGCCACTGTGCGGCGGCGGCGTTTGAAAAAGTCAATCGGCGCGCCGGCTGCTTGTGTAAAGTTTTAATGTGACAAATAAGCTTCTAAAACCAAAAAATATACATATTAATAAAAAATTGAACAAAGTTATCGAAATCACAGTTTATTTATTAAAAAAAAAAATTCAAGGAAAAAGTTTAAATATTTAAACATTTACTTTAAAACTCATCTTATTGAGTTATACACAATTTTTTAACATTACGTATTCAATATTTTATTTAATAACAACATTAAGGACTAGTTGTATTAAACTTGCTGTTGTTTAAGAGTAAAAATTTGTGTGCCCGATAAATAGCTTTGCATTATGTAAACTTCCATTTTTTAATTCTATTTATTTATTTTTTTAATTTATTTATTATGCAGCTAGTCATTTAAAAAGAAGGATACGGGAATTAAAAAATGAATCAATCAATAGATACCTTTCTAAACTAAGTCCAGTAAATAACAATGATTACAATCTCTGCAAAGCAACTAAATATCTAAAACATGCTCAAAAGCGTAATGCTCCAATAAAAAACATAAATGGTGATTGGTGCCGTTCTGGCAAGAGTAAGGCTGCTGCTTTTAAAAGCCACCTTTTTCATTTTGTACACAAGAACAAGTTTCTACAATTAACTCTTTTTTAGATATTCCATGTCAATTGAGTCTACCCATTAAACTTTTTAGGCTTAGTGAAATCAAAGCCGAAATAAAAAAACTCAATCCAAGGAAATCAGCAGGATATGATAATATAGACGCTAAGTTCTAAAAAATTTGCCGAGAAAAGCCTTTATTTTTCTTACGATGTTGTTTAACGCTGTTTTAAGGCAGTCACATTTTCCTACCCAGTGGAAACATGCCAAAATTATAATGGTTAACAAACCACAAAAGCCAGAACATTGTATTAAATCATATCGACCTATCAGTTTGTTACCTACTTTGTCTAAGATATTTGAAAAGCTTTTTCAAAAAAGACTTCTGCCGGTACTAGAGTCTCTTCAAATAATACCCGAACACCAATTTGGATTTCGGCACAAACATGGAACTCCTGAGCAGTGTCATAGATTAGTCAACAAAATTAGTGATTCTCTAGAAAACAAAAAGTACTGCGCTTCAGTTTTTCTTGATATCAAACAAGCCTTTGATAGGGTTTGGCACAATGGACTCTTATTCAAGTTAAAACAAATTTTGCAACCTCGTTTGCTTTACGGGCGCCACTGTGCGGCGGCGGCGTTTGAAAAAGTCAATCGGCGCGCCGGCTGCTTGTGTAAAGTTTTAATGTGACAAATAAGCTTCTAAAACCAAAAAATATACATATTAATAAAAAATTGAACAAAGTTATCGAAATCACAGTTTATTTATTAAAAAAAAAAATTCAAGGAAAAAGTTTAAATATTTAAACATTTACTTTAAAACTCATCTTATTGAGTTATACACAATTTTTTAACATTACGTATTCAATATTTTATTTAATAACAACATTAAGGACTAGTTGTATTAAACTTGCTGTTGTTTAAGAGTAAAAATTTGTGTGCCCGATAAATAGCTTTGCATTATGTAAACTTCCATTTTTTAATTCTATTTATTTATTTTTTTAATTTATTTATTATGCAGCTAGTCATTTAAAAAGAAGGATACGGGAATTAAAAAATGAATCAATCAATAGATACCTTTCTAAACTAAGTCCAGTAAATAACAATGATTACAATCTCTGCAAAGCAACTAAATATCTAAAACATGCTCAAAAGCGTAATGCTCCAATAAAAAACATAAATGGTGATTGGTGCCGTTCTGGCAAGAGTAAGGCTGCTGCTTTTAAAAGCCACCTTGAAGACATATTTACTCCTTTTTCATTTTGTACACAAGAACAAGTTTCTACAATTAACTCTTTTTTAGATATTCCATGTCAATTGAGTCTACCCATTAAACCTTTTAGGCTTAGTGAAATCAAAGCCGAAATAAAAAAACTCAATCCAAGGAAATCAGCAGGATATGATAATATAGACGCTAAAGTTCTAAAAAATATGCCGAGAAAAGCCTTTATTTTTCTTACGATGTTGTTTAACGCTGTTTTAAGGCAGTCACATTTTCCTACCCAGTGGAAACATGCCAAAATTATAATGGTTAACAAACCACAAAAGCCAGAACATTGTATTAAATCATATCGACCTATCAGTTTGTTACCTACTTTGTCTAAGATATTTGAAAAGCTTTTTCAAAAAAGACTTCTGCCGGTACTAGAGTCTCTTCAAATAATACCCGAACACCAATTTGGATTTCGGTACAAACATGGAACTCCTGAGCAGTGTCATAGATTAGTCAACAAAATTAGTGATTCTCTAGAAAACAAAAAGTACTGCGCTTCAGTTTTTCTTGATATCAAACAAGCCTTTGATAGGGTTTGGCACAATGGACTCTTATTCAAGTTAAAACAAATTTTACAAGCTCCTTATTATCTTTTGCTTAAATCATACCTACATGATCGTAGCTTTTTTGTTAGCATAAATGGCGAAAACTCAGAAATTGGCAACATTAAAGCGGGCGTACCTCAGGGGAGCGTATTAGGTCCTACGCTGTATACTTTATTTACCGCAGATATGCCGACAAACGAAAACGTTTTGATTGCAACGTATGCCGATGATACTGCGATTTTAGCTGCCACTGAATCCGCTGCTTTAGCAGCCAATTGTATACAAACTCAGCTTGATGTAACAAGCGATTGGTTAAAAAATTGGAATATACAAGTAAATGCAGAAAAGTCAAAATACGTCACATTCACTCTGAACAATGGGGACTGTCCCCCTGTTTACCTTGATGGCAGTGTTATACCTGTCTGATCATGTAACGTATATAGGACTTACAATAGATAGACGCTTGACTTGGAAAGACCACATAAAACTGAAAAGAAAACAGCTTGAAATAAAAACAAAAAAGATGTATTGGCTTCTTGGTCCTAGGTCAGAATTAAGCCTTAACAACAAACTTCTGCCTTGCAAAACGGTTCTTAAGCCAGTATGGACCTATGGGATACAGTTATGGGGAACTGCATCATACTCTAATGTTGATATAATTCAAAAATATCAGTCTAAAACACTTAGACTGTTAACGAACGCACCTTGGTTTGTTAGAAACAATACTATACACCGTGATCTTGATATAAAGATTATTAGAGATGAAATAAAAAATTATAGTACTAACTATCAGCAAAGACTAAGTAACCACCAAAATTTACTTGCAATATCATTGTTGGATGATAGTAATGAAGTAAGACGCTTAAAAAGATTACACATACTAGATCTCCCTTTTTTAATATAACTTCCAGTACGGGAATGAATGTAAAAATAAAAAATAAAAATTAAAATTATTTTATTTCCATTTTATTTTAATTTTAATACATTGTAAATATATAACAGTTAGATTTATAGGAACCTAACATTCTGTTAGATTGTATAAGTAGTTATAAATTTTGCTTATTATTTTTTTGTAAATAGATTGCATAAATAAAAAGATTTAAAAAAAAATTCCCATCTGTCCATTTATATTGTTCATTATATTTTTTCTAACTCATTAGCTCTACTCAAATGTCTTTTCTTAAGTTTTTTACTATGCCTAGAGTAAATTCGTAAAATAAAATCTAGTCCTAAAATTATTGTTATTATTATATAAAAATTAAAAACACGGGAATAATTAATAATATAATTTAACTTTAAATTTATCGTGCTATTTTCCCGGTATTGATTATTGAAGGTGAAAGCACGTCTCGATGGCCATTTCGCTATCGCTTACTTAGCTCGTCAGGAAACTTCTCACAAATATTTTAAATGAACTAAATTTTTGTCCAAACCATAAAGAAAAGACAAAAATCAAAGTTCAAGCAAAAACAACAATAATCAACTTTGATTTTATTTTTCTTTATACACTGCATACGGCAGACTTTTTTTCTGCTCTTTTATACAGTTTAAAGATGTTGAAAAATAAAAACAACAAAACACTACATTATTTAATTCTTCCTTTAATGCACAGGCACTTGCAATTTTAATATTTAAAAATTAAAAACACGGGAATAATTAATAATATAATTTAACTTTAAATTTATCGTGCTATTTTCCCGGTATTGATTATTGAAGGTGAAAGCACGTCTCGATGGCCATTTCGCTATCGCTTACTTAGCTCGTCAGGAAACTTCTCACAAATATTTTAAATGAACTAAAGATTTTTGTCCAAACCATAAAGAAGAGACAAAAATCAAAGTTCAAGCAAAAACAACAATAATCAACTTTGATTTTATTTTTCTTTATACACTGCATACGGCAGACTTTTTTTCTGCTCTTTTATACAGTTTAAAGATGTTGAAAAATAAAAACAACAAAACACTACTGTAATGAAATAAAATACCCATCTCTGTATAACAGAACACTTCCACTCTTTATGTATGTAATATGAACTGTCAAATAAGAAAAGACAAATAAAGACATTCAATGTTAAGTCATGAGACTAGATAGATCGTTCTTTTTCTTTATATGGCGACCGTGACATTAATTAATTTTTTTTGGCGGTTTTTTTTTGGGTTTTTCTGCGAAGAGAAAACGGGCTGTGTAAAGTGTTTGTGAAGCTTGACTCAAAATAATACGATAATTAATAAAAAAAAATTTGTTAAAAACTATAAAAAAAAATTGTAATAAATATACATAAAAATCTAAAACAATTAAACAACAAAAACAAGTGATGATACATAAAGTGAAACTAAAGTCGCTTTAAAAACAAGTTCTACATAATTTTCCTGCAATACCAGTCGTGTTTTGTTGAGTTAATTTATCAATATGTTTTTAATTTGAAAACATTTTTAGCGCAAATATATTGGTGTCATTTAAATAAAAAAATACTTAGCAGAATGTTTGAAGGCTAAAAAAATCTAAAGATCATAAAGTAAGACAAATAGAAACAGAAACAACGGCAAACGATCACAAAAAGTTGAACTATAAAATATAATTTATAAAATCAAATAATTTAATTAATGGACATGCATATGTACAAATGTACTTATATGAATTGTGTGTTCGCAAGAGTTTTCACAAACTTATGAACAAATAGTGTACTTTTGGTCAAAATTTAAAGCACAGTCAACAGTGCGCGTTTAGTTATTTCTTTTGAGGTTGGTAAAATAAGGTGTACTAACAAAAAAAATGAAATCATTATTGTATAGACAGAGAAGTGTATTTATAAATATATACTAAAGTATGTACAACAAAAGTACTAACGAGAAAAAAAAAACAATTCATACACAGAGCAACTTAAATTTTACTTATCCTCTGATGATGAGACAAAATATAAAAAAAAAACTAACAAAAACATGAAAGTACGTAAACAACAAGAATAGCAAGTGCAAGTGGAAAAAAAACACAAAATAAAAGTTCTTAAATAAAAATTAAAGTCGAAGAATAGTGGGACAAAATAACTTTTGAAGTGACTGTATCCAAAATCAACCTTTAGCTATGCCGCTTGTAAAATAAAAAAAAAATAACTTTTGAAGTGACTGTACCAAAAAAAAAAACAACTGTTAGGTATGCCGCTTGAAAAAAAAAACTTTTGAATTGACTGTACCAAAAATTCGTCTTTTGTTAAACAAATCAGAAAAATGTAAAGCAACAAAATAAATAAATAAAAAGGGAGAAAAAATGTTAAACCGCGAAAAATCAAAATGGGTAATATGTTCTTACATATACAAAAAAAATGAATGACAAAAGAGAGTAGATTCAAGAAAATAAATAAACTAAGGAAACGAACAACATCGTCCGAAAATAAAAAAAAAAAAAAAACACTAAAACAAAAAACTGTTCCAACATAAATCTCGACGTTAACTTAAAATCAAATGATCAGGAAAGTAAAACAAAAATAAGAAATAAAGGAAAAACAGTTAAAAAAAAACCAGCTTGATACAAAAAAAAAAACAAATTATTTCCAAAGTTCCTATTCAAACAATTTTCAATCACGCCTCGTACTGTTTCTTCTCGTCAAAAACAGAAGCAAAAAAAAAAATAAAAAAAAAATATTAAATAACAACAACTTCAATTTTAATACTTTAACAAATTACCTTCGAATAATGGCAAGCACAACATCCATAAACTTCAAGAAGAAGACTAAATGGGAATTCTACCAAAACATAACAACAGACGTAGGGGAAAAACTGGTAACAACATTAGCAACTTATCAACATGAATATATGTAGTTATTAAACTGTATAATATGTACTTATAGTAAAGCACATAAAATTTAGTTTAAGCAAACTATTATTAATATTATAATTATTTACTTATCCTAGTAGTATTACATTAAATTTTTAATTAATAATTGATAATATACATGCATATATACGTAGTTTAATAACATTTTTATTCCTTCTTTTTAGAAATCATTAAAATTATGATATACGTATTAATATATCATATTATAAGTGTCTATGTTTTTACTTAAATTATAACAGAAAATAAAATGAACTCAAAATGTAAATAACAAAGTTTGATTTTGCAATAGCTAAAGTGAATTAAGTAAAATAATATTCAAACTTATGGTAGATTTTGATAAAGTTAAATTTAACGAATTAATTGATAAATTTCATAACGTAAAGAAAAGGATATTGCAAAGTCGACCTATATCAGCAAAAGAGGAAAAAAGAAATGAGTATATAGAATTACTGCTTCATACATATAATGAAATTTTATCATACACAGAGTTACATAGTAAACAGCTATCTAGTGATACAAACACGGAAAATATTTACCAAAGAATAGAAAATTGCAGGGAGCTCTTGGTTCGATGTTTCGGGAAATTAGATTGTAGAATTAAAGTTCCCTACAATATTTATTCTTTTGAACTCGTCAACAGGGAAATAGGGTCCGAATCAGATTCCGAATTGGAAGGAAAGATAGCAAAAACAGCGGGTAGTGACGATAAGAAAGAAATCGTAGGGCTATCTAGGAAAGCGAACTATTTGTATACGAACATGGCTACAATAGACCAGAAAAAATCCTTTATTAGCATGTCCACTAATATAATTAGGGACAATTATGACGGAAACCCCCTTGGATTAGAGTCATTTCTGGACAAAATCGAATTGATTGAAGAATTAGCAGACGCGAATTTGACACAAACTTTTGTAGCATTTGTAAAGTCGAAATTGGAAGGTAAAGCACGGGAGGTTTTGCCTGAAAATGTTAGTACGATTAATGATATAAAAGAAGCTTTAAAGAAAAAGATAAGACCAGATAATTCAAAAGTTGTGGCGGGCAGGATTGCTGCACTAAAAATAAGAAACAATAATTATGCTGAGTTTACCAAACAAGCAGAAGAATTGGCAGACGCTTTTAAAAGGTCTCTAGTCCTAGAAGGAATAACAAAAGTTAAGGGCCACGAAATGGCCATTGAACAGACTGTCAGCATATGTCGGTTAAATGCGAGTTCTAACTTAGTAAAGTCGATTTTAGCATCTACATCATTTTCAGATCCCAAGGACGTGATAGCTAAGTTAGTAATAGAGCAAACTAATAAGGCAGAAGAGAAACAAATATTAGCATTTCGGCCTTGTAATAGTAATTCGAATAACTTCCATAGCAGAAATAATTACAATCGTAATTACAATAATCGTGGTAGTAATTGTGGTAATAACCGTGGTTATGCACGAGGTAGTAATGGTGGTAATAACTACAGATCTCATAATAGGCCAAATTTTAACGAAAATCGGGGGAACCCTACTAATTCAAATAGGAACAATTATTCGTACCGTAGTAGTAACCGTTTTAATAACAATCGTTTTGGAAATAATACGAACACGAGAAATGCAAGGACTCTGACTTTAAACACAGAAGTCCCTCAACCGGGAACGTTGAGGGAAATAAATCACAAGTACTAACTGAACGAAAACCAATTTTTACACTTAATCTAAATTACTCTGACTTTATTCGGCTCCATTGTATAGAAACAATCGAGTCATGCAGTTTTTTAGTAGATTCACAGGGAGATATTTCTTTAATTAAACTTTCATCTCTAAAACCAGGAATAAATTTTAATCAGAACGAAACTGTCAACATTACAGGCGTAACCAATCAACACATTTCAACTTTAGGAACCGTGAACGCTCGTTTTAATATTCAAAATTGCTTGATTTTTCAAACCCTACACATCGTGGAAGATTCTTTTAATATTCCATCAGAAGGAATTCTAGGGAAAGATTTCCTGAAGACACATAGATGCAATATCAATTACGAGCACATGACAATTTCGTTTTGGTTTGGCAATAAGAGATTGAAGATCCCCATAGAACACGGAAATAGTAGTAACAGTTGCGTAATTCCACCACGCTGCGAAGTTTTTAGATTATTTGATCTGGGAAATATAAGAAAAACAGTATTTGTAGATTCACAGGAATTGTGTGAAGGCGTCTTTATAGCGAAAAGCGTTGTCCACTGTAGTAATCCAATTTTAAGAGTTGTCAATGTGACAGACACTTTTAAATGCATAAAAAACCCTGAGATCAAGTACGAAGAACTCTCAAATTATAATATTTATTCAATTAGCAAAGTTGACGTGAAATCAGATAGGGTAGCGAAACTAAAAAATGTATTGAGGCCACAAATGCCACCGGAGGTGCAGAACGATCTGATGCCTTTATGTGAAAAATATTCGGATGTATTTGCTCTAACTGAGGACAGAATGACGGTCAATAACTTTTACACTCAAAGACTTAGGCTAAATGACGATTCTCCCGTCTACATAAAAAATTATCGTTTGCCTCACTCTCAGAAACAGGAAATTGACAGACAGATTCAAGGCCTACTGCAGAATGATCTGATTGAACCAAGCCAATCGAATTATAACAGTCCACTCATCTTGGTGCCAAAAAAGAGTGTAGGTGGACAAAAGGTATACCACATGTGTGTCGACTATAGGGCTGTGAACAGGAAACTAATAGCCGACAAATTCCCGCTCCCACGAATAGATGACGTGTTAGACAATCTTGGTCGCGCCAAGTACTTTTCAGTGATTGACTTACTCTCTGGATTTCATCAAATTTCGCTTGACATAGATTCAAGAGATATAACCTCATTCAGCACTAACAACGGCTCGTTCAGATGGAAAGTTCTACCTTTCGGGCTGAATGTAGCACCGAACTCCTTCTCGCGCATGATGCATTTAGCATTTTCTGGCCTTCCGTCGAATCAAGCTTTCCTATACGTTGACGACATCGTCGTTGTTGGCTGCAGTATGTCCCATCACTTAAAAAACCTAGAAAACGTTTTCCAAACCCTCAGAAAATACAAATTAAAGATTAATCCACATAAATGTAATTTTTTCAAACCAGAGGTTACTTTTCTGGGACATAGGTGTACGGCACAGGGGCTTCTACCGGACAACTCGAAAATAGAAACGATTGAAAACTATCCAGTCCCTACTGACAAAGACGCCGTAAGACGTTTTGTAGCATTCGCTAACTACTATAGGAGATTTATTCCGAATTTCGCTGTAATAGCTGCTCCACTAAATCAAATTACGAGAAAAAAGATAAGTTTCATTTGGAATGATAAATGTCCAAACGCTTTTCAAATATTAAAATCGTGTTTGAAGTCCCCAAGACTGTTACAATACCCAGACTTTCGTAAAAAATTTATTATAACGGTAGACGCTTCAAAAACGGGATGTGGCGCAGTTCTGAGCCAAGACTTTAAAGGCAATGACTTACCCATCTATTTCGCATCTAAATCCTTTAATGATGCCGAGCAAAGGAAGCCAATTATCAAACAGGAACTTTTGGCCATATACTTTGCAATAAAACAGTTTCGGCCGTACGTATATGGAACCGAATTTATTGTAAGATCGGATCATAGGCCTCTTGTTCATTTGTTTAACATAAAAGATCCGTCCTCTAGACTAACAAGGATAAGATTGGAATTATCAGAATATAATTTTGTCATAGAATATATTAAGGGTAAGGACAACATACAAGCTGACGCACTTTCTCGTATTTCAATTGACGAATTGAAAAACCAGAACAGTAACATATTTGCCGTGACAACCCGCGGAATGTCTAAGCAAACCGAACAAAGAAGAGCGGAAGCTGATGTCAAAGTCGATAAATTACCAATATATGACAAATTTACACACGATTTCAGTACTAAAATACCGAAAATCAGATCAGAAATTTTGTACACTGAAGATAAAGTAGCGAAATTACGCATAAACGTTTATAGAAAATTCAAATTGGTACTATATGTGGGTATTTACATTGAAAACGAAACGTTACATTTAGATGAAACGATTTCGAGGCTTCAAAGGGAAGCCGTCAGTAAAAATATTCGTGTGATAGAGTGGCCAAAGGATGACATTGTTTTTAATTTTTGTAGCATACAGGAACTAAAGAACCATGGTATAAAGTTATTAGACAGAATAGAAATAATTCTAACTGATCCTATAGAGGAGGTATTCGACGAAACGAGAAAACATAATTTAATGGCAATTTACCACAATGATCCACTCTTAGGAGGGCATTGTGGCCGGAAAAAACTATATGCGAAACTGAGAACCAAATTTTATTGGAAAAATATGTCGAAAATGTGGCTACTTTCGTAAAACAGTGTAACAAATGCAACCTTAATAAAGTTAGACCAGGTAATAAAAAAAACTTAATACTAACCCCCACGCCGATTCGCAGCTTCGATATTGTGGTACTGGACACGATAGGTCCATTAGAGGAATCAAAATATAGTAACAGGTATGCCTTGACCTTAATATGCGATCTAACAAAGTATTTAGTAGCAATAGCAATACCTGACAAAAGTGCGAATACAGTGGCTAGAGCCATTTTCGAAAACTTCATCCTAGTATACGGGGTAATGGGTACGATAAAATCAGATTTAGGTTCAGAATTTAAAAATCAAGTATTGGAGGAATTATGCAAATTGCTTAAAGTTATCATAAATTTTTCAACAGCATATCACCACGAAACGTTGGGGACCATTGAAAGAAACCATAGAGTTTTCAATGAATATCTGAGAGCTTACATAGACGAGAACATTTCGGATTGGGACACGTACTTGAGATACTTTGTGTTTTTCCACAACACTACACCAAATACAGTATTTGACAATAAATTGGTACCGTATGAATTAATTTTTGGGAAAAAACCATCTTTGCCTGGGGAATTGAGGAAAAGTAAAATTGACCCAATATATAATACAGAAAACTACAGTAAAGAAGTTAAATATAGGCTACAAAGGACAAATGCATTGGCAAAAGAATTAGTTAAGAAACATAAGTTAAGAAACAAGGACTATTATAACAGATATGCAAAACCATTATCATTACAAATTGATGATACTGTTTTAGTTCAGAAACAACCATACGACAAATTAAAAAATATTTATGAAGGTCCGTACATCGTGAAAAGTATCGATGGCTGTAATGTTACTGTATATGATAAAAAAAGAAGAAAGGAAAGAACAATCCACAAAAATAGATTAAGAAAAATGTAAACAAAATGTTACCAAACAAAATACAATGTTAAGAAAATTTGCTAATTTAAAAAAAAAAATCGGTTAAAATCTTAACAAGGGTTTTAAACAAACAAAACAGCTACCGGTATTATCTACCATTTAAGAAAAAACTCTTACCTAAAATAACAATAGTAACAATTTACTCGTATATTTGTAACAACAATTATTAAACAATAAAACCGTAGAACTAACAATTCTTAACAAAATTAGTGAATTAATACCAAATTGGAAAATTCAAAAAAAAATTATTTCGTTTAGTAACTTAAAAAGAATCAATTGGAAAAATGGTAACAGTTTTGATTTAACATTAAAAACAAACAAGGATTATAGTGGGTATTTAGAGTAAGATGTTAAACACAAACTAAAAAAAAAAAAATAATAAGAAGATTTTTTTTTTAACTCAACTTATTTAAGTTTTGTTTTCCTTAAAAGGAAAACTTTTAGAAAATCATTTTTTAAGAAAAAACAATTTTTTTGTAAATAATTATTTACCAAGAAGGTATACAACTATTATATTTTTAAAAGCATATATTTATTTACTAATTATACTAAAGTATAATTATAAAAAAAAAAAAAAAAAAAAAAAAAAAAAACATATTTTGTTGAGATTTTTTTTTTAAAAAAAAAAAGCAAGTAAAGAAAATTAAAAAAAAAAAAAAAAAAATCAAATCGGAAAGTTGTGCCAAGTACTGAAGAAAAAATTCTTAAAAAAAAAAAATAAAAGAAAACAAACAAAATGTGTGATAATATATATTTTTAATAATTATTAATAAATATAAATTATTTATTACACTTACAATTAAATAATTTTTATACAAAATAATTAAAAAAAAAAATGTATATATATGTATAAAACAACATGTAAAGAAAAAGCAAGCAGTAAACGAAGAAGGTACCATCCGTTTACTCCTTTCTTTTTCTAATAAAAAAGGGGAGGTGTAATGAAATAAAATACCCATCTCTGTATAACAGAACACTTCCACTCTTTATGTATGTAATATGAACTGTCAAATAAGAAAAGACAAATAAAGACATTCAATGTTAAGTCATGAGACTAGATAGATCGTGCTTTTTCTTTATACTACGTTATTTAATTCTTTCTTTAATGCACAGGCACTTGCAATTTTAATATTTAAAAATTAAAAACACGGGAATAATTAATAATATAATTTAACTTTAAATTTATCGTGCTATTTTCCCGGTATTGATTATTGAAGGTGAAAGCACGTCTCGATGGCCATTTCGCTATCGCTTACTTAGCTCGTCAGGAAACTTCTCACAAATGTTTTAAATGAACTAAAGATTTTTGTCCAAACCATAAAGAAAAGACAAAAATCAAAGTTCAAGCAAGAACAGCAATAATCAACTTTGATTTTATTTTTCTTTATACACTGCATACGGCAGACTTTTTTTCTGCTCTTTTATACAGTTTAAAGATGTTGAAAAATAAAAACAACAAAACACTACGTTATTTAATTCTTTCTTTATGCACAGGCACTTGCAATTTTAATAATTAAAATTTAAAACACGGGAATAATTAATAATATAATTTAAACTTTAAAATTTTTTATTGTGCTATTTTCCCGGTATTGATTATTGAAGGTGAAAGCACGTCTCGATGGCCATTTCGCTATCGCTTACTTAGCTCGTCAGGAAACTTCTCACAAAAATTTTAAATGAACTAAAGATTTTTGTCTAAACTTTAAAGAAAAGACAAAAATCAAAGTTCAAGCAAAAACAACAATAATCAACTTTTATTTTATTTTTCTTTATACTCTGCATACGGCAGACTTTTTTCTGCTCTTTTATACAGTTTAAAGATGTTGAAAAATAAAAACAACAAAACACTACGTTATTTTATTCTTTCTTTTATGCACAGGCACTTGCAATTTTAATAATTAAAATTTAAAACACGGGAATAATTAATAATATAATTTAAACTTTAAAATTTTTTATTGTGCTATTTTCCCGGTATTGATTATTGAAGGTGAAAGCACGTCTCGATGGCCATTTCGCTATCGCTTACTTAGCTCGTCAGGAAACTTCTCACAAATATTTTAAATGAACTAAAGATTTTTGTCCAAACCATAAAGAAAAGACAAAAATCAAAGTTCAAGCAAAAACAACAATAATCAACTTTGATTTTATTTTTCTTTATACACGGCATACGGCAGACTTTTTTTCTGCTCTTTTATACAGTTTAAAGATGTTGAAAAATAAAAACAACAAAACACTACGTTATTTAATTATTTCTTTAATGCACAGGCACTTGCAATTTTAATATTTAAAAATTAAAAACACGGGAATAATTAATAATATAATTTAACTTTAAATTTATTATAATTTAACTACGATAGCGAAATGGCCATCGAGACGTGCTTTCACCTTCAATAATCAATACCGGGAAATATTATTAATTATTCCCGTGTTTTTAATTTTTAAATATTAACATTGCAAGTGCCTGTTTTGTTGTTTTTATTTTTCAACATCTTTAAACTGTATAAAAGAGCAGATAAAAAGTCTGCCGTATGCAGTGTATAAAGAAAAATAAAATCAAAGTTGATTATTGTTGGTTTTGCTTGAACTTTGATTTTTGTCTTTTCTTTATGGTTTGGACAAAAATCTTTAGTTCATTTAAAATATTTGTGAGAAGTTTCCTGACGAGCTAAGTAAGCGATAGCGAAATGGCCACCGAGACGTGCTTTCACCTTCAATAATCAATACCGGGAAAATAGCACGATAAATTTAAAGTTAAATTATATTATTAATTATTCCCGTGTTTTTAATTTTTAAATATTAAAATTGCAAGTGCCTGTGCATTAAAGAAAGAATTAAATAATGTAGTGTTTTGTTGTTTTTATTTTTCAACATCTTTAAACTGTATAAAAGAGCAGAAAAAAAGTCTGCCGTATGCAGTGTATAAAGAAAAATAAAATCAAAGTTGATTATTGTTGTTTTTGCTTGAACTTTGATTTTTGTCTTTTCTTTATGGTTTGGACAAAAATCTTTAGTTCATTTAAAATATTTGTGAGAAGTTTCCTGACGAGCTAAGTAAGCGATAGCGAAATGGCCATCGAGACGTGCTTTCACCTTCAATAATCAATACCGGGAAAATAGCACGATAAATTTGAAGTTAAATTATATTATTAATTATTCCCGTGTTTTTAATTTTTAAATATTAAAATTGCAAGTGCCTGTGCATTAAAGAAATAATTAAATAACGTAGTGTTTTGTTGTTTTTATTTTTCAACATCTTTAAACTGTATAAAAAAACAAAAAAAAGTCTGCCGTATGCAGTGTATAAAGAAAAATAAAATCAAAGTTGATTATTGTTGTTTTTGCTTGAACTTTGATTTTTGTCTTTTCTTTATGGTTTGGACAAAAATCTTTAGTTCATTTAAAATATTTGTGAGAAGTTTCCTGACGAGCTAAGTAAGCGATAGCGAAATAGCCATCGAGACGTGCTTTCACCTTCAATAATCAATACCGGGAAAATAGCACGATAAATTTAAAGTTAAATTATATTGTTATTATTATTATACAGATTTCAACTGCCAATAAGTTAGTCTGTTTCTGTAGTACTTCAACTCCATTCACTACATTGGCGTTGGGGCTTACTACTTTTGATTGTGTTTTTCCCATTTTTTTTAGACCATCTAATCAATTTAATTGTTTCTTCCTCTAATCTATGTTTTTCTGTTCTATCTGTTATTGTGGGAGTTTCCTCAATTCCTATAAGTTTTCATATTTCTGCTAATATTTTAATTTGTCTTTCTATACTAGTTTCTGGTTCTTTTTTTCCTCAAAACTAATTGGATTTTTGGGTTTGACCATTTTACAATTCTGAATTATTGCCTTTATTTACTTTTTTTTATTTATTTAATAAAAATAATAAAATTTGATTTGTTTAATTTCTCAAACATACATATTAATATTTAATGGTTATTTTTGTTTTTATTTATAAAAAATCTGATCGCGTTTATCTGGTCTATGCGCTGCCATTCCGAAACCGGTAAAGGGTCGCTATAGCTTAGAGGGTTACCAGCCTATTTCACCTTTGCCTGTTTTATCGAAAGTTCTAGAGAAAAATTTAGAAAAGCGCTTTTGGCAGTATACTAAAAGAAATTTTTCGGAAATACAAAATTCGTTTATACCCAGGCATGGGGTTCACACCATTTGCCACCAACATGAAGAAACTTTTAGGAAAAATCTTAAGAATAATAAACACAGTCTAGTCCTTTCCGAAGACATTAAAAAGCATTTTGACATTGTTATTTTAAAGCTCAGTGAATAGGGTTTTCCAATTCAAATTATGAGACTTTTGAAATCATTCCTCACTAATCGTAAAATTACTGTAAAAGTAAATGGTTTTACTCGAGTACGTATGCTCTGGACAATGGAATTCCTCAAGGTTCCCTTCTGTCCGTAGTGCTATACTCTATATATGCCAATTCTTTGGCCATAGAAAATTTGCATGGAATCGATTACATTGGAATTTATGCAGACAATATTTTTACCGTCTCTTCAGGTTCTCCAGAAGCAGTTTCATTTCGAACACTAATTATTAAGATACCAGAATACATAATAGGTCAAGAGCAGAGGTGCTGTGATTTCGACTCATAAATCTAAATTTCTTCACGTGTGCTGAAAAAGAAATTGCATTGAAAGTACTATCTAAACCCTTTATCTGATTGTCAGACATCTGCGACCAACAACATTCTCGCTATTTTGAGAAAATAGAATATATATCTATTCCACAAAAACCATGTAATACTACGAGATCAAATAATTTAGTAAAAGCAGACGATACTCTGAACTGGTTGAGAAAAAATAATTCCGACTCTTCATGTTTTAAGAGAATGTTTACCCAGAAAATAGTTTCCTTATCTTCTAACGAAATTTACTGTTCAGATGGCTCATTAAAAAATGGTTTGGAATCTTACGCCATAGGAAAGCAGCTCTCAAGTACACAATTTGTAACCATAAAGTAATGTAGACTACCATATAATACAGGTATATTTACAGCAGAAATGGCTGCCATTAAAACAGCCATTGATCTTGCAGCTGAACATTAACTTTAATTTGTACTGATAGTTTAAGTTCAACAAAAGCTTTGTTAAAAAATCAAAACGTCGTATACAATAATATACTTCGGCTGCAAAACGAAACACACCAAATACAAATTTATGGATTCCATCCTTATGCACGGACGATGGCGCGAAAAGAGCTTTAGGCTTATCCAGTATCACGGGTATCCCATGTATTCCTAAGAATTCTTCAACAGCAGTACCGAATCACAATAAGACGGAATTACCACAAAAACTTAACAATAGCAGATTGCGTCATGCTGGCCCGCATAGGAGAAGACAAATGCCTTTTTAACTCCAAGCACTACTTTGATAGAACCGACCCAAATTGTAAAGTTGTCCTCAGCATTTCACATCTGTTGGCTTCTTGCCCCATTTTAAAAGTTGACGAGCCACTGGAAGAAGTACTTGATGTTTAAACTTTGAAAACATTAAAAAATCTAGAGATGTCTACAGCACCACAGCATTCAAGATGTTTAGTCCACTAGTTTATAACTTTTTAAGAATATCGTTACGCTTTTCCCTTTTAGAACAAACGTACGGATTCTTTTGATTGCAAATACCACTGTGGCTCATTATAAATTCTGTACTCAAACTCTATAGCTTTTTCTGGCTGTACTTCTTTATCCTACTGGTCTTGTGAATTCTATGGTTTCGAATTTTCTAAACATGCGTTATTATTACAAACGCAGCCATTCACGCTACACTACTGTGTTACTCCGGCGAGACATGAACTACTCGATTCCTTGTTTAGTAACCTTAATTATCCACAGACATCTCACTACTCCTTTTATCCAACCCAGTCAACTTCTTAAATCCAATAGCCACAACATACGTCTGCCATACATTGTTGTTATGCTGTTACACCTTCCTGCGCTAACCGCTACCGTTCTTACTTTTTATTATAAAGGGCTTCTTGGCAATTATCTGTTGCTCTTATATTAAATTGGATGTCTGCACTAAATTATCTACCATGGCTTTACACAATAATTGTCTTTTGCCTCTCGGGAGGTTTATACTGCTGCTTCTTAATTTTAAATTGCTTTATAACAGTTATTATTTTCCGTTGTACGCATGTCCGGAGGCGGGATCGAACCCACGATCTTCAGTTTTACAGCACGCACCTCTACCAACGCAACCATCGAGGTTACTCAGCTTTGATATTATTCTATACTCACACCATTAGTGGAAGTTACTTTATTCACCACTCTCACACTGTTAACAACAACAGGCGTTGTCAGATTTTACTTTCGTAACAATATCAATTCAAACTTAATTAAATTTTTTCATACGTTGAATTTATTACTTAATATTAATAAGTTTATTTAATACTTAATAAGTTTTGTACAAACTTATTTGCTTTTGTTCCTTCTTAATTTAATTTTTATTTTTTTAATAATACGAGTACATATGATCTGGTTACGGGCGCCTTTATGTATATGTATATTTTATGAATTTATTTGTAAAAAATATTGAAAATAAATAAATAAAATAATAAATGAAAAAAATTCCAGGCAATGACAAAGCGATTAATATAAGGCAACATAGAACTATCAAATATTATACATATTAGTGAATGTGATACAAGCCTTTAAGTGTTAAAGCATTTGACAGGGATTATTATTTAATTTGAAGGAAAACCTTCACAAATAGGTACATCTATAAGGTATTTAGTGGTCGGACGTTTATTTCGAAGCTTGGTACAGACGATTGAAGCCGGCGCTTCTTAAAGTGGCATCTTGCTATACTTGTTATATACATTACAGATGCCCATTCGTCGACTCTTGCTGACGAAACAACTTTTCTTCATATCGCCGAATCATATATGAAGCATCCAGATATTTACAGGACACAGCGGTTTGATCACGATGTTACAGTAAACAAAGAGCCTGCCAAATAAAATGCTTTGTTCAGTTTCTGCCTCCATCAATAACGCAACTGAATCCATCAGTATTTTATATTACTTTATTTTTAATAAAAAATACAGAGACTAAAAATTAGTTTTAATGTTTTTGTTTAAAAATTTTGTGATTTAATTTTTCATTCTTCCCTATAGTTTATTTTATTGTATCATGGTTGCTTCTTTTTAAAATTGCTTAAGCAATCAGTTGTTCTATATTAAATGGTGTTTCCATTTTTTTCTTAAAAAGCAACAGCAGAAGAACATACAAACATCAATTTATTCCTTAAGCATCAGCAAACGTTTTTAAAATAAATGCTTTGCAGATTGCTTTGCTGCAGAAAGAAACACATAGTCAGCTTAAGCAAATATGTTCCTTTCTCTTCTTTTGCTTTTGCTTGTTGCTGTTGCTTCGTTTATAATGTTTTGTAAATGCTGAGACATTTAGTTTTTTTATTTGCTGAAAAACATGTAATCAAAACAGAGATTTTAGTGTTGTTGCTATTTTTAAGCAAGGAATTTAAACCGTGTCTATAACAAGTACATGCCGAAGTAGTTTTATTTGTGTGCGTGCATACGTATTTTTTTCAATTTTAAAAATTAAAATAAAAAAATTTACATTCAAATTTTGGAAAAACGTCAAAAAGTTTTCAATTTTTTGTTTTTTTTTGGTCCTTATAAATGGATGAACTGCTGGTACCTATTGGTAATAAAATGAAAAAACCGCCAGATAAATTTCTAAGTTATTCTGCAAAAATCAATGATACAGCACAATGCCGTTCCCAAAATTTAGTATCAACCGCTGATTGGATCTGAAACGTCAATTAATTTATACAAGAGCAAATGCTCCAAAGTAGTAGTCAAAACTAAAAACATAAAAGATTTTCTAATGGCGATTTGAAAATTGATTAATTAAAATAGCGTTCTGTTCATACTAATTTAAGACCTAGTTGTAGACAAAATAGCTTTTAAATTTTAGAAGATGTTACTGTTGAGCCAAATGTAGTTAATAATGTAAAAATAGATCCGGTAACGAAAAAGCTTTAGAATTCTAAACAATTTTGTCCACCTATTTTTCTCTATTGAGTTAACATTAAGTCATTGGTGGATCAGTTGAAACTGAAGGGTATTAAGTTTTAAATAGTAAACAAAAGTAACTTCCAAAGTAAGGTTTATCTACAAGCACATACAAAAATAATGCAACTTCTCAGAGAAAAAAGTATTAAATCATATTCGTTTAAACCTTCAGAGTTGAGACGTCAGTCTTTGCGAGGTCTTTACTAAGACTATAATATTTCTTATATTGAGACCGAGTTGAACAAAATGATACCGGAAACAGTAAAACGTCTTTTTCTAAGAAAAATAATTTAGAAACAGGACTATTTTTAGTTACCTTGAAGGACGAAAAACGTTTAGCTAATTTGTCCAGTATTAAGTTTATATTAAATAAGATTGTAACATGGGAAAAGCCAAAAAGGAACCAAAAAGTTGTTCAGTGTTATCGTTGTCAAAGTTTTGGTCACATGTCAAAGAATTGCACTAGAGCTTATGCTTGTGTTAAATGTGCTTCAAGTTACCAACCTGGAAAATGTCAGTATACTCAAAATGCTAAAAGTAAACCCTTCTGTTTCAATTACTAAGCTAGTGGTTATTCAGCTAGCTGGCGTGGTTGTCCTTCTTTCAAAAAATATGTAGATTTTAAAAATAAAAATTTTGGGTAAAGCTAAAGAGAAGATAACTTAGATTTCCAATAATGTTTCTTTTGCAATTTATTCCAGCCTTATAGACCCCATCGATCTTTTGCAAGCCATTTTAACAATCACTCTTCAAATAAGCCAAGTTTTATAAACGAATTTTTGAAAATAGCTAAAGTTATATGTGAACCAGTTTCGTTAGAAATTAAAATAATGATTTTTTTTTTAAATTTGAGGTCGACGCCAAAATTCAGATTAGGCAAGCTTACTTTGGCGTGTTCTCTAATTTTGTTTACGAAAATTTTATATTTGTTAAAAAAAAGTTAAAAAATTAAGAGAAATTGGACTAGAAGGGAAACGGAACAACTACTCAATTTAGTTGCACAGAATGAATGCATTTTTAATGTTCGTTCATTCTTATATTTAGACCGCAATAAAAAGGCGGAATCATTTAATGAAATTTTAAATGATATAAAAAAGACAGACAGCACTATAACCATTGAAGAAATAAAACGCAAGTAAGAATTTGCGGACGCAATATATGCAAGAAGTGCGCGCCGGTAAGCAATCGAAAAAAGTGGTTCTGGAGTAGCAGATGTTTATCGGCCAGAGTTATGGTATTTCCATCAACTTGGAAACCCACACCGAAACGAGAGGTAGTGTGGACAATGTAACTCGAAAGCCATCAGAAGTATGTAAATGCATATACACTTATGTGATCTAGGAAATTATATTTTTTAAATTTATTTTGTACTTTCAGTTTAAAATAGATGATATTGCATCATGCGGTTCCTGCAGCAGCAATGAAATAGAACAGGTGAATACAATTTTAGAAGTATGTACTTATGTTTGTTTGTAAAAACTGCTTTTTTCTTTAATTACATTCTTCCTCTACACTTTATATTTTAAGTTGACTGCAGATAAAAACGAAAATTGTCTTCCTAGCGGCAGTAAGAGAAAGAGTTTTATGGTGGTGCCGCCAAAGAAAAAACTCAAGGTGATTTAGTTTTATAAAAGGTAATATTTAATTATTTAAAATCAAATATTTAAATTTTATAGAAATCAGATGAAGTGCTGGAATTCCGCAAAGACTTAGATGTTTTTAAAAACGTTTTAACAACGAGAAGGACGGAAAAGTTAGGGGCTCTTGTTGTGGAAACAATGGAAGCAATTAGTCCAGAAGATCAGGAGTTCCTCTTCATTATCTGTCAAAGACATTTTGGAGTTCTCTTTAGAAGGCATTTTAGAGGAAGATGATCTTCTTTAAGTTGTAGATGTAAGTAAATTGTGATTGAGTTGTGATTTTTTTTTTGTTTTAATTTGAACAAAAATATTTCTTTTGCAAAGAATTAATTTGTTTATGTTTATTTGATCTTATTTATATCTTAATTAATTAAAAAAATTACCAAATTCAGTTTGAGAAATAATTTAATTTAATGGATTTGTGTTTCTTTAGTTTAAATGTTTTTCTTTAATTTAAAAAAATATATATATTTTTTGTACTGAATTATTATTTTGTTCTTAATTATAATTTTGTTTACTTTTTATTTTGTTTACTTAATATTTTATTTACTTATTACTTATTTTTTATTATTTTGTTTTCACTTATTTTTAATTTTAAAAATATTTGGTTAACTGCAAACTGTGTTTATTAACATTTTAAAGGAAAATAAGTAAAGATATTTAAGTAAGTAATTTTGAGCCGGTGCAAAAAGAATTATTCATTTCCATTACTGGAGAAATATTGTTGTTTTCGTTGATACTCAGCCCAATTATAAACAAAAATTCCGTGCGAGTTTTTTAACTTTTCCCTTTTCTCCAATTATAAATTTTTTCCCTTTTGATTGACTGCGGAAAGTGAAAAAAATCCGGGGGAAAAAGTAGGTATTCTAAATTATAAAATAAAAATTATATGAAAATTAACAAAACAAACTCCCTTCAAATTACTGTGATGCCACTTTTTCATTATTTTTCCCCACGGAATTCATAATTGGAGGAAACTTTTCTCGAGAAAAATTTTTTCCGTGGGAAAGAAATTCCGTGAGAATATTCATAATTGGGCTGACTATGTATACTTCTCCCGTTAATTCTGAAAAGAGATGCAATTATAAATACCAAAATTAACAATTTAATTGTCTTACTGTCACTGAAATATGTATATGAATTAAATCTAGTCCAACTTTTCTTCCTTCCTGAAATATTCAGAGAACTGCTGTCGTAAAGCTTCTGCGGCACCCTTGCGAGGATTGTAAACGCTGTATATGTTGTAAAGGCCACCAGGTGAAGCGGAAAGAGGTCTGCACTGGTTTAATAATGTTCATCATTTTTTAATAAAAAGTTATGCAAAACACAACAGGCCAATGTTATTGCTTCGACTGTTTCCACTTTCAGGTTCATAGGAGACAAAAAAACCCTTAAACGGTTTGCCAGTATGGCGAAACTCTGCTCCACTACATATCTTGAACTTGAAAGCCTTGCATTAAAAACTTGTTTTTCTTTTACTGTTGTGTGGTATGGATATGGTTTCATCACATATATTTGCATCGGGAAGGCATCATCAGCTATTACAACATATGGAAGAAGCCTGCCATTCCCTACAACAGTTTTCGGTGGCATTTCTTCATCGTTTTCCAAGACCGTCTTTAAATTGTTTTGTAAAAATACACCAGAGTCGTTGCTTCGGCCATTGCAGCCAATATCGACAAAAATAAATTTATAATTTGCATCAGCTAAAGCCATCAAAATCATGCTATTACCACCCTTATAATTATGGTAGAAAGCACAATCTTTGCGTGTCGGCCGAAAGGCTATGTGCTTTCCGTCAAGGGCGCCCAAACAGGAAATTGCCACTTTACTGCAAATTCTTTGGCAATTGCTTCCCATTCAGATGGACGACTGGGAAACCTATTAAATTGTTGTTATTAGTAGGAAGCAAAGTAGCTTTTTTGCACACATTTGTTAAACCTTAAAAAATGGTTTTAAGCTACATTGCAAAACGGAAAAAAATTTATGGTTTACAAACCCATTAGCAAATTTTCTTTATCACTGTCTTCGGAATCTATATTAGCCGCTTCTCCGATGCATTCAAGTATATCTTTATATAAATATCTTTAAATAAATTTCAAATCACTTTCACAATTACAATGAATACAAAAAAACAAAACGTCAACAAATTAAGAAAATAAGAGTATATAATTAAACTTGCTTAACAAAGTTGCCGAATGTGAACATAAAAGGCAAGTTCAAATGAAAATAAACAAAAGTGAAAATTATACTTGGGCAAGTTAACTTGCCAAAACTATTGAACCAATTCCCGCTAGATATTACTTTAAAAAACGCTAGAAACCGCTAACTAGTGAAAAAAAAACGCTGACATAAACAGCTAAAAATTTCTTGAACAATTTTTTTTACTGTTTTTTTAATACTAACAGCCAGTCCCACAATATCGAACGTTATCGTTCGCACGCTTTTTAAACGACAATCAACTGGTTTGCCTCCCACTAATAATCTTCAGCACGACAATTCGAATGAAAACCAATGCGAACGATAACGTAATCATTTTAATACAATTTTGCGTCCCACTATTTATTTTTGCAGTCATCTGTGCGAACAGAAATGTCAAAATCACTCACTTATGTTTGCATTGTCGTTTAGTTTATACCACAAAGAAAAAATTGATAAATTGAACTTAAAAATGGAAAATAAAAGGTAATATAGAATATAATAATGAAATTTTGTTTATATATGTACATACATATTAACTACATACATATATACATATGTACTTTAATATTCCAGCATTAAAAAATCAAATTTGAACCAACTACAGGCGCTAGTTGATTACATGGAAGAACACCCGCAGTTTGCTAGAGGAAATGTAACGTTTGGGAGCTCAAAAGTATCTGTAGAAGAGCAGTGGAAAACGCTTGTTAAAAAATTAAACTCGATTGGGCCTCCAATACATTCCGTTGTTGAGTGGAAAAAGGTGAATAATATTTCTGTTTTAGTTATTTTAGAATTATTAATTTTTTTGTAGTCCTGGGCGGATTTAAAATGCCGGACAAAGAAGAAAATTGCGGAGAACCAAAAGAGTATGTGCGAAACTAATGGTGGGCTATACCGCGTGAATCCTTTGTCTGAACTAGAGCAAACTGTTGACCGAAAACTGTTTCTGTCTACAGCCGCAGCACCTAGTGGCAAGGTGTTCGGATTTGTAGACAGAAATCGTTCAAAAGCTGCAGATTCTATTGATGATTGTTTTCAAGCTTTAGTTGACACACCACCAAGAGGTACCAAAGCTGTAGCGGTAATAACACCTTCCCGGCAGCAACAAAATAGTCTGCAAGAGGAGCCGTCAATTCCACAACAAACAAGTCAACCACCTAAAGAAATTCAGCCGCAACAACAACAACGACACGTTTCCACGACATTTGGATCTTCGCTCCGGAACGAACCGAGGGAAAAACACTCGACAACAGCAACAAAAACGACAACACTTTATTGAAAATGAATTTCCTATATGCTTTTCTGCAAAAAAAAAGAAAAACGACAACTGATGACCAGATATCACTTATTCGTAGACAATTAAGAGTGAATGAGCTATTGCCAAAGAGCAGGCTAATGCGACCGAAACATTGGCTGAAGCAACTAAAAGTCCTGTTGAAGTGATTAAAAGAATGGCAGATGCCGTAGAAGCCCAAGCCGAAACTTCTAGGCAAAACGCAGGTACTCAAAAACAAATTTTGAGATCAATTGAGGCATTAACGCAGCATTTAATAAATAAATAGCAGTATGTATTTATATTAAATATAAAAAAGTAAAAAACACAAATTTTTATAAAATAAAAACATATATTGAATTTAAAATTTATATTAAAATATATTAATATTGACTTTTTATTGAACAAACAATAAATAAACATTTTATAAATTAATTGCAATGTTCCGACGTATTGCAACTGCAGTACTATCGTCTTCTTCCTCACTTTCTTCAGCATCATTTGCAGTATTGTCATCAACTGATACATCAAGTGGCTCATTCGTACATTTATATTTAATGCATATATTGTGCATGGCACAACAAGCATTTATGATTTTCGTTGTTTGTTCAGGACTGTAATGAAGCCCACGCGAGCCGAGGATGCAGCGAAATCGGTTTTTTAAAACACCAAAGCAACGTTCCACTACATTACGTGTACTGGTGTGTTTCCTATTAAAGCGGCGTTCATGGTCGTCTCTCGGATTTCTAAATGGCGTCATTAAAAACGGCTTTAATTTATAACCGCCATCACCTGTTACAAAAAATAATAAAATGATAGCTTTATTGTTATACTAGCAGTGCCCACGAATTCGTTCGCGTGTCATTTCTAATTTTCTAAAAATTCAAATTTATAAAAATGTGTTGTTAAATACATATACATGTAAATGTACAGAAATGACCCCGTTACAGATTTGTTATATGTATGTATGTATATACTAATACATTACCTAGAATCCAAGTGTTTCGTTTTCCATCATCAAACTCATTTTGTAATCTCTCATTGACTACACTATGCTCCCATATAAAGGCATCATGATTGGAGCCGGGATGCCTAGCGTCAACAAACATGATGTTCATATTATGATCACAAATCTAAAAAAATAAAAATTTTTAAGGAATCAAAATCGGATTACATTATAATTAATATTATTTTCATACCACCATCGCGTTAATACTATAATATCCCTTCCTGTTAGAGTATAAACGCTTGATATTATCGCCAGGGGACTTTATACGGATGTGAGTTCCGTCTACGCATCCTATTACACCCGGAAGACCGTGCGTTCAAAAAAATTTCCTTTTATTTCTAATTGGTCTTCCGGCCGTGCTATTTGTATCCACTGTGGGCATATCCACTCTTCAAACAGCTCTAGGCATTCGGCTATTATTCTATTTACAGATGACTTTGCTGTAGAAGAAACACTTTCATTGCCCACAGTTTTTTGGCAGCTCCCAGTAGCCAAAAATCGCAAAAATGTTGCCAATTTTATATCTGCCCGAATTTGTGTGCTTCGACGTCCTGGTATCCATGCATCTTCCAAAGTAGTCAACAGCATTGCGAAGGCAGCCTTTGAAACACGAAAATTGGCCACAAATCTGAAACAAAGCAGATGGTATGTAAATGCTCATGATGATGTACTATGATGTTCTTACTCGTTTGTTGTCAACATCAGAGGAATCACGCAATTGCCTGCGAGAAATCTGCTCTCCCTCCTCAACCTCCTCTAAAAAGTGCACTGCTATAGATATGTTATTCATTTTTTCCACTTAAAAAAATTTTTCACTTAAAAAAAAACTATTTACTGTGCGATATTTTTATTTTTTGTTTGTTTACCTTTTTATTCTGTCATTTGTAATTAGCACAGAGTTGTAATTTTTATGGTACATATTATCCATTTTCGCTTTTTTTCTTTCAATTTTGCGATTAATTTAGGGTTTTGTTGATACGGTAATATAGGAATTTAGCAATGGATAAATGACTTACGTTGTGAACGTAATGTCAAGCGAACGACAAGTCGAAAGATAGTGGGACGCTTTTTCAAGCGAAAGTGAGTGACTGCTTTTCTTTCGCTTGAATTTGCGTTCGATATTGTGGGACTGGCTGTAAATGCCGCATCATAAAATAAACTTATTTTTTATGAATATGCCAATATTTGTTCATCTCTAATTAGGATTTTGATTATCTATACAAATGAGTTTCATTTTGAGAACTGGAATGTATATTAGAGGTTCCTATTAAGATATTTTAATTTTTGAATTATTTTTTGAACTGTGAATATTATAAATGAATAGAAATTATTTTGGCTTAAGTTGATTTCTTTTTAATTTCTAAAAATCTTTTTTTAGAAAAAAAATTTAGCGGTCCAGAAAGTGCAGCATTTCATTCTGCTAGCGTCTAATTTTTCTTGTTTTCTTTGGAAAATGTTCCTATTAAGTTTAGAAATTTTAGTAGTTACTAGTATTTGCTATGCAGACGGAGACCATATCTTAACCCTCTAGTACCCAAATTTTTCGTCCGCATTTCACAACTTTCTAAATTTAAACGATCGTGTTAGCTACCCAAAATGCCACTAAGTTAAAAATATATAAAAATATATAATAATATATAAAAAACAATTTTTTGGACCTCTCCGAATTATACAAAATGCAAAAAAAAACAACGGTATTTGGAAAGCAAATAAGTGAGTAACGAATTTAGCCCGTCTACAGGCGGTCTTGGGTACTAGAGGGTTAAGCAACAAAGTAATTATAAAGAGGCAATTAAAAAAAATTGAGGAATTGAGATACTTAACAGTTAAAATAGCTTTTACTATATTGGTTTGCAATTGATTACTGAGCTTTGATTTAGCTATATTAAGTTCACTAAAAATTCATTCCACTTCTACATTAGACCATGGCATGCATAATACTCGCAAGGCAAACTCAACTAGCTCTTTAAAAATTTTATTTCCAACCTAATCTTTGTATTCAAAAACTTTGTAATAAAGAAAAAGGAGTATCCATTAGATTTTTCCTTTTTATAGCATTTATATTACTAAGCTGATTTAAAATTGTTTCTATTGTTTCCGGGTTTTAACCCAGTTGTTCCAAATATTAAAAGGCATCCTCTTTTTTATTATAAATACGTTATTTACTGATAATCTGAAATGAGAGTTTCCATTAGTTAAAAAAGGTTTTATTGGCCTAACTAAAATATGATTATGAACTGTTTTTAAAACGGGACCAATCTGTCCAATCCAAACGGGACCAATCAATCCAATCCAATCTATCATATTACCAAAAATTTTTATAATTGGATCAGAAATGACTGAGTTCTGGAGGCACAAATATTTAAAAAAAAGCAACATTCAGCCGAATTATATAACCTTTTGAAGTCGGTTAAAAACAAGTCAGAGACGGATAATCTATATATTTATATAAAAGGTTGCAAACACATAATTGAGCTTTCTTTGTAAAAAAAACAAAACTCATTGTAGCTTAAAAACGCTAAAAACTCGTCAACTAAAAAAAAAACAACTTGAATGGTAATACATTTTTCAATTGGCTTAACAATAATTCACACTCATTTGTTAGAATATGTAACAATATTTCTTCTTTTCCTAATGGGTCATCATTTTTGGACCATTTCCTTCTGAGCTCTAACGTTGTTGATTATATAGATCCAAATTATGTTATTAAAAGTTTGCCTACTTTTTCAGACCATTTTCCTTTAAATTTAAAATTATTCGAGTCTGATTTGATTTTAAATCATCCAATATCTTATTTATCTTTTAAAAATACTAATTGGGATGTTTTTAAAAACGATTTGACATATAATATTTTACAAAATTTTCCTTCCGTTGATAGGAATTTGAGGAACAATGAAATTTATTGGTATATTAATACATTTACCTCGGCTGTAAATGAGTGCAGCGGTAATCATTTACAGAGAGTCGAATTAAATTCCAAAAGGTTCAAAACATCTGATTTAGTAAGGAAATTTTTAAAATTAAATATACAGATTCAACTGTTAATTATTTTAATACAAGACAGGGTAAGTAAGGAGTATATGCAAAACTTTAGTAAAAAACTTGAAAATATTAAACTAGACCCTCTTGCACATAGACAAATTTTTAATATATTAGGATATAAACGTAGGACTACAATTAGTGACTATTAAATAGCATTAATTATTATTAATGAAAGAAATAAGTTAACTGTTTTAAAAGATAATTTTTCAAAGGTTTATAGTGTAAATCATTTATAAAGGGATACTTCGCAAATAGATAACTTCTCAGAATCTTTAGATCGTAATGTTTTAATGAATTTTAATAGTCATTTTTCATTCTTAAATTTTCATAATAACAATAGATTTACATATTTTATTTGTACCCTGTCTCATTCTATAACACAAAACAATAAAAAATCTACTGGAGTAGATCAAATTTCTAATTTTATTATAAAAAGGTTTTCTATTAAAGCTTTCGAATTTTTAGTTACAATTTTTAATAATTGTTTAAATAATGCATATTTCCCAAATAGCTGGAAAATTTCTAAGATAGTTCCGATTAAAGAGAGGAATATTCCAATGATATTAACGATTTGAGGTCTATTTCTCTATTGTCGAATTTAGGTAAATTATTTGAGAAAATTGTTCGTGAAAAAATAGATTTTAGTTAGGTGGAAGTTATATATTAAATTTACAATTCGGCTTAAAAAAAAGTACATTCTACTGTGGATGCTTTATCAAAGTTTCAAAATGATGTTATTTGTAATTTGCAGTTTCTCTTGATGTTGAATAAACCTTTGATAGAGCATATCACAATGGAATTATTTTCAAAATGAATGATGTAAGCTTTGATGTCCACATTGTAAAACTATTCCTATGCTTTTTTGATAATAGACGTTTTTGTATTCAATTAAAAAAATTTCTTTCTGATTTTGGTCAAATATATTGTGGAGTTTCGCAAGGTCAATTTTGGCTGCGCATCTATATAATATTTTTATTTACGATTTCCCCCCTCCCATTTAATCAAACTCAACTGGTATTCTTTACGCAGATGAATTACTAGGCTGACTTCATAAATGCAGTTTGCAATTTAACCTTACAGTGCATTGTGTTCATAAAAACATTAAAATTTGTTTTGGCAATGTCTCATGTTCATTATCGCATGGCAATGCTTTTTAGTGCGCATTATTTGTCAATTTCTTGCATGGTTTTTATTTGTGATTCTTTCTAAACATTTAAATACACATCTTTACTGGCGGCAAAAGTTTTGTTATAGAAATGGCAAATTAGTGGTAATTTAAATCTTTTTTATATAGATATGTGATCTAACATTTAATGGTATCACGAAAAAAAAAAGTTGCTCATAGAAGTGCGTTTCAAGCATGAGCCAGAATTCATTGTTAAAAAAAAAGAAGTACAATTTGGGAACAAATAATCCGGGATATTAAAGAAATTTCACTTTTCCATTTACAAAAGATAAAACCACAAGATGCTTTGTTAACATAATGGGCACATACAAAAAAAAAAAAAAAAAACGCAACACCACCTCTGGCGAGAGCTGAACGAACTTGTGTCAATTTATGCGTTCATAAATGTATAAAAATGTTACCGCATGACCTTACAAAGCAGTGTTGTCATACAATATTATTTTGCTTCGTAAACAATTTTCTTTACAATGTAAACTGTATTTATGAAGCCAGCCCTACTCTATGCTTATCATGAATCTCTATTTGAAGCATTACAAATAGCGTCCAGACATTTAACTTTAGTTAGAAGTTTGTACGATTTTTGGGAAATAAATATAAATGCATCTAAAAGTGAATCAATTTGTTTAAAAAATTCGGCTGGTAAATATCTATACTTTGTTGAAAGTAAAGGCCGTGTCAGATAAAACTTTGCGTGACATTTATAAATAAAAAAAAGCGTAAAGCAAAAAGTATATGACACAACAAAAACTTTGACAATACTCGCGTTGTTTGTTTATCTTTCAAAAGTAGCTGGCGCGTAAGTTTTGCCATTAATTTTGTGTGTTTTGATAAAGATTAAAAATGCTTTTGGAGGATTAATTGGAAATAGTAATAATTGTGCTGCTAATGGACGAAGCATTGGAGTTATTAGGCAAAATTTCCTAACGTAGGTTTTGGGTGCGAAGGCTTTACAAGATCGCGATTACAACGGGCTTTTCGCTACTAGTTTTGATGAAGTGCATCAAGCGGATCCAGAGCAGTTTCAACAGAGTGTCCGGATGAGCCCTGCTATTTTCGATATGCTGTTAGAACTTTTAAAGAGACGTCTCACAAAAATGTCAAACAGGCCATTCATATCTGCATCCTGCAGACTATTTTTAACACTTACGTGAGTTGTTTACATCTGATTTAATAAAATATTTAATAAGATATATATGTACATAAATATGTACTATCTGTAGTTATCTGGCACACGGGGATAGTAAACAAACACTTGCTAGTGCTTTCAAGATGGACCGATCAACAATAACCACCATTATAAATGAAGTGTGTGAAGCAGTTTCAGAGGAACTCGGAATTATTTACTTGTCTCCGCCAAACAAGTATGGAAACGTATTGCTGAGGACTTTAACACCATGTGGAATTTTCCGATTTGTGCTGGTGCTGTGGACGGAAAACATATTACAATATCATGTCCACCCAATTCTGGATCCTTAAACTGCAATTATAAAGGGAATTACTCCATTATGCTTTTAGCAAGTTGTGATGCCAATTATACCTTTACAACAGTGGATATCGGAGCAAATGGTTCCCAAAGCGACGGTGGTGTATTAAAGCATTCAGGCTTTGGACAGCGATTGTTGAATGGTAACTTAGATTTGCCTGAAGATTCTTATCTACCTGGAACGTGTACTGAATTTCCCTATTTCATGGTCGGTGACGCTGCATTACCACTTAAAAACTGCATTATGCATCCATATCCGGGTTTGTACACTTACTTAAACTCTTCAGTTATAAATTTTTTTTCTATTTTGCATTTAGGGATGCGTCTATCACCTGACAGAGAAACTTTTAATAGGCGACTATCACGAGCCCGTAGAGTGATTGAGAACGCTTTTGGAATTTTAGGCGCTCGTTGGAGAGTTTTGTTAGCTCCTTTGTTTATGCACCCAGAAAATGCGGAAAAATTAGTAAAAGCTGCTATAGTTCTGCACAATCTTGTTAAATTCCACGATGGAAGCTATTGTCCACCTGATTATGTTGATCGCTTTGAATGCGACGAAGTTGTAAACGAGCTGTGGTGGAGTGAAGTTTCGCTATAAGAGACACACTAAAGGACTATATTATGTCCCACCCAATTTAATTAAAACTAAAAAAATTTTTCTGTTAATAGATTTATTTAAAAACATAAAAATAAAAACTTAAATTTCATGAATTCATAACTAAAGAAAAACAACGATTTTTGTACTATGAGTATTGAACTGTTTTACAGTTAAAAACAAAAAAATTCAGTTTAATGCAATATTACATTAAAAAATTCTTATACTACATACATATACATATTTTTTTATTTTTTTTATTTTTTAAATATTTATTAATGACAGAAAATTTATTTATTTTTTTACAATGTTATAATAATCAAAGAGTTCAGGCAGTAGATTGACCTTTTCTACTTAGAAAAATTTTTAAAAAATTACAATATATGTTATTACTAGTAAAAAAAATAATATAAAGATTAAGGCGAAAGTAATAAACAAAAACCTATTGAGGAAAATACATATACATATAAATAAAAAAAAAAATCAGTTCATTGCAATTAATTAAATTAAAAGCAGTTTTTGTACAAAAAAAAATTAAAAAAAAAATCATTACAATTAATCGGAATTTTTTGTTAAGTGACTAAAAAAGCTAAAATAAAATACATAAAAAAATTTAACTGGCATTACGGACATACGTCAAAAGCTCAATCTTAAGCCGCTCTTGGACTTCCTGTGGATTTTTTTTGCAGGCATTCATCTAGCATTTGTAAAAAGCACTATTTGAAGATGTTGGTTTCTCCACTTTTGCAGCAATAAAGCTTTCTGTTATGCTACACAATCTCTCAAATCTTTCACGTGACTCATTACCTAGGCGCTATCGCTTTGGGGTCTTATTGCTGCTACTGCTTCTCAGCCCAAAATCTTCAGGAGCATCTTCATTGCCACTATTGTTCGACGCTTGGCTGCAGGGCTGGTCATCACTCCATTTTATGTAGTGCTATAAATAATATGTGAAGGTTAAAAACGAATACATAAGCTGCAGATTAATAAATTTTACTTACTTTCTAGGAGAGATGTGTTTCGTCAAAAACCTCATGGACTCCATGTAGCACCAATCCGTCTTTTGCTGAGCAGCAGCTCCAGACTTCAATTTGCTACCTGCAACCTCACGACCAAATCTGTCTCGCGATTTTCAACGACTTTTACAGTGCTCCTCTTTTTAATATAAAAAAATAGCAAATAGCACAACACATATTTCAAAATACTATACCTGAAACTCCTGTTGAACAAGCCACTTCTTGCCAAGCCCAGTCTTTCAAATGCTTGTTACGAAAAACCGAAGAGCTTTTGTCGTAAATGCATGAGTGCATTTGGATTGCATTTATTAATTTTTCCTCCATAACAACTAAAATCATAAAAATTTTATTTTTAAGTACTTGTTGCAAAAATTACACATTAAGTTTACACTTCACTTACCTCTTTATCACAATAACTCAAAGCACAAATTTATTTTTAAAAACAATTTTACTTTAAACTAAAACACCTACTTTACATAAACCAAAATTTTGTGCGCAAATTTCCAAAAATATCAAAAGAATAATCAACAGCTGTTTGTCAAAGCCCGCAAGAAGATAAAAGATGCCCAACTTTTCATTTTATGTTACGTTAAAAGTACTTTATGTGACAAGCAGCGTTGCCACACAAGAAATTGACTTCCTACCAATAATTTTAAAAAATCCTACCAAAATCGTTCACAGCCTACCAAAAATTTAAAAATGCGTTTCTTGCACATAAAGTCTGTTATACTCACTTGGTTTTTTTCCGTAATTGTTGAGGTGGAAATTTATCTTTTGGTGATTTTTAAGATGGATGTTATGATTTAAAATAGTTTTAGATCATACTATGCAGAATGAACACCCATCCCTTTCCTGGAGCCAATCAAATTCGCTCAACCATTCGGTTCTAAATTTTTTTTTTTACTATTTCTTTACATGCAATATTAGTAAATATTTATGTAATTATTAGGTACATATATACATTTAAAAAAGTTTACTTACTTTTTCATTTTGTCTGTTAATTTTTTTAATACAAACACTTGTAAATAAGCCTTTACTCAAAAATATTGTTAACATCAATTTCATAATATTGTTCGCGTTTCTTAAACCATAGATGGCTACAGCTTTAATCATCTTTACGCAAAAAAGCAGAGATGTTTTTATTACACCTAAAACAGTTTTTTAAAACAGTGGTAAAACTATTCACAGTTATTGTTTATTTAATTCAAAGTTACATTTTTATATTTTATATTCTGAATTTTTAAGGTAAAAAATTTACTACTGCTAAAAAATTGCTACAGGAGGAAAACCTACCAAAAATTTAAAAAAATGCAACAAACCAACCAAACTACCAAATTTTTTTTTAAAAACGAAAAACTACCAAGTTTGGTCCGATTGGACCAAAGCGGCAACGCTGGTGACAAGTGGCATATAAATAAGTACATTTTATCTCAAATGTCAAAGCGAAGCAAAAGTTTTATCTGACACGGCCTTAAAAGACTGAAACTTCGTTTAAATGGTGTTAAAATACTGTTTAAAGATAAATTTTAATATCTTGGCGTTCATTTTATTTAAAGTTAATGAGCATGCGTTTGTAATGTCAGCGTTCACCTATCTATTTTTAAATTCAGCTATTCGCGGCGATTATAGGCTCTATTTGGAGTGTCATATTTTATGATAATCTTCGTTGCCTATAAGGTGTTATACGTTTTTAAGAAAATTGCAAAAGGGTTACGTTAAGGAACAGTACGCACATACTGGTCAACTAGCTAGTTTGGGAGTTATGGGCCGGGTTCTTGTTCCGTTACGACATTGCATGTACAATAAAAAAAATTACGTGCGGTTTATGTCCCCTTGTTGTAAAAGCATGAAAACAGCTTAAATTCCTCAATTAAAGTACATTCTATAAATTTTGTTTTCTTGGTGAGCTTCGTTGTTGAAGCTCGGGCTCTATACCCTCCCTAAGATCTTTTCTTCTTAAAGGCCCAGTTTGATTTTTAATTCGTTCCTGAAGCTCTACATTTTATACAAATCAATTATTACTCATTATTATACATTTCTCTTAAATTCTATCTTTATTTATAAAAACAAGTATGCTAATAAATCCAACAACAAATATTATTTCTGTAATCATGTTGATTAACCGTCAATAGGGGATTCAGAAGTATATACATACATATGTATGTAAGTATTTCATTAAGAAAAAAGAACAGAGAAATCTGATCACATTAAGAGCAATCATAATTCAAAAATAAACAAATTAAAGTAGCATGTGATAAAATTTCTTTGCTCTAAATACATTTAAGAGTACGGATAATAATAAAAGAATTAAATCAGTTGTTGAATGAGTATCAATGTAAATATAAAAAATTCATGAATGAGTATAAACATATATTAATGATCTACATTATAAATGAACGTAGTAAGCAAAAATTTAATTAGAAATACATATAGTAAAAATAAAAAAATAAAAAAACATACAGTTGGATAACGATTTCAACGATGCTGAAGGCCTTCTGCATTTTATGAATAGTGATAGATGTTTCTTTTGTTAAATTAGGATGAATAATTAAATTAAATAACTTGGGTTAATATAATATTTTATAATAAGTTGTTAGAAAATATAATTTAGTTGGAAGTTATATAGGTTGAGTAAATATTTAGTGTAAGTAAGCGTTAAGTATTATTTAATTATACATTATTTTTATTTTATCTTTTAATAGGGTTAGCGATTTTCTTAATTATTATATGTATATGTTATCTGGGTCTAATTCATATAAATGCAATACGTGTGTTAAGGTTATTTTTATAAGTAGTAATAATGTTAGGTTAATAAAACAGTTTCATATTAGATAAAGTTTTTTTATGCTTTTTTATGGTGTGGTAATATTATGTAAAGGAGGTTGTAGGAACATAAAGGAACGAAAATGATTTTTGTCTTCGAAAATAAAACGCTCGCACAATTTCTTTTGTTTGGTCTTTATTGATCCAATGTTTTTTCTTTACTAAACTTAAATTACAAAGTTCAAAATGTTTAAGAAGAATGTCAAGAATGCAATCCCGTTATAACTGAATGCATTTATTTTAATATATAAAGAGCCAACTAATGTTAATATGTATGTTTGTATAACTTATAAAAATAAGAAAAAGAGGAACAAGTAATTTTAAAGATTTAATTCGTTAATGACAAAAAATATAAATAAAAGGCATTTTATAATATTTTGATCAATCATACTGCCCCCATTGAAAGGCACTTTCAATCTGCTTCGTGAGGTAGTGGTGCAATTTTGTGAATGGATCTTCGAAGAACCCCTTTTGTTGTTTTAAGATCAACGACTCGCACCTTTCCATCATGACCTGGTATGGCTTTGATTACTCTTGCTAAGAGCCAATGCTGAGGAGGAATGTTGTCTTCATGAACGATAACTAGAGTACCCTCGTGTACATTTTCGAAACTCTTGAACCATTTACATCTTTGCTGTAAATTCAGAACATAGTCACGGTCCCATTGTAGCCAAAACTGTTGCTTCAGATATGTCACAAGTTGCCATCTTTTAAGGTAGTTAATGTTTTTGTAGCTTTAAATATTTTCATCTGGTAGTGCCATTAACGAGGAACCAATTAACAAATGGGCTGGAGTTAAGGCTTCACCATCATTCGGATCATCAGATCTGGGTCTCAATGGCCGAGAATTTAATATGGCTTTGACTTCGACAAGAATGGTTTGAAATTCCTCATACGTAAGGTTGGCTGGAGACATATCTTTGACCAAGAGCGTTTTTGTTGACTTAACAGCAGACTGCCAAAGGCCACCAAAGTGAGGAGAACGAGGAGGGATGAACGAAAATTCAAAGCCAGTGACTGTACTGTAGTGCATGAGCTCATTGATATTTGTTTTATCGAAGAATTTCTTGTTGAACTCCTTGAGCTTGGAGCTAGCGCCGACAAAGTTTGTTGCATTATCGCAAAAAAGTCTCTGAGGTATGCCACGGCGACCTATAAATCTTTTGAGACATAAAAGAAATGTATTAGTTGATAAATCTGAAACTAATTCAATATGAACAGCTTTGGATGAAAAGCAAAAAAAAAATAGCGACATATGTTTTGTAAGGAGCTTTTCCCCTTATACGATAAGAGGTATAGAAAGGACCACAAAAATCGACACCTGAGGCTAAAAAAGGAAGTTGAGCTTTAAAGCGATCTGCAGGAAGACCTCCAATTGATTGCTGCATTAATCGAGGATTATATTTGAAGCAGTGTACGCAATATCGGACGACTTTTCTAACTATTTCTCTACATTAATTACCCATACTTGCTGGCGAAGAATTCCAATGAGCGCTTTTGATCCGGCGTGTAAATGCTTGCGATGAAGATGTTCAATGAAAAGTTTTGTGAAGCGATGCCCCTTAGGAAGAAGAGCAGGAAATTTTGCTTCATATGGCAACGGAGAATTTGCTAGCCGACCACCCACTCGAAGAATTTGCAAATTTGCCCTGCAGCACTGTATATTGTCGAAGAACGGGGCCAGTTTTTGAAAACTGGTTTTTAACTGTTCTCCCTCGTTAAGCAAATTAATCTCTTCTTTGAAAGTTGATTGTTGGATGTTATAAACGATTCGATAAAAAGCTGATTGTAACTCTTCATGGGTCACGAAGGGATATCGTTTTTCTTTATAAACGGCTCGATGAATAAAGGCTATGATGCGAAGAATTCGAAGATATGACGAATTACGAGAAACTAAGTGATCAATTATTGATTCAGAGGTATTAGTTGTTTAGAGTATAGTCTTTCTCATTTCTTTTTGAGGAAGTTCTGTGTTTTCAATATTTCCTTTAGGCTAGCTTGTTTCTGGTTCTGTAAGAAACTAAGGACCGGAGAATCCTATTGTATTGGAAAGTTCTTGGGCAAGACAACCCCTCGACACAATATCTGCTGGATTTTGCTTTGAAGGCACATGCATCCACGTTATGTCATGAGTTAAGTTTCGTATTTCTGATACGCGGTTAGCGACAAAGCAAACATAGGACGATGAGTGGTTAGAAACGATTTTCGAATCTGACCAAAAGTCAATACGGTACTTTAAGCAGTCAAATGTAAGTTTAATTTTATCCCACGTTCGACTTAGCTATAAGGTGGCGCAAAGTTCTAAACGAGGCAAAGACTGTTCAACTACTGGCGCTACTTTCGATTTTGCAATGAGAAGCGTTGATTTGTGCTTGTTTTGATGAGCAAAGCGTATATAAAGACAACAACCATATGCCAATAGAGAAGCATCTGCAAATCCGTGAATTTCACAGTTTGTTTGCTTGGAAGTTCCTACAAATCTGGGAATTTCGATTTGGTTGCTCAATGGAAGACTTTGTTCGATTTCTTTTCACCGAGTTGTCAAGCGGGTATTGAGAGGCGAATCCCAATCCAGTTTTTGTTTCCACATTTCTTGGATTAACATTTTGCAGGATATCACAATAGGGCTAAGCAAACCTAAAACATCAAATATTTTTGCCACAGCTGATAAAACCGATCTTTTTGTGGGGCTTTCGATAACTGCTAGATTAAAACGAAAACAAAAAACATCTTCCTGGGGTTTCCATGACATCCCCAGAGCTTTGGTGATATACTCATTATTAGTTTTGAACTGCAATTCTTCGTTACAAGGAGCAACATTTGGACAGTTCGAATTCCATTTTGTAACTGTAGACCAGCTTTTTGTAAAATTTCGACAATTTCTGATTTTTTAACCAAGAGCTCGGAAATGTTATCTGCCCCCGTGAGCAGGTCATCTACATATAAGTCTTGCTTAAGAATTTTTGAGCCGACTGGAAATTCATTTTTGTAAAAATCAGCAATAAAAAATAAACCTTTGGAGTAGAGCAATCGAATCAGAAGTTTTGTTTCTCCATAAAATTAATTGAAAATTTGGATCTCTTTCATCTACTCAAAACTATCGATACATTTTGCATATATCGGCCGATAAAGCTATCTTGTTTAATCTAAATGCTAAAATTGTTATTATTAGCTCCTGCTGGATTGTGGGACCAACCATTAGAGTTTCATTCAAAGATATGTTGGTAGATGTGCGACATGAGGCATCAAAGACAACTCGTAGCTTTGTTGTTGTGCTTTTAGGACGAATAACAGGATGGTGAGGAATGACATAATGCCAAAAATGACATATGGCCAAGTTTAATGTATTCGTTCATGAATTCAGAATACATTTCTCGTAAGTTATCATCTTTTAAAAGTCGTTTATCTAAGAATAAAAAACGTCTACAAGCTATTTTGAATGAGCTACCAAGCTGATTAATTAAAGGCTTAAATGGCAAACGAACCTGAACCTTACCATTTGAATCAAAAGTGGTATTTCGAACAAAATGTTCTTCACACTGTCTTTCTTCTTCTGTGACTATAGATGATTGTTGAGTGAACTCCTCAACCTCCCAAAATGATCTTAGTAATGAGTCAAAATCCTCGGGGTTTGTTACAATATGACAGGATAATGCACGATGTGGACCACGAATGTCCACACTGCCACCAATTACCCAACCAAGAGTTGTGTTAATAAGACAAGGCAATCAATGACCGAGAGAAACCTTGCCATCAAGAAGCAAATCAAAGAAAATCTCAGAACTAATTAACATATCAATGCGTTGAGGAATATGAAACTGTGGGTCTGCTAATTCAATATCATTGGGAATGTTCCAATTTTCTACCATAATTTGTTCCGCTGGATGATGAGACGATATAGATTTAGTGACCAAAAAAGTTGTTGTCCATTCTTATTCAGACACCCGAGATTTAATTGAAGTAGTAACCATATACTTTTACTGAGTTCGAATTTCGGAAACACCTGAAATTTCTTGATTTGATTTATGTTGTTTGAGACGAAGACGATTGACCGCTTCTTGGGTGATAAGATTGACTTCTGAACAGGAATCTAGGAGGGCTCTAATAGGTTGTAGGGTGCCAAAGGAATCTTTAGCAAAAACTATAGCTGTTGGAAGCAAATTTATACGACGACCTCGTATAACAAACGATGAACATTTTGTAAGATGAGTCGAAAATTGATTAGCTTGTTGTGGCAACACTGTTTAATGCGACGACGAAGAAGATGACTTAAAAGGCGATGAATATGAAAACTTATGTGATGAGGTTGACGAAGAAGGTTGTTGAAGCGATGATTTTAATGGGAGTTGATGTTGAAGCGGAAAAGGCGAAGAATCGTTTGAACTAGGTTTAAATTAAAAGTCTGAGTTGTATAAAGTTGTATGATGCGATACTCGACAAAAACGACAGCGAGATTTCGAGAGACATTGAGGGACTAAATGACCTTGTTTAAGGCAATTTATACATAGCTTTGAACCCTTGACAAAATCGAAACGACGAGAAATCGGTAGCGATAAATAACTTGAACAGGTTGCAGTATAATGTTCTTTTGATTTGCAATATTCACACATTATTGCAGAAACGACGAACGATGACCCAAAGCGTTTAGAAATTTGTTTTGATTTAGTTTCAAGAGGTTGACATAAATCTGCTTCTGTGGCACGACTTTCCAGAAACTGACAACGACGGCTAAGAATCGAAAAGCAATTATCCCATGACGGCAGAGATTTAAAATCTTGTTTTTCATCGTAGACCTTTTTTGAGTCCCCATCTATTTTTGACAAAACTATATGTATTATGACAGCATTCATTACATCTAGCTCAGATCCCAAAGAAAGTAATGAATTGCGAAGAGCTGAAACATTGTCTATGATTGAGCGAAGCCGAGTGGCGTTTGGTTTAGACATGGGGGTAATCGAAAACAATGAATGGATATGGCCGATAACAATTAAGGACTTGTTATCGTATCTTTCTATTAAGCTATCTAAAGCCTTTTGGTAATTTGATTTCACGACGTGAAATTGTTCAGTAACTGCCAAGGCTTGACCAGATAAACAGTTGAGTAGAGAATTAAATTTATCAATTATTGGAATACTTGTTTCATTATTAACTAATGTGTTAAATGTACTAATGAATCTCGAAAACTCCGAATATTTTCCATCGAATTTCGGTAATTTTATTTGTGGCAGACGATTCTGATGTGCAATAAACGGTTGAGTTATATTTAAGAAACTTTGTTCAACATCATTAGAAGATCGTGTACTATTCATGAAACCTACCAATGGAGCCTTTGCGGAAATAAAAAGTTCCTCAATATCTGATCGATTTGTGTCAGACTCATCCAACTTCTCAATTTGTGACTGGATATGGCTTATTTGCTTAAAATATGATTCAAGGATTTGAAGTCGGCACTCGAGTATAGTAAAATCTGACGAACCACCATCTTTCTCAATTTTTGACTTCATTTGTGTAATATTTCGTTTCATTGTTGAGCGTTGTTGCTTTAAAGATGGAAGCAAACTGGGTCCGGAATCAGATTTATCATTGGCTATGTTCTCAGTGCTCATTTTTTAGACAAATTAAAAAAATTTATGTTAAAATTCTTTTAATTAGGGAAAAACTTATAAAAATGTAATTCAAATTGGTTCAGTGTGCTTGAAAATCGGTTTAGGTTGCTCAAAAGTTGATAAAATTACGTTAAATGAGTATTAAATTGATTGGAATCCAATATGAAGCAAAAGTACCAGTTTTTTATGCTTTTTTATCTTGTGGTAATATTATGTAAAGGAGGTTGTAGGAACATATAGGAACGAAAATGATTTTTGTCTTCGAAAATAAAACGCTCGTACAATTTCTTTTGTTTGGTCTTTATTGAACCAATGTTTCTTCTTTACTAAACTGAAATTACAAAGTTCAAAATGTTTAAGAAGAATGTCCAGAATGCAATCCCGTTATAACTGAATGCATTTATTTTAATATATAAAGAGCCAACTAATGTTAATATGTATGTTTGTATAACTTATAAAAATAAGAAAAAGAGGAACAAGTAATTTTAAACATTTAATTCGCTAATGACAAAAAATATAAATAAACGGCATTATATAATATTTTGATCCAACAGAGGTTCAGATTTTCTGTTGGTCACTTAAGAAACAAAGCCTGGTGTATTATCCTTGCGAAATTAGGCGCAATTTGTTTTTGGTGATGCGGGATGATGCTAATCTTGGTTTCACATATGAAGTGATGTTTAGTATTGGAAGAAACAATAATATTAATTGTAAAATTTCGTTCTTCTAGATGTTACCTTATAGGTTATTAAAACGTGCTCTCGAGTGACTTACCGACCACATGGGTAAATATAACCCCAATTTATGGCACAAGGTGAAAAGGTCACTCGAGAGTGGTATTTGTTGTTGAAAATTCTATAAATTAGATAAAGTGGATAAAATTTCGCTTTTATATTCTGCAACTAACGCTAATAATTACCTTTCTTTTCAGTATGGTAAATGTATGTTAAATATATTTAGCTCCGGTAGAAAATGGAAAACTTTCGGTACCCGAAGTTTATCCCAAGTATGGCTTTTTTATGTTTGCTGCCCGATAAATTTAATTTTAATATACTTAAATAACTCACTGAATTTTTAATAACTTGATTAAAATTTTTATTTCAACCGTAAGTTAAATTAATAACTTGATGTTTATCGCTCGGCCACAAAAAGTAAAAGAACTTCTCGTGGTATTTTAACTTTTCATGGCGTGATCAGTTTTGTAATAACTTACATATGTATATGTATGTAATACTTCATTGAAATATATCTATAAAAGCTTTTTCGTCTTGTCACCTTGAGAAGGGCAAAGAAGAAGAGAATCGAATATAGGCCTAATTAAATTATATATCTCTTTTAACATGTATATACTTATATAATGAGTCGACATTTATACATACGTGATAAAATACGCTGCTGAAAAAATATAAAGCTTTTATTCAAGCGAGAATTAGTTAATAATTAAGAAAGTTAATAATTAAATTATACAACATTCTTTTGTTTTGTTTTTCTTCCCCAGGCAAATAAATTTTTCTGATATTTACAGATAGTTAGTTAAAAAAAAATAAAGTTGTGTTTCTGCATATTTCAAAACAGATTTTAACGAATTATTTATTTAAATATTGAACAGAAGCTGAAGTCAGATTCGAATGTCTTTTGCATGAAATTTGCCGAGGTTTTTCCCTGTCATATCCTGCAATTCATGATAGTTTGTTCCATATTTGGCAACTACTTTTGGCCTTTAGAAATTGATTCGCTAATTTACTATTAAAGTGATCTATAGATTTTGACTGCGCAAAATTTCGTCTATACACTTTTTGACCAGGCTCAAACTGAACTTGGCGAGATCGTAGGTTATACGTCTTAACATTTGACTCATACGATTTTCATATATTTACCCCGTGCTTTTTGTCTGATAGGCTTAAATTTTTCATCTGTTCTTAAGTCCATGCTGGCCTCTTCTAATAAGTCTAGTAATCGCAGCAACTTGTATGACTGACCACTTTGCAACATATTCTGCACAAATAAAATAGGAGAAAATCCTGTACTTACGTGTACAGAACTTCTAAGTGCACAGCTAATAGCAGATTCTCATCCCAGTTTTTATGAGGTTTGACAAAAGCGCGTGTAGCGGCTAAAACAGATCGGTTTACACGCTCACTAGCGTTGGCTGTGAGATTGTTGAAAACCCCGTACGATTTAAGAAAATCTCTAAACAAATTTGATTTGAATTGCATCCCATTATCTGTGGTGATTGACTCGGGAATGCCAAAAATGTGTAAAATGCGTATCTCTAAAAATTGTACAATAACTTTGGCCGTAAATTTTTTAGTTGGTTCCAAGAAGTGGAATTTCGCCATATGATCTAAGACAATTATTATACCAGTGTTACCTAATGATGATCTGAAATAAGGGCCTAATAAGTCACAATACAGTTTCTAAAAAACTCGGACGGAGGTATTTGGTTTACCCATAGGTGGTAGTAAAATTTGGTTTAGTGCCTTAGTTTGTTTACAAGTTCACAAGCTCGTACATATTCGGCAACGTGTTTGTTCATTGGGGCCAGAAGAAAAATGTTTTCAACCGTCTTAAAGTTTTGCCTATGCCTTCATGTGCACAAAGTGGATGATCATGAGCCCTTTTTATTAAATTCTGCGACAAAGGCAATGGAATCCAAAGTTTCCAAGCCATTTGTTCTTGAACGTTGTCGCCAGTAGAGTATTCGACTTTTTTTTTTAATATAAAACCATTTTCTATTCGAATGTCAGGTAAATATTTTATTTTGGTCTGAAGCTTAGAAATTAATAATAAGTATTCTGGAGACTTAAATTTTAGTGATTCTAAATCAATATCAGCAGAGTCTTTCATTCCATTCTCAAAAATTTCCTAATGTTTCTTAACAAAGTATCTTCATTATTCTTAGCAAACATTCTCGACAAGGAGTCTGGGACTATATTCTGACTGCCTTTTCTGTGACGTATTTTAAAATCGAAACCCTGTAGCTTCAAAGCCCATCTTGCTAGTCTCCCATTTAGATCGCTCTGACTCATTAGCCATTTAAGAGATGCATGATCCGTTACTACCTCAAAACTGTGGCTCTCTATATATGCTCTAAATTTCTTGATAGCAGTCACTGCAGCTAAGCATTCTTGCTCTGAGACGAAATAATTTCTTTGAGCAGATGTACTTGGCTCATGTAAGCTACGGGAGCTTCGTCACCGTTGTCTGTGCAAGTACAGCCCCTATACCAGAGTTACTCGCATCGCACTGAATCGAAAAAGGACGGTGAAAGTCGGGACTGTGCAAGACCGGTGCAGAACATAAGGAATTTTTTAAATCTTCAAAGGAAGATTTAGCAGCATCAGACCAAATAAATTTACTTTTCTTTTGTAACAGGTCTGATAACGGTGCTGAAACTGTCGGAAAATTACGAACAAACCGTCTGTACCACCCACAAATTCCGTCTGTGACGCACAGATTTTGGTAGCGGATAATCCCTGATTGCTTGTACTTTTTCCGGGTCTGTTTTTATAGTACCGTGCTCAATAATATGGCCTAAGTATTTTACTTGTTTTAGAACGAACTTGCTTTTTTCAATATTTATGGTCAATTACGCTGTTCTTAAATGGAAAGCAACTTAATAGAGGAGTAGAATGTGCTCGTCGAATGTTTCAGTTATTAGCAATAAATCATCTAAATATATCAGGGGTGTCATAGAAACTGATCTTATCGGAATTGGATTTGAAACCGACAAAAAAAAAAATAGATTAGTGTCATGAAATCCAATGTTATCGGTTTTGTTATTGGAAATAAACCAAGCAGCAAATAGCTGTCGATTTTCTTTATTGTAAAAAATTAAAGTTGTTAAGATCGTCGTTTTTAAATTAATTTTGTTCTGCAGGTAGATTTTTTTATAAATGTGAGTAAAATATTGGTTGTTTTATAAAAATAAATATTTATGTACATATATATAATCGAAAACAGGGGAAAGCATAAAAATAGCACACAAAACTCTATTATTATGGACTTTATGGAAAAATATCCGGACTTGGTGCAGGGGATTCACAAAGCGTGATAAGCCAACTGTGGAGTCGCTTTGGCAACAGTTGGCTGAATCACTAAATGGCGCAGGCCCACCGCAGAAGGATGTAAATGGATGGAAAAAGGTAAGAAAATATATGCCAAATACCATATCCTGTTATTAAATTGTGTTGTTTTATACAGACGTGGACGGAATGGAAAAGCGATGTCAAAAGAAAGCTCGCACAAAACAAAGCAGAGTCCAGAGCAACTGGTGGAGGACCATATTCAAAGCATCAGCTTACAAAAAGTGAAGAAGCCATTATACGTGTATGTGGCATTTGGCAATCGGTGGAAGGTGTTGCTGGTATTGCAATTGGCTTGGCTGAAAATGTAGGTGGTGAGAGTGAGGAAGAAATACCGTCAACATCGTCAAAACGTCCACTGTCTCCACTTTTGATGAGTAGCACTCCAAAAAGGTTCAAAATAGAAAACGCTGGGGAGCGACTAAAAAAGTTTTTGAATGCTATTAAAAATAGCGGGTATATAGGGCGATTGAGAAGGGACACGAGTCTGTTAAGAACGCAGTCGAACAACAACAGCTGATTCGAATATCGGTTTTGTTTGCATTCGAAAGTAACAAAACCGACTTGGTTTCATGACACCAAATGAAACCAATATTGTTTTGCAAAACCGACAATTACCAAAACCGACTTGGATTCTATAACACCCCTGTATAAATACTTTATTTCTTAAGTACGCAGGAATGAACTTATCCATCAGCCTGGACATCGTCTGTGGAGCGTTGCACAAGCCAAAGGGCATGGTAACGCAATGATATAATGGACGACCAGGAACAGTAAATGCGGTCTTCTCCCTTGAATCCTCATCTAATGGAATTTGCCAAAAGGCATCCTTTAGGTCAAGATTCGTAATAAATAATGCCTTTGGAAACCTATTAAGGATTCCATCGATTAAGCATGCTTCACTTTCGAGCTTTTAAGTTTCCTGGCGTCCAAACACAGACCCACCTTCCCAGGCTTGCGCACCATTGCCAACGGCGAGGTCCAAGGACTTTGAGATTCCTCGATTACCCCTAATTGAATCATTCTATCAATCTCCTTATATAATAAATTTTCAATGGCTGGCGATACTGCAAAATGTCTTTGTTTTATGGGCTTACTATCAGCAGTATCAGTTACATGGGAAATTAAAGTAGTTCTTCCCAGGCCTGTTTTTGAGTATGAGGGAAAAGCAGCAGACACATCATGAGTTTCGCTATCAGTATTTTTCTTCTCAAGCGCAGTAAACTTTAGTTCTGATACATTTTTTACAAATAAATCACGAGCTAAGCCAAATGCTCTTACAAAATCTACGCCCAAATACAAATTTTGACTCAAACCAAGTATAATCAGAAATTTTAAATTTTCCTCTAAATCCAACGCTTGTTTCCACACTACCGACAGTAGGGTGTTGTCTGCCGTCAGCAGTCCTAAGTAAAATCTTTAATTTTTGAAAAGGATATTTATTATTATTACTAAATTCTTGGGCATACTTAGATGCAATGCAAAATACGGTTGCTCCTGTATCGATCATACCTACTTTGTCTTCATTAACTATTCTTATAGTTGCAAATGGTCTCAAGTCATATTTACTTTTATCTGAAACTATAGCTGAACAAAAATTTTTCTATTGTGAATTACATTTTTCCAAAATTGTCTCAATCTTTTTGTGGACCGTTTCACCTTTCTGAAAATTCTTTCACTATATATAGAGCCTTATTATATATCCTTAAATTTGCTTCATTATATTTTTTTAATCTAATATGATATGGTTTCAAATAGGTAGGTACAAGATTGTGTTTAATTTCTTTGTCTTCTACTTTATTATTTTGAATTGGAGTGCGGAGTACCAAACATACATTTGAGTTCCTCTGCATTGAGATTTTCCCTTCATCGGAGGGTTGAACAAGTTTTTTGGAAACTTATTACAATTAATACAGTTTGGCTTAAAAATATTGGGTGCACCACAACCGTAACAAAACACTTTTCGCTCTCCTAAACAAACTTCAAATCTATGGCCGCTTTCCGAACAATTCCAGCACATAATATCTTTTATTTTATAAATAGCTAAAATTTCCCTATTACAGGAAGAATCGACTTCTAATTCTGATATACTTTTATGTGGTATATACGTTCTGTTTGTTCTATATCTACTAAGCTCTTCTTCAAGGATTTTGTGTTTTCTAACAAAATCTCGCAAAGCTGAAATGGAACTAATATTAAAATGTAAAATTTCTTTTCTAACTTCTGGCCGTAAGTAAGGTTTTAAATTTTTAATTAAATCATATGAATTTATAGGAGTTTGTAAACGATCTGTTAGTTGTAGGATAGCCTCATAATAAGAATCAAACTTTTCTCCATATCTTTGTTTTCTGTCACTTATTTGCTCTCGCAGATCAAAGTCAGTCCATGGGTCCCTAAATTGAAGTCTAAGTTCTCTGCATAAGACTTTCCAATTGACTTTATTCACTGTAGCGTGAAAACGCCAAAACCAGTCAGTGGCCTTATCGCTAAACAAAAGGTGTATGTGTTGGCATAGTGTGTCAAAATCTCCTCGTAAATTCTGAAGAGTTAAAGACTGGACTCGATGAATAAAATTATCGACAGTTATCATAAATTCTTCCTGACCACTAAATTTCAAATGCCAACCTTATGATATAATTGAAGATATTTTATCCGGAGTTCAATTCAAAGCAAAATTTGGATTGTTAAAATGACTATTATACCCAAAGATATTTCTATTAAATGAATTTCTGGAGATATTTTCTCGACTTCCAATGCTGTTACGGTTTCCATAATTGTTACGTGACATATTATTATTTGACTCATTAAAATTATGATTTAAATTTATATTAGCCAACTGTTGCCGTATTGCCTCATTAATGAGAAATTGTATTGACTGATCGCTTACATTTTGTATAGTCTGTATATTGTGATAATTTTGATTGTGAAATATTCAGCATTTCGTCCAATGACATTCCCCAGCTTTTACCATGACTATCTTCATTAGACGTTCGGTTTGGTGTCCCAGACCATTCTAACACATTGCTCTTAGGAGGCCTACCCCTCTTATTCGCGGTTTTAGGTATAGCACCTGTGTTAGTACATGCAATGTCAGGAGTAACCTGAGCTTGAGTTTTATTAATATTTTCTAGTATATTGTAGCATGCTGTAGCACAAACAGGGCAACTTTGAGTTTCGTTAAGTGCTTTAACAATACAAGACTTGTGAAAATGTATGCAGTTCTTGCAAATTTTGGGACCCACGTTGGGCGCCATTTCTACTGTAATGTCAGCGTTCAACAAAAATTTCTCGTGGTGCAGTTCGGGAGTTATGGGCTGGGTTCTTGATCCGTTACGACATTGCTGTACAATAAAAAAAAATTACGTGCGGTTTATGTGCATGAAAATTATTATTAACTTAATTAAAAAATAAAAAAGTAAAATATACAGCATTTTTATCTCACAGCTTATTTTATGCATTTACTTCTTTTGGTAACCATACTTTCAGAACGCGTTGTCTAACGAAAATTTATTTTTTAGGTTGTGTTGTAAAAATTTTTCGTAGACCTTGGTGTGTAAATATCTGTTTGATTATGCTTCGGCTTTTTTATGATCCTCAAATTTAATAAATTACAAAAAACTCCTTTTTTGTTTTTTTATTAAATAATTTATTATCCAATATTTCGACCAACTTTGTTGGTCATCTTCAGGGAATTTTAAACTAAGACAATAAATACAAATATAATAAAACAATTTTTCACAACATAACAAACAAATTAACAATTACCTAAATGTTTTTTTTGTTTTCTAATTTTTTAAGCACTAGGTCAGTTTATAAATAATAACAAATGTTTATTTATATTTTCAATATTTCGCCACACCTTTGGGTGGCATCATCAGGAAACAGGAAACAAAAATTAAATTTTCTTTTTTTTAAAATAACAAATTTAAATTTAAAATTCTATTTTTTTAAATAACAAATTTAAATTTGTTATTTTAAAAAAAAGAAAATTTAATTTTTGTTTCCTGTTTCCTGATGATGCCACCCAAAGGTGTCGCGAAATATTGAAAATATAAATAAACATTTGTTATTATTTATAAACTGACCTAGTGCTTAAAAAATTAGAAAACAAAAATTAACTAAAAAGGTCAAAAAAACATTCATATATAATTACCTAAATGTTTACATATATCAGTGTCGTCTGTTGTTTATTATTTAAGCTTATGTCACTGACTGTCTTTTTTGTTTTTCGTTTCTATGTTTGTTGATTGTGTATCGATATACATGAGCGCAATTGTCCGTATCTGTTTTATAGTTAATTCTTTTTCCAATTGGAATATTTATTATATGCAGCATCTCCTGCATGTATCTCTTTGATGCATTACTCTCTTCAATTAATATTCTCACTTCTTTAAAATTTGGTTGATGTCCAGTTATTGCACAGTGGGTTGCAAGGGCAGTTTTATGATTCGATTGTTTGTCAGATTTTAAGTCGGATTTGTGCGATGATAGTCTTGTCTTTAATTTAGTTTTTGTTGTACCAACATATACTTTTTGGCATATGTCGGTTTCGTCACCATTGCATTTTATTTCATATACTAAATTAGATTTATCCATTTTGTCTAATTTACATTTTGTATTGGTAAAAAGTTTATTGGTCGTATTTATTGGTTTTATCGCTAGTGTATATTTTTCTTTATCATAAATGTCCGAACGTTTTAATCTGTCTGATAATCCGGGTATATAATCTGTTGATTTATAAATTTTCGTTGATCTTTCTTGGTCTCGATTTTGAACTGATGTGTTATTATTTTTAGTTTTAGTCACAAAATCAATTAATTTATTTATTGTCTGAAGTGGGTAACTATTTTGACTCAGTATATTTCTAATTATCTTCTTATTTTTTTCGTGGAATTTTGAGTTACTAATATCTAATACCCGTTTTATAAAATTCGTTGCCGTGTTTATAATTATATTCCTAGGGTGTTTTGAATAGAAATTTATGAGTCTCTCAGATGCCATAGGTTTTTGGTGCCAGTCAATTACGATCTTGTTTTTATCCCTTATTATTAATGCGTCAAGGTAGGGTAGTGTGTTATTAGTTTCTTTCTCCAGTGTATATTGTATTTGTTTATTAAATGTATTTAAATTCATTAATGTTTCGTCAACTCGATCAATTTTTAAAATTCCAAATAGGTCGTCCACATATTTTGTCATCATTCTCGGTTTTGTGTTCTTTTTTCCTAAAACTGTATTCAGTAATTCCTCCATAACTATATCCGCTATAACTGGTGATATTGGAGATCCCATTGGTATACCCTTCTTCTGGTCATAAAATATTTCATTAAATCTGAAGTATCTGTAATCTCTTATGCAAAACTTTACCATCTCCATAAATAGAAGTTTTGGAATTTTTGTATGTTTTTGTAATATTTCCCATTTGCTTTCAATTGTGTTCAACGCCAAGTTAACCGGGATACTGGGAAATAATGAGATAACGTCAAAGGATACCAGTATCTCGTCGTCTTCAATTCGAATATTGTCTATTTTAGATCTTAATTCTTTTGCGTTACTTATATTATATGCTGAGTTTATTGTCAAGTTTGATAATATGTTTGTGATATATTTGCTTAGTCCGTATGAAGGTGATTTTTCCGATGAGCAGATTGGTCGTAGTGGCATATTCTCTTTATGAATTTTCGGTAATCCATATATCCTAGGTGGGACAGCTATCTTTGTTGCAAGTTTATTTTTCTCAAATTGATTTATGAGATTTAAGTTAAACAATTTTTCCACTAGAGCATTATTCTTATTTTGTAGGCTTAAAGTAGGATCTCTCTTTAGTCGTCTGTATGAGCACATATCGTCTATAATACTCTTCATTTTTAACACATAGTCTTTTTTATTCATTGCAACAGTCTTATTGCCCTTATCCGATTTCAATATGATTAAATCTTTGTTATTTCTTAGGTATTTTTCAGTTTGAACCACGGTATTCAATATTAGTGAGTCTCTTGCATCTATTTTGATTTTCCGCTTATAATCTTCCAATAATGTCACGAACTTAATTCTAGCTGTTTCTTGTTTCTCTTTATCCCTTATTGTTTGTATACATTGTTCACCGTCAGTTATACTACGAAACAATGGAAGAGTAGTTTTAGTAAATGGAAGTGCAAATTTAGGTCCAAGAGATAATAGCCATTTAATGTTGGAAGGTATTATTTTTTCTGTTGTATTAACAAACCAATCTTTATTGAACTTCATGTTAATTTTCTTCATTCCTTCTTCCCGTAAATTTTCCAATTTCCTTTTTTGTCTCATATTGTTCCTGTTTTTTATATTTTCATAAATTGTCTGTTCACTTAATATAAGAGTCCTGCTGTCATTTTCTCTTAACTTATTAACTATAATCTCTCTTAAACTATTTATAGTATTCTGATTCTTATGTATTTGTTTATGTTTATGTTGTATTAATAATCTTAGAATTATATTATGAAAATTATAAAGGTGTCTTTGTAACGTTTTGTCCAGATCATATGTTACATTACCGTTTTTCAAGAAAATATTGTTTATATTGTTTGTAGTCTTAAAGATGAATCCAGGTATTAGTCCAATTTTCTTGCATTTAATGAGAAAAGTAGTTGAAGATTTTAAATTAGCCATTTGTTTGTTTAGCTTTGAAAACCTCCTTATTATATTAGTTGTTTTAATGTCATATTTGTTTCTGATGTTGTTATATAGTGCCATAGTGACTATGTTTTCGGCGTGCCTTCCGTGTTTTTAAGTTGTGTTGTAAAAATTTTTCGTAGACCTTGGTGTGTAAATATCTGTTTGATTATGCTTCGGCTTTTTTATGGTCCTCAAATTTAATAAATTACAAAAAACTCTTTTTTTGTTTTTTTATTAAATAGTTTATTATCCAATATTTCGACCAACTTTGTTGGTCATCTTCAGGGAATTTTAAACTAAAACAATAAATACAAATACAATAAAACAATTTTTCACAACATAACATAACAAAGATGGTAATGTTTTGCATAAGAGATTGCAGATACTTCAGATTTAATGAAATATTTTATGACCAGAAGAAGGGTATGCCAATGGGATCTCCAATATCACCAGTTATAGCGGATATAGTTATGGAGGAATTACTGAATACAGTTTTAGGAAAAAAGAACACAAAACCGAGAATGATGACAAAATATGTGGACGACCTATTTGGGATTTTAAAAATTGATCGAGTTGACGAAACATTAATGAATTTAAATACATTTAATAAACAAATACAATTTACACTGGAGAAAGAAACTAATAACACACTACCCTACCTTGACGCATTAATAATAAGGGATAAAAACAAGATCGTAATTGACTGGCACCAAAAACCTATGGCATCTGGGAGACTCATAAATTTCTATTCAAAACACCCTAGGAATATAATTATAAACACGGCAACGAATTTTATAAAACGGGTATTAGATATTAGTAACTCAAAATTCCACGAAAAAAATAAGAAGATAATTAGAAATATACTGAGTCAAAATAGTTACCCACTTCAGACAATAAATAAATTAATTGATTTTGTGACTAAAACTAAAAATAATAACACATCAGTTCAAAATCGAGACCAAGGAAGATCAACGAAAATTTATAAATCAACAGATTATATACCCGGATTATCAGACAGATTAAAACGTTCGGACATTTATGATAAAGAAAAATATACACTAGCGATGAAACCAATAAATACGACCAATAAACTTTTTACCAATACAAAATGTAAATTAGACAAAATGGATAAATCTAATTTAGTATATGAAATAAAATGCAATGGTGACGAAACCGACATATGCCAAAAAGTATATGTTGGTACAACAAAAAATAATTTAAAGACAAGACTATCATCGCACAAATCCGACTTAAAATCTGACAAACAATCGAATCAAAAAACTGCCCTTGCAACCCACTGTGCAATAACTGGACATCAACCAAATTTTAAAGAATTGAGAATATTAATTGAAGAGAGTAATGCATCAAAGAGATACATGCAGGAGATGCTTCATATAATAAATATTCCAATTGGAAAAAGAATTAACTATAAAACAGATACGGACAATTGCGCTCTTGTATATCGATACACAATCAACAAACATAGAAACGAAAAACAAAAAAGACAGTCAGTGACATAAGCTTAAATAATAAACAACAGACGACACTGATATATGTAAACATTTAGATAATTGTTAATTTGTTTGTTATGTTGTGAAAAATTGTTTTATTATATTTGTATTTATTGTCTTAGTTTAAAATTCCCTGAAGATTACCAACAAAGTTGGTCGAAATATTAGATAATAAATTATTTAATAAAAAAACAAAAAAAGAGTTTTTTGTAATTTATTAAATTTGAGGACCATAAAAAAGCCGAAGCATAATCAAACAGAAATTTATTTTTTATTCTACCTTATTTTACTTTTCGATAAGATTGGCAGTTCATTTATGGTCATATTTTGTCAGTATTTTGGTTAATTTTGGGAAAATTTAAATTGGGTCCACGCACAACACTAGTGCAGAGGGAATTTGTATTAAACCATTTTAAAAACGGTCACTTGCAGCGGGAAAAATTGAAATGATGAATAAAAAAGCTTAGATGTCGCAAAAAATTATCGAATGCTTCGTCCGTGAAAACCGTTTAAATAACAAATGTGAGAAAAATTAAAGGCTCTCAGCTCCCAAACTGACTTTCGATATTCAATATGACATGGGCAAACAATGCTGTGTCGGAACTTTTCAGTGTGTTCTTCGTCACCATGATTTTAATGGTCGAGTTGCACGCATGAAGCCTTTCATTAGCGCCAAAACCAAAATATGCAGGCTCAGCTTTGCTATAGAACATGATTCCAAGGACGCATCGATTTGGAATGCATTTATCTTATCCGATTAATCCAAATTTAATAAATTCCACTCCGATGGTAAGTCCTGCGTATGGCAGAAACCTAACACCGAGCTTAATAAAGAATATTTAAAGGCAACAGTTAAACATTGGGGTGGCAGCGTCACGATTTGGGCTTGTATGTCGATTGCTGGTACTGGGAGTTTAGAGTTTATTAAAACAACCATGGATAAATTTTAAAGCAAAAATAGCCTAAAAGAATTGGAGTGGTAAAATACTTCACGCGAAAACTAGTTGCATCTTTACCAAACCGTCTCAAGTATGTTATAGTGTACCAGACAAAGTATTAAAAATATAAATTAGCAAACACAACTTGAAAGTTTTCAATACTAAAGGTAACCACATAAAATAAGCTGAGATAAAAAAAAAGCTGTAATTTTTAAAATAATTAAATTTTTCTTGTTAAACTAAGCCCTTTTTTCTATTAAATAATACCAATTTGTTTTTTTTTAATTCCTACTGGTTTTATTGTTACAGGGCTTAAAAAATTAAATTATGCAGTGCATAAAATAAGCGGTGAGCCAATGTTTATTCCCAAACACGAATATTTTGTTTTGTAAAATAATTTTCGTATGGTAATTTGTTCAGTAAACCTTTTGTAATCCACACAAGTCATATTTTTACGAATGTGGCGATTATACCTTATACTGTGTGGACCTGACAGTGTCGCGACAGAAGTCCTGCTTTATATAGAGAACTATTATTTTTATTACGGTTTTTTTTGTGTTGTCTTCGTCTAGATTAACTTTTGTTAGGTGTGGACACTACATTAAATTTATTTTATATTTAATATACATTAAAGTTTGCCCTAGCGTGCTATTTATTCGGATCTTTTAAATTTCTGTTCACTGATATTTTAATTTTGTTATATTTATATATTCCTTTCTTGAACATTATGGATGGGGGACCAATCAAACCTAAAGTAAAAAAAAATATGTACAATAAATTTTGTTAAGTTTATTTATTTTAGTGTTTAGAACTAAGCAATATATAACTTTGACCTAAAGGTCAGTAAATGAAAAAAATAATGAAAAACTTAAATTTCTCTAATATATGCAAAGACTCATTTATATATTCCAATGGCATTTCTCTTCATTTATCTGTGGAGATTACGAAAAATAAAATTTTAGAAATCGGTTTTCATTTGAAAAAGTTATAATTTTTTTAACATTTTTTACACTCTTCTGTTAATCGCAGTTTCCTATGCGTTCTTAGAAAATAAACGGCACAATGGATTAAAACTTTTATGGTTATGATTGGTAATAATTCTCCTTTAATCAGTTTTGTTTTAGGTTTACTTTTTGACAGTTTTCTGAACTAATTTTGGGTAAAACCCATGCCGTTAATTTTCTAGCGACGTATATTTTGTGAGATAAACGAGATTGTTTCTTCTTAGAAAATAAATATTAAGATTATCGTGTTAAATGATTCCTAATAAATTTTCAATTTATTTTTTGTTTCATAAAATTCGCCTTGCTTACAAAATGACAAATTATTGAAAAACGGATTTTAGATATTATGTGTATACTTTATTTTGCATATAATCTTGGATTAGGGATATGAAGTTGTACAAAATGATTAAAATATGCTAATGTTAAAAATGTATTTTATAATATATTATAATTACGATTGCGATTATTCGCATGCTACGGGAAGGTCCTGTGTTTTTTCTGCCACTATGACATTATCCTTAGTATTAGAAAATATCTGTTACCAAAAAACAAAAAAAAAAAAACACAAAAACAAGGTTAAGACAAATTTCACATTAAATAGAAGGGTAAAAGTATGAATATCGTAAACAGGCAAAAAAAAACAACATAGCAAGTAGATGCAAAAAAATAATAAAACATTTAATGAATAAAAAGAATCATAATAAACCGACGATTTTACAATAAAAGATATAAGGAGATTTAATAATTTGAATGTGAAGCGAGATAAACAAATACGAGTATGTAAGAAACAGCTTGAAGTTGACACTAGTCAAACATATATTTAATATGAAAAATATTGACTTTTTTAGGTAACTTTCTTTGGGCTGGCTTCAACTAAAAAATTTGTTGTTGTCACGTTTAGACAGACAGTATATAAAATTATTATAATTATAAAAGATTTTTCAACGTGAAGTACAGCACGTGACATTGTTAATTAAGTTATTTATTTTTCGTCCAAATTAACTAAAATCATAAAAATTTTATTTTTAAGTACTTGTTGCATAAATTACACATTACGTTTACACTGCATTTACCTCTTTATTACAATAACTCAAAGCACAATAGAAATTTATTTTTTAAAACAATTTTACTTTAAACTAAAACACTTACTTTACATAAAACAAAATTTTGCGTGCAAGAAGATAAGTTGGTTAGTTAGTTAGGAGTGGCAGCCTCTCACGACGAAGCTCACTTGATCACAATCGAATGGCCCGTTGTGATACCACAAGGAAGACGGCGCGACTCCCCTTACCTAGTCGAGAACCATGAAGATTCGCGGATGAACTTCGCTATATGTATGTATAGAGTGGGATGATAGCTCCGTAATTGTTTCGAAGAAAGGAGAGAGAATTCTTAATCTTCTTCGAGCCAGAGATGGGCAATGGCACAGGCGGTGCAGTACGGTCTCTTCCTCATCCTCCGAGCCACAGCAATGATAGAAATCATTAAAGGGCAGACTGAGTCTTTCAGCACGCCTGCCGATTAGACAGTGACCAGTAAGCACCGAGACCGTGATACTTATGGATTTCCTGTCCAGTCCGTACAGCTGCCTGGTCCGCTTGAGGTCCAATGTAGTCTACAGTTGTCTGGAGACAGAACAGGAACTTTCCTCTAGCCATAATCTGCGAGCCAAATTGAGGTAGTGGTTCTTTATGGCCATTTTCACCGTTGCCAGAGGAATTCCAACGTCTGGTAGCGAGGAGACATCAGGAAGCAATGTGCCCCGTTTGGCGAGATCATCGGCATCACAGTTTTCCTGGATATCCCTGTGACCAGGGACCCAAAACAGGTCAATCTGTGATCGCTCCGATAGTGTGTTTAGTAAGCGACATCTCAGGACTAGCTTAGATATACTGTATGTACCAGCAAGCGCCCTGATTGTCCGAAAATATCCGAATGGCAAGGCCAGAAAGATCGTCCCTAAGCGCTATTTCGGATGTTATCAGAATGGCCATTACCTCGGCTTGAAAGACGCTGCAGTAGTCAGGAAGTATAAGGAAGAGTCTCAGTCCAAGGTTATTGGAGAAGATTCCGCAACCGACTCTGTCGTTTAGTGGTGAGCCATCGCTCTAGATGTCGACAGTATTACTCAAAACCACTTCGTTACAAACCCATTCCTCCCTACTCGGAATATGGATCTGAAACCCGTGGTCCAGAGCAGGAGTAGAAGAGATGTAGTCCACCATTGATGGCATGGGCACATCCCGAATGATAATCTTAGAGCGCCCTATGTCCGGCCTAAGCCAGCGTGAGAGGGCATTAAGTCTGGCTGCACAGCATTTGGCCTGTTGCTATACCAGGAGTTTGGTGGATAGCTAGTGGAAAAGGGCATACAGAGCCTTTGTCGAAGTAGTTCGAAAAGCTCCAGTAATCAAAATGGCGGCTGTTCTCCTGACTTTATCAAGAGGCTTTTGGTTGACCGTTTTCTCGATAGCGGGCCACCAAAAAACAGCACCATAGAGAATATTCGGCTCGATAACTGCCTTATAGAGCCAGGAGTTGATCCGAGGCTGAAGCCATATCTTGGTACTAGACCTCTCTGGCAGAGATAGAGCGCACAGGTCGCCTTCCGAGCTCTTTCGGCAATGTTTGCCTTCAATTGAAGTTTAGGGTCAAGTATCACCCCAAGGTATTTCACACTTTTACTTACACTGAGCACAGTGTCGTTCAGCTTAGGTGCAGTAAAGATCGGGATCTTGTATCTCCGTGTAAAGAGCATAACCTCCGTTTTGCCGGGGTGAGTGTTGTCAGGTATTTTCCATAGACCGCGATAGCAATGTCAACAGCATAAGCTATTACCCGTTTGGTCCAGTCGCCGTAACAGCGTGTTGACTGCCAGATTCCAGATGACGGGAAACAATACGCCACCTTGTGGAATGCTTCTTTTCACTACCCTTTCAACGTGATCATTTCCCAATGTGGACGTGATGATACGTGTCTTCAGTAGATGTGCAATGAATCCCACCAAATTTGCATTAAGATCCAAAAGGACCTTTATAACGGCATTGGGGCAGACGTTATTGAAAGCTCCTTCTATGTCAAGAAACACTGCAAGCGTAAATTCCTTATTTGAAAGAGATTTTTCAACAGATTTCCCTTTCGTGTAGGCGTGCTGTGAGCTAGAGATAAGCGCGGGATTTATGGAGTTTCTGATCTAAAGATCAAAAATCCTTTCCAGCGTTTTAAGTAAGAAGGACGACAGGCTTATGGCCCTAGAGCCTTTGGGTTTAATATGAGATGTCTTTCCTGCTTTAGGGATGAAAACAACTGGGGCTGCACGCCAACCTATCGGCATGTAAGTATTTTCCAGGCAAGCAGGTTTTATGAAACCCATGCAATGTTGCAAGTCCGCTAGGATGATATTGTCAATTCCAGGAGACTTGAAGGCCCACTCTATGTGAGCATTGGTCACCCAGAAAGGGGGTGGAAAAACCGACGCGGAATTTACAGTCCCCATCACTTCGCCAATCACTCCACTACTAGGGAAGTGAGTATCGAGCAACGTCACCAAAGTATTGATTACAGAGTCCGTCCATTGACAGTCTGGCTTCTGAATACTCCCTATAACTCTCGGGGACGTGCTAAGAATCCTGCGTAGCCTGCTGGTTTCGGACGAGCTTTCTATGTTACCACAGAAAGTTTTCCACGAGGCTCTTTGTATGGCATACTTAAACTCCCATTGTTTATCCTTATAGAGCAGCCACTTTCCACCATTTTTGGCCCTATTAAAGATTTTTGTACATTCCCTACGTAACTCCGTAATCTCCGTGTTCCACCAAGGGGGTTTCGGCTTACCCCTTGGCTTTGGTGGATTGCAGGCCGCTTTCGCTGCAGAACAGATCTGCAAGGTCAAGAATTCAACCGTCCAATCAATATCACAGTGGTCATTAATCTCGAATGGAGCAGGCCTTAGGCCAAGCTCTAAAATAGACCGAAATGTATTCCAGTCCGTTTGTTTCCTATTTATGTAAGAGTGGGCCACTCCGGAACCTACTAATTCCAGATGTAAGTTATAAGTTAAATACCTATGGTCAAAAAAGGAGCACTCTTGAGAGACACTACAATTTCTGACAATATCAGACTAGCCACCACCTGTCAGGGTAAGATCGAGGACCTCTCTTCTACTTGAAGTGACGAAGGTAGGCTCCCTTCCCCTATTGACAATACTTAAGTCATAAGATAGTATAAAATCAAAAGGAGACTCACCCATCGGCATCGGCTCCAATGATGACCGGCATTTGTCGGTCGTTAGCCTCTGCAACCAGAAGCTTCAACAGGTCATGTGGTGCTGAATCTCCATGATCGTGAGCCATATAACTGGAGACCACCCAGGCATCCTTCGAGCCCGTCTCCACTGCTATGGCAACGCTGTCACTGAATCTGCGAAGAAAGAAAGCGTTAATATTGTACTTTACCATAATGCAGGCTCTGGGCTTACCTTGACCTGTGACGTAGACAGTTTTGTAGCAGCCCATAGATAGTCCAGAAACCCGATCACTGATAACCCATGGTTCCTGGACCAGAACAATATCCTCTCCTTTCAGTGACAGGCGGAGGAGTATGGCCGCCGAAGCAGCGATGGAATGGTGAAAGTTAATTTGCACAACCTTCATCATCATTGTTTTTGGCTGTAAGGGTAGTGTCGGAATCGCCCCCGCTCGACAGGAGTGACTCCTCGCTTTTTGCCAATGTTCGGATCCGAGCGTCATTTGCCGGAAAAAGTCACCGGCAAAACCGGATGAAGAAATGACACTTCTTGTGTCATCCGACGTATCTGAACCGCATATGGAGGCCGGAGCCGTTTGTTTAGGTTCAGTTTGTCCTGCAACCTCTGGTACCAGAGGTTCCATGGGAGGTTTAGAACTTTCCCCTATATTGTCACCCTTATAGATCCTAAGAGATCGAGTCGAAACCGTAGTTGATCTCCTCCTTACAGGCGTTGAGTGGGGCGAGGTACTCGTCATTAATGACGATAGCGTCGTGGAAGTGGCCCTTTAGCGACCTTCCAGTCGGCCGTAGGCAGCTCTTTGTTGCTGGGTATATTCAGCTCCAGAATTTCATCCTGAGTGGAGGGATCTGCCGGGATTCGGGCGAAGGATCTTGGACGGCTCGGAATCAGATCCTTGGGTACAGCTGAGAGCTTAGCACCCGACCAGATTTTACCTAGGCTGTCAATTGCCTGCTTGTACAGGTCCGCTGAGCGTTGATCAGCACAAGCGATCAATTTAACATGCCCCTGATACCAGCCCGCATCACGGCATGAGGGGCCAAGATTGGCTGAAATTATGTCCTTATAGACAATGCGAAGAGCCGCTTGAACTAACCTCCAGTTTTCTCGAGATATAGTCTCGTCACTTTTACCAGCGTCTATTATAGCCAAAACGAGGCTATCCCTATTTCGCTAAGGGGACGTGAGGACATCGGTTTAGACGTAGAAGTCTTTGGCCGCTTAGGGACTGTCGTGGCAGCTTCCTCAGCCGACCTTCGTTGTTTCTGAGATGCCAAGTTACGTGGAGGGCGAGTGTCTAAGTTCTGTTTGGCCCATTTAAGATCATTTAGCGTTACCCAGGATGCAATGCGTGGAAGCGCTCTATGCTACATCCCAAGAAGATAAAAGATGCCAAACTTTTTGTTTTTCGTTACGTTAAAAGTACTTTATGGACCTGTACTTCTAAGTCCGCTATATTAACGAGATCATAATTTGAATTTAGAAATTAAAGGGTGTCCCATAATTACTGTAGATTTACTTATATAGGCCTAACTTTTGAACCGTTATAGACAAACGCTTGTAAATTTGACGCAATGTCGATTGATATGGCCGTTATAGTAACAGCTGATATTTAAAATTATAAATTAAACGGTGCACCAATAGTTCATTTAATTTGGTATATGGCCACAGAAAAAAAAAATTACCAAACTTAACCTTGTTTTCAAATGAAAGAAAAAATAAAAATTAAAGTTACTGAATGTTTGCTGTGTTTTTGTATAAAACATTTTTGAGTTGTTATTGTCTTTTGTCTTATTCATTCAATAAAGTTCTCATTTAATCAATTTGGATTTTGATATAAGACTTTCTAGTTTTCTATACACAATTTGGGTAAAATCCATTGATGATCTATTTGAGCAGTAGTTAAATGGCCATATGGATAAGCTTTCCCCGCAGTAATAAATTTCATTTTTTTTTAGTTTAGTTTAAAATAATAAATATTTCATGAAATATCATGAAATATTTATATTTGAAGAAATCAAGCACGAATAAAGTAAATTAAATTTTAAAAGATTCCGAATAATAAATTTTCATATTGATAAAATCATAAAAATTTTATTTTTAAGTACTTGTTGCAAAAACTAGGCTGATGTCATAGTGCGCGCAATAAGCGATGCTATAATATCGCACTACAATGCGCTACAAACCTCTACTTGTGTTTTCTAACGTCAATGCTCAAAAGATGTTAGAGTCAAAGCGAAGCTACAAGAGAGCCAAAGCGACAAAGCAGGTTGTGAAATGATTTATAGATGGTATCGCTTCGTTATTTTTGTTGTTTGTTTACATTGTTGTTAAACATTTTTCATTTGTATATTTTATTTGTGCGTGTTTAAAAATTTCATTGATTTTAAAAGATATTTATAAAATAATGGATATTGAAAAATTTATAACACAACTGTTCACACTTTCTTCGTACAAATTAAAAAATTCGCCTTTTTCCTTGCGACTTTTATTTACATCAAAGATGCTAAATGCAATATCACTAATAGAAAATCCATTTGTCGCCAAAATATTTCTTGGCTTGCGTTATTTTTTTAATTATTAAATATACATTGGATTGAAGTACCCATTGAATTGTTACAATCTCTAAGCGTCCGTTTTTGTTCGTCCTTTTTTTAATTGCATGTTTTTTTTTAAGAAATGAAACTAAGCTAGGCAGCTTCAGGCATTTTGATGTAATTTTCTTTTGTTTATTTATGTTTTGCACCGTAGAAACATATGTTTTTCTTTTCGAACATAAGTTTGAAAAATAGCAAATCGCAAGCAAAACGCGTGAGTTTCAGAACATGTAAAACAAAAGTTGGCGTTTTTCAAATCACATGCGACTTCAGAAACATGCGAGTGTCAGAACATGCCTGTTAAGCTTTTATGCAATGAATATAATTAAAATATATATTAACAGATTACAACAGCATGTAATGTAATTTTCGGAAAAATAATTATTTCTCAAAGGGGCTACAGCTGGAGTAACACCTCTTACTTGTCGCCTCTTGGTTTACAAAATGACCGGATTTCTTAAAAAAAGTGTGCTGGCTCTATAGAGGTTAATTTTAAGTTTGTTTTTTTTTTGTAGTTTTAAGGTTCAGATTTAAGATTTTATTTTAATTAAAAATAATAGCAAATCATTATTAGTTAAGTTTGGTACTGTTTTCTGCATTCCAACTTTTTAAGATATTACACTAAAATATTAAGCGTTACTCTGTGAATTCTTTGTTTTACATTCTAATATTGTTTTGAAAAAAAAGCCCAATAAATTTAACTTTACCAGCTTTGCCATCTCTGAGCTGAGTCAGTTTTTTTTGACATAAACCATGACTTTACACAAATAAAATGCCTGTTGTTGTTCTAATATATTTTAAGCCTATTTCTAATACTGTAGACAAGGCATATTTAAAATAAATGTACCTTGGAGGCAAAGTATATCTATAACAAGTACATGTAGGAGTTCAGCTGAGTTTTATTTTTGTGCGCGCCAAAATTTGTGTACATTTTTTTAATATTTATTTTGCTATACATTTCTCTTGTATTTTACATGTCTCTTCATTTTTATTATTCACCCCTATCGTGAACAAAATGTGAAATTTTTGTTCCCATGAAATTTTCATTCCCCATGAAGGGAGCTATCGCTACTAAAATTTTTTTAAATTTATGAAAAATTTAGGCATTTTAATGATTGGTGCTATTGTATTGTTGCAAGAGAAGGAGATACTACAACAGAGAACAATTTCATTTCAAGAACGTGACGTGCAAAACGCTTAAATGCCCTTGAAGTTACCCTAGACACAAAAGTTCCAATCAATTGACCCAAGTGGGCTGTGTCAACACGGCTGCCTGCCTAACATACCCTAGACATTGGTACTGACCCATTTCAATAAAATAAATTTTTTTATCGGATCATTAAAAAAATATTTTTTTAATAAAAAATTGTTTTCTAATTTTTTAAGCACTAGGTCAGTTTATAAATTATAAAAACTTTTATTTATATTTTCAATATTTCGCCACACCGTTGGGTGGCATCATCAGGAAACAAAAAATATTAATAATTAGTTTTTCTTTTTTGAATAACAAAATTAAAATGAAATTTTTTTTTTCTAACAAAAACAGAAAAATCAAAAACCAAACGACAAAAAATTCAAATACTTAAAAAGGTCAAAAAAACATTTATATTTAATAAAAAATCTTCATAAATTTATAACCAACAGATAAATCTCTTTGTTTTATATCTTGACGAGCATAATGTCAGTCTGCACTAACTGATGTTGAATTAAAAAAATGTGTTATTGATGTAAATATTTTAATTAAAACATATAAAAACTGGCATAATGTATGCAGTTACCCAGAAAAATTTAAGTGGACAAATATAAGGAAAAAATTTCGAGGGAAAAAATCAATCCCGATAAGGGGAATTTTTGTTTAAGTGAAAAATTGTTCACGTGAATTATTCACGATTGTAATTTGGGGAAAAAATTTCGAGTGAAAAAATATTCATGATAGGGGTGATTATGTTTTATCAGGGATGGTAAACGAAATCTTAACATTACACTTTTCCAGCTCAAGTTGCAGTAAACATCCTTTTATTGAACTCTTCTTTAAATTGACATTGAAATACGCTTTAAAATGCCATTCGTTATTTTTTTATAATAATTAAGTAAAATTCATATTAATTTTTAAGCGACTTCAAAAAAGGAGGTTATACAATTCGGCTGAATGTTGCTCTTTTTTATATTTGTGCCTCCAGAACTCAGTCATTTCTGATCCGTACTTTTGAACCGTTATATACAGAACGCTGAAACTTAAAATGGACCTGTATTTCTAAGTCCGCTATATCGATATTATATTATATATATGAATTTAGAAATTAAAGGGTGTCCCATAATTACCGTAGATTTACTTATATAGGCCTATCTTTTAAACAGTTATAGACAAACGCTTGTAAATTTGACGCAATGTCCATTGCTATGGCCGTTATAGTAACAGCTGATAATATTTAAAATTATAAATTAAAGTGTGCACCAAAAGTTCATATAATTTGGTATATTTACACTTTTAAACAGTTGTAGACAGACGATTGAAATTTACAAAGAACCTGTATTACTAACTCCTCTATAACAAGTATAAAATTTGGATTTGGAAATAAACGGGTGTCCCAATAGTTGATATAATATGGTGTATGTGGCCGGACTAGACAGACAGCTGAAATTTACAAGGCACATGTTTTGATAAGTCCGCTATAACAAGAAGTTTCTAATTTGAATTTAGAATTAAATAGTTGATATAATCTGATGTACATATATGGGCAAACTGTTGCGGCCAAAAAGTTATTACTGTTACTGGCATATATTTATTTAAAAAAGAAAACATAGGTGTCCGTAAATGTTGAGCACCCACAATACTTTTAACAACGGATGTTTCTTTATTGTTTGTTTTATTTTAAGTTAAATTAATTTGTGTTAAGTATTCCATGTTTTCCTTTCTCTTCTGAATTTTTGTGTTGTCCGGTATGTTTTAAGATCTTTTTGTCTGAAAATAATATGTAAAAGAATTATTAACGTTTTAATATAAAATAATTTTTTTACTTACCTCGTCTGTTTTCTGTTTGTGGTTCTGCGGCTGTCAATTTTTCGTGTTTATGCGCGCATGTGTGTGTATGTTTTTGTTTTGTACGCATGATACAGTTGCCAGTGAAGTTTAGTAAAGGGGAGTTTAGACGGTACGACTTTACGTACGTAAAAGCCAAGAGAAAATATTATCAAATTCCATCCGTATTAAATTATTTTCTATTTTTTAAGCTTTGGGTCCTTATATTTGTTAATAAAATTTTATTTCAATATTTCGGTACTTTCTGCGTACCTTCTTCAGGAAACAAAATTAATATAAAAGCAAAATAACAAAATTAATTAACAATTGAAAAAAAATTTTTTGTCATAATGAAGTTAAAAAACAATGTTTCAAAAAATTTTCAAAAAACAAAAATATAAAAAAGTGTTTTGTGTTACATACATATATTAAGAACAAAATCATTTATGTTATTTTGTGAATTAAGTGTCTGTATATATGAGCGACATTATCTGTATCTGCTTTAAAATTAATTCTTTTAGTCAATGGAGTATTTACAATGTGTAACATTTCCAAAATATACCGTCTCTTATAATTTTTTTCAATACTAAGAACTGAAGCATTTTCAAAGTTAGGATAGTGACCTAAGTCAAAACAATGAGTGGATAATGCTGTTTTTTGTGAATTAACATATCTTAAGTCCGACTTATGTCCAGCAATTCTAGTCTTAAGTTTATTTTTTGTTGTACCAATATATACCTTATTGCAAATCTCCTGATCACTACCTTTACAAGGTATTTCATAGACTACATTAGAAATGTCAAATTTATTAATTCTATCTTTAGTCTTACTAAATAATCTATTCAGTGTATTATTTGTTTTAAAAGCCATGTTATATTTTTCCTTATTGAAGATTTTTGAATTCTTTAAACGTTCTGAAAAACCTTGTACATAAGTTAAAGACTTATAAATCTTAGGTTCCAATGTGCTTATTTTATTTGTATTTCTTTTATGTCCGTATTGTCTAATAAATTTATAAATAAGTCTTTTTGGAAAGCTATTATCCGCTAGTATATTTTTAATCTTTTCTTTATTCTTTTTATGAAATTCTTCATCACTTATAGTTAAAACTCTTTCAATTAAATTTTTAGCTGTATTAATTATTATACCTTTGTTGTGCTTTGAAAAATAGTTAATAATTCTTCCTGATGCTGTCGGTTTTTGATACCAATCCATTAATATATTATTACCTCGTCGAATCAATAAAGTATCTAAGTAAGGAAGTTTGGAATCGCATTCCTTCTCTATTGTAAACTTAATATTAACATCAAAAGAATTGAAAATCTTTAACATATCATCAATTGCACTATCAGAAATAATGCAAAATAAATCATCAACATACTTAGTAATAACTTTTGGTTTTATAATTAGTTTTTCTAAGCAAAAATCCAATAATTTCTCCATAACAATGTCTGCAACAATTGGAGATGCCGGAGATCCCATCGGAAGACCCTGTTTCTGAACATATATTTTTTTATCATACTGAAAATATCTATTATCCTCTATGCAAAATTGAAGAATACGTAAAAATAAATCTTTATCAATTTTAGTGTGTGGTCTAATTATATCCCACTTTTCTTTTATTGTATCAATAGCTAAATCTACTGGTATACTAGGAAATAGAGATATCACATCTAAAGAAACTAATTTTTCATTATTTTCTACTTTAAGTTTTTTTATCTTATTCTTAAAATCTAAAGAATTCTTTACGTTATATTTTGAAAACTCGGTGATTTTCTTCAAAATATCTGTCACATATTTGCATAGTTCATAAGAAGGCGAATTTACAAAAGAACAAATAGGTCTTAAGGGATATTCAGGTTTATGAATTTTTGGAAGTCCATATAACCTAGGAGCAGTAGCAATGTTGGTCTTTAGTTTCTTCTTGTCAAAAATAGTTATAATTTTTCGTTTAAAAAGTTCATCTACCAAATCATTGTTAATCTTCTGCAATTTGCTAGTCGGATCTTTATTTACTAATTGATATTTAGAAATATCTTCTAAAATATTATTAATTCGAATGTTATATTCATGTTTCATTAAAGCTACTGTTGTATTACCCTTGTCTGCTTTTACAATAAGTAAATTTCTATTCTTTTTTAAAAAACTCTCTGTTTTTCTTACTTTATCTAAAATAAACCTATCTCTATTGGTCAATTTCATTTTATTATAATGATTGTCAATAATTAGTGACAACCTAGTTCTTGCTACTTCCTGTTCCTCTTTACTTTCTAAAGTTTGTATAAAATCTTCTCCTTCAGTTATCATATTCACAATAGGTAACTCATTTTTTGCAGTGGGAAGTGCATGTTTATTACCTAACGCTAGAACAGATTGTACTTCTAATGGAATATCTAAATTAGTTTTATTAACAAACCAGTTTTCATTAAATTTAATACCTAACTTCTTTTCTTGCAAATCGCGGAGACAATCAAATTTTCTAATATGTATGTTTTTAACTTTCTTTTCAAAGGAAACTGCCTTAATATCTTCAAAATTAAGAAAAGATATCATATCCCTTTCTGTAAAATATCTATTTAAATTTCTTTTTATAAATGCTAACTCACTTTGAAAATGCTCCAATAACCTGTGGTTATTCTTGATTGACAACTTTAAAATTTTGTAATGTAGATCACTCATATAGTTATTAAGTGTATGTTGTATATCAGCCAAACATCTTGTGTTAAATATATTTGAAATGACTTTTGTAGAATTGACAATGAATCTTGGAATGATTCCAGAATTTCTGCATCTGATCAGGAAAGTTATTGTTGACCTTATTTTTATAATTTTGTTCTTCACCGTATTAAATCTGTTGACTAGTCTTCTAGTTATATTGTTATTTTTTAAAAAATTAATTTTGAAAAATCCATGTGAATCTTGATTTATTTGATAAAATCGTCTATCTTGATAATCTTGATAATTTTGAAAATTTCTTATTCTTCGAAAATCTTGATTAGTTTGAAAATTATGGTTATCTTGAAGATCTTGATAAGTTCGAAAATTCATCTTTCTTGTGCTCATATTGTTAATTAGTTTAATAATGATTATTCGACCCTTTTTTTATTAAATTATTTTCTATTTTTTAAGCTTTGGGTCCTTATATTTGTTAATAAAATTTTATTTCAATATTTCGGTACTTTCTGCGTACCTTCTTCAGGAAACAAAATTAATATAAAAGCAAAATAACAAAATTAATTAACAATTGAAAAAAAATTTTTTGTCATAATGAAGTTAAAAAACAATGTTTCAAAAAATTTTCAAAAAACAAAAATATAAAAAAGTGTTTTGTGTTACATACATATATTAAGAACAAAATCATTTATGTTATTTTGTGAATTAAGTGTCTGTATATATGAGCGACATTATCTGTATCTGCTTTAAAATTAATTCTTTTAGTCAATGGAGTATTTACAATGTGTAACATTTCCAAAATATACCGTCTCTTATAATTTTTTTCAATACTAAGAACTGAAGCATTTTCAAAGTTAGGATAGTGACCTAAGTCAAAACAATGAGTGGATAATGCTGTTTTTTGTGAATTAACATATCTTAAGTCCGACTTATGTCCAGCAATTCTAGTCTTAAGTTTATTTTTTGTTGTACCAATATATACCTTATTGCAAATCTCCTGATCACTACCTTTACAAGGTATTTCATAGACTACATTAGAATAAGTTTATTTTTTGTTGTACCAATATATACCTTATTGCAAATCTGTAAAGGTAGTGATCAGGAGATTTGCAATAAGGTATATATTGGTACAACAAAAAATAAACTTAAGACTAGAATTGCTGGACATAAGTCGGACTTAAGATATGTTAATTCACAAAAAACAGCATTATCCACTCATTGTTTTGACTTAGGTCACTATCCTAACTTTGAAAATGCTTCAGTTCTTAGTATTGAAAAAAATTATAAGAGACGGTATATTTTGGAAATGTTACACATTGTAAATACTCCATTGACTAAAAGAATTAATTTTAAAGCAGATACAGATAATGTCGCTCATATATACAGACACTTAATTCACAAAATAACATAAATGATTTTGTTCTTAATATATGTATGTAACACAAAACACTTTTTTATATTTTTGTTTTTTGAAAATTTTTTGAAACATTGTTTTTTAACTTCATTATGACAAAAAATTTTTTTTCAATTGTTAATTAATTTTGTTATTTTGCTTTTATATTAATTTTGTTTCCTGAAGAAGGTACGCAGAAAGTACCGAAATATTGAAATAAAATTTTATTAACAAATATAAGGACCCAAAGCTTAAAAAATAGAAAATAATTTAATAAAAAAAAGGGTCGAATAATCATTATTAAACTAATTCCATCCGTATTTTAAAACTGAGAGTAAAAATCTTACGACAGATTATTTTTGAGTTTACACAATTGGTATGGGTAAAACACACCAAAACTAAAATAGCTGTTTGCAGAAAATACATCCCTGATCTAATGATTCGTACTTGTCTGTTGAAAATTTCCAAAAAATAAAGAGAGCCATATGACTGTCAAATTTTCATCCGTATTTTCTCTCAATTTGTGCAGATTCATTACTTATTTAGTTTAGACGATCACACCGGTACTATTCTGCACAAAAATTTTACATGTCGTAAGACTTCTGTGATCATGTAAACCGCCCTTAATTATATGCTTAGAACAGGGTAATGCCAGAACAAATAAAAAAACAAACAGAACTGTATTTTTTTATTAACTATGGTATAAAACACGGTGACAGCAGTTAGTTTTACATTTTTAAATATAATTATGAATGAAAACTTTTCTTACTGTTTAATATGATACCCTGGTAAAAGAAAAAGCTTTGACAGCATTTAAACTTGGTTTAGGAATGAAGAGCGTTGTAATTTATGAACATGAGGAGATTATTAAAGGATAACTAGAAAATAGGAAAGCAAATAAATTTTTTTTCAAAGTAAGAAAATATGAAAAAGGAAATTATGGATAGTTGGAGGGAAGGTAGAAAGGTCCAGAAAGATCGACAAAAAGATGTACGGCTGGGTGGGAAAAGGTCTTTGGAAAACATTGGAAAACCCATAAAACTTTCCACTCAAGTTGGAAGACAGATTAGGGTATAAATGTAGGAAAATTGCAAGGGAATGCCAAAACGTTAAAACATTTGCAAGTGAGTAAAAGTGTAGTGCACAAGATAACATAAAGAAAAAAAAGTTCAAAGGTTAGTTTGTATTAGAAAGAAAATATTTTCTTGTAATTCAAAGTGTTAAAATTTGTAGAGTGGAAATCTTAGGTGCCAACAAAGGATTAATCTAGGATAAGGATAAATTGTTTTAAGTCTGTGAAGAAAAAGTGGAAAACGTAAGAAGCTTTTAGTTGGTAGTGTGGAGATTGTTAAAATTTGTTTTGTGTGTTTCTAAATTTTTGTAGCTGGCTAGAAAGTGAATGGTGTATGAAAGTTGTAAGGAAGAAAAATCCGTGTGTGCTATAGTCTAAAATATTCAGCCTAGGAAACAAATAGGCAGGCCTAAGATGATGGAAGCTTTCTACACCTTAAGTATAGCCAGGTAATGCTTTTTCTTCTTTCTTACTAAGTTTTGCTCACGTATTATAGTGATGTTATAATTATTTAAAATGATTAAGCTGGTACGCACAAAAGAAGAGAACATCATAAGAAGAAAATTAAAAAAAAAATAAATAAACATTTGCATTTATGCTTAACATAAAAAGTGTACAAAGCTAAAACAATAAAAACACAAACAAAAGGAAGTTTGTGCAAAAGTTGAAACAAAAAAAAAACTAAATAAACAAGAAAAAGTTAAATAAAAAAAAAAAAAACATAGAAGAAAGTTAAAAGTAAAAATCATAAATAGAATTAAAAACTGTGATATAGTTATTAGTAGTGTTTCATTTATTTGTATATTTGTTTATCCGTTTATTTACATATTTATTTATTTATAATTATATATTGGTTGTTTGTTAAGCACGTAGTTATTTAGTTTTATATAGCACTCTTATTGTTAGCGCCTAAAAGCAGCGTTTTTTTTTAATGATTTTTGTTATTATTATAAGAATTAATTTGTAATGAAATAGAAACAGGGACGTAAAGTTTTTAGTTTGTTTTATTTGCAATTGAAAAAAGATCAAAGAAGGTAATTTTGTTGAAGAGAAATCCTTAAGAATATTGCAAGGAATTCCACTAGCCTTAGGGAGCTCCTTCAGGGTAAGGATAAAAAAATCATATAGCGTTTGAGTTTTTAAAGGAAAAAGAAATAAAACAAATTAAGTCAGTTTTTTTAGTGCAAAAAAAGGGATTAATAAGAGATTTTGTTTATATTTTATTAAATTACTTATTTTTGTTTAACAGTATGGGAAAAGTTTTTTTTGTGTTGTAAATGTAAATTTAAATTTTTAAAATTGTATAGGTTTGTTTTTTTTAATAAAATATGTAGTAAATTGTATTTTCGAGATGAATTTGGGATAGTTTTTTTATTAATGGAATGATGGAGTGGTAAGTGAAGAGGTGATCCAGTGCTATGGTTGGGAGGGCAAATGAGACGACCATCTGTCTCAAAATTCTTTGTATGGTATACTGTGTGTGTAGTTTCGTTAGTTTTGTTTGTTCTATTTTTATGTGTTCGGATACGCGGCTGGTGAGAAGGGTTGGAACCACCTGAGAGGAAAAAAGAGCTATTCGGAAACCTCGCCAGTCCAACCGGTCCGTAACAAAACTGTTGAACCGTTACAGACAGACGGTTGAAATTTACACAGAACAATATGTATATATATGTACAATAAATGTTGTTAAATTTATTTATTTTAGTTTTTTCTGAATTGTATTTTGATTTTTATGCATAGGTATCCTTTAGAACTAGGCAATATATAAGTTTGGCTTAAAGGTCAGTAAATGAAAAATTAATGAAAAACCTAAATTTTTCTAATATATAAAAAGACTCGTGTATATATTCCAGAGTTCAGAAAAGTACACTCACTGTACAAAATTCTCGTACATAAATTAAAATCAAACAACTAAAACCAACCCAAATATTTTTTTTCTTATCAAAATAATTATGTGCGTTACTAAATTTTCCGTACACAACCATGAATGTGTTCTATTAAAATATTTTTTTGCGTACGCGTACACGAATGTTCCACTAAAGCTATTGTTTGCGTACGCGTACTCTATTTTAGTACGCGTTCCGAAAAAAAAATTCAATGAAAAAGTAAAATAACTTCGTGGTTGAAAAAAAGAGTACAATAAAAAAGTAAAATAACATCGTGGTTGAAAAAATAGTACAATGAAAAAGTAAAATAACTTCGTGGTTGAAAAAAGTGTACTATGAAAAAGTAAAATAACGTCGTGGTTGAAAAAAGAGTACATTGAAAATAACTTCGAGGTTGAAAGAAAAGTACATTGAAAATAATTTGGTGGTTGAAAAAATAGTACATTGAAAATAACTTCGAGGTTGAAAGAAGAGTACATTGAAAAATGAAAATAAATTGGTGGTTGAAAAATAAGAACGCGGTAAAATTAAAATAACTTCGTGGTTAGAAAAAAGAAGCAAAAATATATGCGTGTACGGACGGCAAAATAGTACATGTTACGATAGACCAAATATAATATTTTTTATTGAAGGTTTTTTTAGTTAAAATTTAACTGCCTGGCCCACGATGTCGATTGATAACTAAAGCGAGCGACAACAAGTCACTCGTTATCGTTCTCATACGGGCCCCACTATCTTTCGACTTGTCGGTCGCTAGGACTTACGTTTTTAATGTAATCAATTTACTTATTGTCAGTTGGTGATATTGCCATATCAACTATTTCAGACGTTAAACGCTTGTTTGAAAATAAAAATCGGTAAAACAAGTAAATTAGGCAATAAAAATGCAAAATTTTAGCACCAGTAAAATTTTATTTTATAAAAAATGGAAACATTTATATTTTTTTAAAAATGGTTGTAGATATTTTTGGCTGTGTTCTACGAACAATTGGGCGCAGCTAATTTACACAGTTCCTTACCTTTTTCCACTCAACAACGCTACGCATTGGTGGCCCATGCGAATTCAGTTTCTTGGTGAGCTTTACCCACTGCTCTTCCATTGAGAGTTTGTTGCTTCCATAAACAGCAGATCATCTTGCGAAATCTAGATTTGCTTCCATATAATCTACAAGAACTTGCAGCTGCTTCAAACTTAATTTTTTTATGCTAAACAAATAATTTTTGATGGTTTATTACTAATTTTATATTTACCACGATGTCGATTGCCAACTAAAGCGAGCGACAAGTCGTTCTCATACGGGCCCCACTATCTTTCGACTTGTCGGTCGCCAGGAATTACGTTTTTAACGTAATCAATTTACTTATTGTCAGTTGATGATATTGCCACATCAAATATTTCAGACATTAAACGCTTGTTTGAAAATAAAAATCGGCAAAACTAGTAAATTAGGCAATAAAAATGCAGCTCTGCGCTAGTTGAACCTGCTACAAATCACAGATAATAACCAGATAAGTCACGAAAAATTCAGTGTGGCCAGATTCCAGCTTTCGTTAGAGAGGGATAGTAACAGTTCTTGCGTTTTTTATATTACTACCTCTTTCTGATTATAGCTGGAATTTGACATTTTATTTATTTACAAAAATTGTAAAGATATTGTGTCTAAAGTGAATTATTACACTCAATAATTAAAGTGATTAATTTCATTTTAATGATAACATAGATAAATAAATAATAAATCTGTTTGTTTGAAATCTGAGTGTTTTTTTTGTCTAAAAATCATAAAAAATAAGGGTTGAAAATTCAACCACCGTACAAAGCAAAAAATCTAACAAAAGAAGTAAGTTGAAAAAAGTTGTTTTTATGTAAATAAGATTTTAATGAAATAATTTGGTTTCTTTCAGGAGTCGCCGCTGCTTAATGGGTTGTGCCGAAGGAGAGAAGCTGCACCAGTTCCCGAAAAATCCGGCCAAGTAAGTTTGTATATAAGTTTCATTAGTGACATGCTTGCGGCAGGTTTTGTACATTAGAGGAACTGTGTTCCTTTTCAATGTACAAAATCTTCTAGCATCTAAAATTCAGGAGTAAGTGTAGCGAACATTTAGAGCTTCCCCTTACTCAAGACCGTCATGCGTGGTGAAGAGCCACACCCTTCACGAGGTGATGCTGTTTTTAACAAAACATGACGGATCTATACCAGATAAGGTCGAAAAAAAATCAACTGCGGAGATTCAGTAGTCTAAAATAGAAATAAGATTGTACTCTTCCAGTTTTCAAATATTTTTATTTTTTGTTTTTAAATACTGAAAACTGGAAGTAGATCGATGAAATATGTTTATTAAAATAAAGGTATATTAAAATCTTCCTTTTTATATTTTAACACAGATTGTAGCGATGCATTGCTAATTGCCCTGAAATGGAAATCAATTTGCTGGAATTATTTTAAAACTGGTCAAATAAAACATAAAATTTTGCTTATTATAAATTGTTTCTTTTTTTTATTATACTTAAATAAAAATACATATAAAATAAAAACCGTAAAATTTATCATTAAAGTTAACAAATATTATAACAAAAATTGTATGTTTTTTTTCTTTATATAAGATTTTTGAAATATAAAAGTAAGTATTATTATTATTGATTAAAACTTTCACTTTTATTCACATATTTGGAATCTGTTAATTAAGAAATTAAAATATTACATTCAAAATGATCTTAAGAAAACAAATAACTATTTTCACACACATGCTTAGAGTATTCTCCTTATAGGCTTGAACTTGGTTGCAGAATTCTTCCCAAAAGTGTGTAGATGAGTTAGGGCCAAAGATTTTCTTGAAATTGTTGTATATTAGAACAGCTTCATAACGTATGATTTCTGCTTTAGCTTTAAAAGCGGTTTCCTCTTCTTCCGAAAGTTTCCATTGTTTTAAATTGCCAATATATCGTCGTTATCAGCGTATGCTATCGGGTTTGCGTAAAAGCATAAATTTTGTTAATTCAAATTCCTTGTATTGCTTTAGAATATCTAAACATATAAAATTCTTTACTGCAGGATATAAAAACTGCCGCTACTGCGGCATATTAATCTGTGCTACAAATGACAACAAAGAAGTAAATAAAAATATTTATATATAATAATCGCCCTTATTCCGTTTATCGTCGTCGTCATCGTCATCGTCATCAATTTAATATCAATATCATTTTTTATCGTCATCGTCATCAATTCGATAAAAAAATGGTATTCCATAGCAACACTGTAACGATGTCGATGGTTTATCGTTTTAAGTAGCACATCTCTAATAATTTTGATCAGCTGTCTTAATTTGTTTTATGTAAAAATTTTTTTTAATAATTTTAAAGAACTAAAATGTTTTTTGTACCTTTGAATAATCGGGATCCGGATGAGGAAAAGAAAAAAGAGTTAATTTTGCAAAGGAGATCACTAAGGCAGAAATCAAATATATTTCAATTACCCGATGATAAGTAAGTAACACATTAAGTGTTGTTTCTATTTGCAAGGAGTTCATTTGTTTTTTGTTTGAAAGGTTCCAAGGTTTGTTTCGGTTAAATAAAGAGGCATTTAAGCATGTGTTGGAGACTATATCACCATACATAAAAGTGGGAGTTAAGCAGACACACATTTCCAACACCATAAAATTGGCTGCTACGTTAAGATTTTTAGCGCAAGGATCTTACCAACTCAGTGTCGCTAATGATTACAACTTGGGACTATCACAGCCAGCAGTTTCGAAAATAATTTCGGAAATACTGGATGTGCTAGAAAGTAAAATTTGCCCACAATGGATCAAATTTGACATGACAGATGAAGAAAAAGCGGAGGCAAAACTCCATTTCTTTGAGAAATCTGATTTTCCTGGTGTCGTTGGGTGTGTGGATGGCACCCACATAAAAATATTGGCTCCAAGTAAAGAAACCCAGCATCTCTACTTCAATCGTAAGGGGTATTTCAGTTTAAATGCCATGATTGTAAGTTTTTGAAAATATTTTGCTTGTTCTTTATTTTTGTATATACAGATGTATTTTATGAATATAGATTTGTGATCACAAGATGCAAATACGGTTTTTAGATGCCCGATATGGAGGTTCATCTCATGACTCTCTAATATGGAATGTAAGTGATGCCAAACGTATTTTAAAACAACAACACAATACTGGTAATCGCAATTCGTGGTTGTTAGGTGAGAATTCAACTACTATATAAAAAGATAATCAATTATTTAAATTATCTATTTAGGTGATGCAGGTTATCCACTTGAGCCCTTTTTAATGACTCCATATCGGTCCACAGTTGCAGGTAGTGCAGAAGCCATTTACAATTTGAAGCATGCGAAAGCGCGAAACATAGTGGAAAGAACTATTGGAGTTCTTAAAAATCGTTTTCGATGCCTTCTTGGCGCTCGTCAGTTGCACTATAAACCGGAAAAGGCAACAAAAATTGTTAATGTTTGTGGTGCACTGCACAATATATGTATTCAGTATGGTTTACATATTCCACATGAAGAAGTAGATAGTACACAAAGTTATATCGAAGTGTATGACGAGCCCGAAATTATAGAAGGTTCTGAGGCAGCTCATATAAGAGACGAAATAAAACGAAACTTTGTTTAATTTCAATTCAGTATTTTCATTCATTTTCTTTGAAACATAAAAAGTTAACTTATATACTATATATAGGTATATGTATGTATGTAAGTACATACTAAAAAACAAACAACAAAACAGTCTTTTAATTCATGTTCAAACATAAAAAGATAAATTATATGCAGTCTTTCAACTAATTTTGAAATAAAAATTAAATTAATTAATTCACTTTCTTTCAGCCATGTTACAGAACTTAATTTCACTCGGAAACAGAATTCAGACTAAATTTTGGTTGCTCAAAACAAAAAAAAAATTAAAAACTTCATGACTGGTGTTGGAGTTTTCAGCGAAAAATAATTTCTTTTCGATTTTTTTTCATTTATTTTCTGATGCAAAATTTAGCTTGAATTCCGTTTCGAAACGGAATTCTAAGTTCCATGACATGGATGAATATACTAAAAAACACTAACAACAAAACAGAACAAATTCAGTAAAGCATATAAAGGCACATTGTGTACATATGCATTATAATGGTTAGGGTCATTAGTACAACTAAACGATAGCTGAAGTTAGGCTTTTATTGGCCGCATTTCACAGTAAAATATTGCAATAGGAAACTTTACATTCGTAAAAATTTGAAACTCTGAAAACTAATTGCGAAATGCGGCCTATAAAATCTTACCTTTAGCGATCGTCAAGTTAAAATAATAGCCCTTAAAAGAACAACATGACAATTTTTTAGCTTTTGTCCAGCGCACCCAATTCTTTTTCTATAATTAATAATTTCATTCTTTTTATTTTAATTTCTACGTCATGTTGCTCTTTTTTCCTCTCATTTTCTTCCATCATTAACTGAAATTTTTTCTTTTTCAGTTCTAATATTTCTTTTGAGTACCTACTGTAGTCTTTCACGTTTCTTTTCAGTGATAATATTGAATTATTAATTTCTTTCAATATGTGTGCCTGTTCGTCGCTATGTTTCTGCAACAATTTATATTGGTCGTCAGATGATGCCGGTTTGTTTGACGTCGATTTGCTCTTCCTTTTTGATGGGGTGCAATTTTCACCGCTCTGAGAAGAGGTTGAAGGTGGCAATAATTGTTCGTCAGATGATGCCGGTTTGTTTGAAATCGAGGTTGAAGGTGGCAATATGTCAGTTTCATTGTCTGAATCTTGAACAACCAAGTCGTTAGTCTCAACAGTTGATCGAACTCCCTGAACAGCTCCTGCAGGGTTTAGCTGCTTTTGAAATTGAAGCAGGTTTGCCACAGCTTCTTCCAGGGGGCTAAGTACACTTTGTTTATAGATTCCGCCTCCAGTTGATGTGCACTCTGCCTTGTTCGCAACTAATTTTTTTTTTACTTTAAATTTTAAGTCCCTCCAAACCTTTAAGAAAAATTTTGCCATGTAAAAATCCTTTTAGCTCTCACTATTTATCTCACCTTTTGCCAACCATCACCTGATCTTATCGGTGGACCAAGGGCATTTACCAACGTTGCGATTCTTTCCCATTGCTCTTTGAAATCGCAAGGCATACTTCCTTTCTGAAACCCTTTGGCAAGTGAAGGATTTTTTTCCATTTCTTCCACTAATTTATTAAATTGAAGCGTATTTGTAATTTTTTTTTCCATTTTTTAATTAAAATTTACTTCATTAAAAAAATTCAAAAATCTAAACAACTGTTTCGACACCACTAACACTGACGATAAAATCAGAGTCAATTTAAATTGATGCCGTCGTTAACGTTGCGTACGGCATACCAAAGATTCATCGACGCTCACCGATAACACTTGATATTGATAAAGGGCATACCGATTCACAACAATCGACACGAAACGACATCGTTTCATATCGATGACGATAATCGGAATAAGGGTGAATGTTTTTGTCCGTGGCGGTACATTTTTTGGAAGAGAATGTGGAGGAGGTCCAGGTTTCTCGCAGATATTTGTGAGATCATTCTAATGTTCTGGATATGCTTTAACCACAGTAAGTACTTATACACATGTTAATATAATTGAATGTGTTGAAATAATAGAGTACGCGAATTTAGAATGTTTACATATGAACTTACCTGTTTTTTAGATTTGTGGCAAATTTTCGGGTTTCGAAAGATATTTTTGTCTTGCTTTTAGAAATGCTAAAGGAGAAATGGCCACCAGCATTTCGTAGCAGCCAAATTCGGCCGGGTATTAAGATAGCGATTTTTTGGCCACTGGGAGCTACCAACAGACTATTGGAAATGAGAATATTTCTTCAACAGCTAAGTCAACAGTGCACAGGATCATCGCAGTATGCTTAGAGTTGTTCGAGAATTGGATTTGCCCGCAGTGGATAAAAATGCCTGGGCCAGAAGAAGAATCTACAATAATTGAACATTTCTTCGACCGCACAGGATTTCCGGGTGTAATAAAATGTGTTGATGGGACGCATATTCGTGTATAAAGTCCCCGGGTGAAGAACTTAAACGTTTATATTACAATAGAAAGGGATACTGTAGTATAAATGCAATGATGGTTAGTATAATCATAGCAGTGCCTTTTAAATATATATTTTATTTTAGATTTGTGACTACAAAATGACCATCATGTTTGTCGACGCAAGGAATCCCGGTTCCAATCATGATGCGTTCATATGGGAACATAGTCTGGCTAACCAAAAGCTGCAAGAAAACTTTGAAGGCAGCAGACGTAATGCTTGGATACTAGGTAATGTGTATTATTATATAAAGATAAAAGTATGCTTAAAAAACTAAAAAATTAATTTTCTTTGTTAAAGGGGATGGTGGTTATAAGCTGAAACCTTATTTATTGACGCCGTTTAGGTATCCAAAAGATATCTATGAAAGGCGTTTCAACACAAAGCACATCAGTACTCGCAATGGAGTTGAACGATGCTTCGGAGTGCTCAAAAATAGGTTTCGCTGCATCCTCGGCTCAAGAGTGCTTCACTATTCCCCAGAGCAATCTTCAAAAATTATAAACTCCAAATGAAGTAGAAGTAGGAGTCGAGATTGTTGCAACTGATGATGAAGGCGAAGAAGAAGAGGATACTGCGGCAGCAATTAGGAGAAAAGTTGCAATTTATTTATAAATAGAAATTTTTAAAATTTAAAAAACAAATAACAAATTCAATTTTATTTATTAAAAATTATTTTAAAAAAGTAACAAAAAGTTATGCTTTTATTCTTTTGCATATTTATAAAAAAAACTAGTAAGTAAACAAAGTAATATTCATTGCACAGTGGAATAGTGATAAAAATACAAAAATTTAACGATATTAACAAAGAGTAATAAAAATAAAGAAAATTTGTAAACAGTGACTTAAATTAACAATATAAATAGCATTATGGGACAAATTTAAAAATATACAGACTTGACAATACAGGTTAAATTTCCCTATTATAGGATAGTAAAACCTTTTACTCGGTTTGACAAGCTTAGGGGTTTTATATGCTTGGAAAAAAAATTGCCTGCTAAGCTTGTCAAACCGAGTATAAGGTTTTACTATCCTATATTAGGGAAATTTAACCTCTACTGTCAAGTCTGCATATTTCAAAATTTGTCCCATAATGCTATTTAAATTGTTAATTTAAATCATTGTTTACAAATTTTATTTATTTTTTTCCGCCACAAAATTGTTATTGTGTTCAGGGACGACAAAATTATGGCTTGGATTTCGGCGTTTGTTTTAGTAGTTGCAGCTTGAATTTCTACAGCATCGGCTATTCTTTTGGCCGCATCCGCAAGAGCTTTTGTGGCTTCAGCCAGCGTAACTGCAGCATCTGAATATTGTTTTGCTACAGCAATTGACTGTTCTCCAACCCTTAATTGTCGGCGAATGAGGCCGATTTGCTCTTGACCAACTATTTTTTTTTGCGGACGATCAGCTGGGCAAATCAGTTTATTCTTCTTCGTGGTGTCGTTTTTGTTGTGTCTTGTTCTGCAAAGAAGGGGAAAGGACAGCTGATTGCTGAGTAGGCTGCTGTTGACTAGAAGGTGAGACAACGGCTACTCATTTTCTACTCCTGGGTGGTGTATCCACTAACAGTGAGAAGCAACTTTGGATGGAATCTGCTTTATTCGGACTTGCTATATCCAAACCAAATACCTTGCTGCAAATAGGTGCTGCAGCTTTGGATAAAAACAAAGTCCGATCCACACTTTTTTCCAATTCCGAAAGTGAGTTCATTCGGTAGACACCACCACCAGTTTCACACAAACTTTTCTTATTTTCAGCAATTTTTTTTTTGTTCGCGATTTTAAATCAGTCCAAGTCTGAAATAAAACAAATATTAATGGTGTTGTTCAATCAGATATAGTCCTACATTTCAGAGTAATAGTACACAAGTTTTGTAAAGTTGCACCCAATTTTATCTTATAAAAAATGGAAAGATTTATATTTTTTTAAAAATTGTTGTAGATATTTTTGGCTGTGTTCTACGAACAATTGGGCGCAGCTAATTTACACAGTTCCTTACCTTTTTCCACTCAACAACGCTACGCATTGGTGGCCCATGCGAATTTACTTTCTTAGTGAGCTTTACCCACTGCTCTTTCATTGAGAGTTTGTTGCTTCCATAAACAGCAGATCCTCTTGCGAACTCTGGATTTGCTTCCATATATTCTACAAGAACCTGCTGTAATATGTTCGAAATATACATAGAGGAAATAAAACACAATAATCTTTGGTGTTTGTGTCGCGACAACGTTTTTACAACTCTGCCCATATCTTTTATTCAACTTCTTTTTATATTATTTATTAATAATAATTTCTTACATATTAATGTGGTGTCATGAAAGTAATGGTAATACGAGATGCAAATGCAATAATTAAAGAATGCCAAAATATATTTAAAGTCACACGGTATTGCAATAATTTAAAGTCACACGATATTGAAATAATTTAGAGTCACACGGTAATTTGATATCGATATAATTTGGAAATGGAATGTTATATTAAAAGTTTATTGGACATTATACCTTCATAACACCACCCCTCTTAAATAGAAAGGTCTTATAGCGAACATTGATCAGATGGCAGCCATAAGAGCTTTCTTTACAAATGCTATATAATATGCATTTCTTGAAGAGAATTAATTATAATTTATATTTATTTACCAAAAAAAATATTTAAATAATTAATAAAAAATAAGAGTATTTGCATATGTATATACATATATATGTATATATTTTTGCTTAATTCATAAAATTTTTTTTATATAAATTCCTGTAGTTTAATTTGATATCTTAAAAATAAATTATTATTATTCTACCTTTTTTCTTATTTTATATTTTTTTTTTGTTATTTACTGTGTTATTTTATTAACATACTTGTTACTATGTATTTCTCTTTAGACTATTTAGTTTTCTTTTTTTTTTCATATATGTTTATATAGTTGCTAATTTAAGCCTATTTTTATGAACTATTATTTCTTTCTTTTTATCAATTTGTGTGCAATTGTTTTTGTTATCGACTTTTATTACCTTATATGGACCTTTATAAACGTTTTCTAATTTATGACCTTGCTCATTTTTTATAAAAACTTGATCATTAATTTTAATTTGTAATGCCTTTGTATTTTTATCATAGTTTAGTTTTTGTAAATGTTTTGAGTTTTGCAATGCAGATCTTGCATTTTCATTGGCAATTTTGAGTCGGTATCTAACTTCTTTAACATAATCATCAAAATTATATAAAGGTTCATGATTTTTGAATTCAATAAAGAAAAAATTTCTGGAGTTTTACCAAATATCAATTCAAAAGGGCAATAACTGTGTGTTGTTGATGGGGTTGTGTTGTAACAATAAGTGAAATAGGGTAACCATTGATCCCAATCATTAAGAGACTTAGATACATATGATCTGATAAATTCATTGAAGGTTCGATGTGAACGTTCAACTGTACCCAACGCTTCATGATGATATGGTGTTGAATTTACTAAGTTTATGTTAAGTAGTTTTAATAATTCCTGTAGTACTTCATTTTTAAATTCAGTACCCATATCAGTTAAAATTTTATGGACGGGTCCATAAATAAGAAATAAATTTTCAAAAATTGCTCTTGCTACAGTTTTAGCAGTTTTGTTTGGAACTGGGATGCTTATTAAATATTTTGTTAGATCACACACTATTGTTATTATGTATTGTTGTCCATGTTCGGTAATAGGTAATGGTCCTATCGTGTCAATCACTACTGTATCAAAAGGTCTCATTGGTGTTGGTGTTATAATTAGGGGTTGTTTAATATTCCTATTTGTTTTGTTCCGTTTACATGTTTCACAGGCCTTTACATACTTTGCGACATATTTAGTAATATTTTTCCAATAAAAATACCTTCTAATTTTGTTAATCATTCGAGTTATCCCTGGGTGGCCACCTAGCAGGGGGTCCTCGTGGAATTTTCTTAATATTTCTTGCTTCTCTGTTTCATCTGTAATTTCTGTAACTGATGGTGTAAGCGCTATTTTAATGTGTTTTAAAAACTTATTGCCCAATTCTTTAAAATCTTTTATAGGTACCTTTTCAAACATCTTATCATTTAATCTCATTTGCAATTTTTTAATGTGAATATTATTGGCTTGCAACTCAAGCTCTTGGAAAAATTTACCTAAGTCTATTTTTCCATTAATAACATAAACATTAGCTTTAAATTTAAATATAATTTTACTTCCTCTTTTAACATCACATCCTTGGATGTGGGTTATTATATTGGGAAGCTTTCTAAATTGGCGCGCCGATATATTTTCATAAATTTTTGGTTGGGCTTGTTCTCTATCTTTCTCTCTTTTCTGCACTTGTTGCTTGGACCTAGTTGTTACCATCATTACATTACAGGCTTTTATATCTTCAAAGGTAATTCTTGACAATGCGTCAGCTGCGTAATTTTCTCTCCCCTTAATATATTCTATATCGAAATTGTATTCCTCCAGATCTAAACGCACTCTCATCAACTTAGAAGATGGGTTTTTCATCGAAAATAAATATGTTAGAGGTCTGTGGTCTGTTTTAATTATGAATTTTCGTCCATAGACGTAAGGTCTAAAGTGATTAATAGCCCAATGAATGGCCAGAAGTTCTTGTTCAATAGTTGCCTTATTACTTTCGCCTTTTGTGAATGTTCTTGATGCATATGCTATGGGCAACAATGTCCCCTCGTGTTGCTGACTCAACACGGCACCACATGCCAACTTACTTGCGTCTGTGGTAATGTAGAATGTTTTTGTGAAGTCCGGATACTGTAGGATTGGTGGAGATATTAGGGTGTTTTTCAAATAATTAAATGAATCTTCGCATTTATCCGACCAATGGTGCGTTTTTTTTTGTTAGATTTGTTAATGGTTTACTGAAATGTGCGAAATTTGGAATGAACTTTCTATAGTAGTTAGCAAAGGCCACAAAACGTTTAGTTTCATTACCATCCTTAGGCCTAGGATAATTTTTAATAGTATCGTATTTATTACTGTCCGGTAAAATTCCCTGGGACGTACATTTATGACCTAAAAATGTGACCTCATGACAAAAGAACCTGCATTTATCAGGATGCAATGTAAGATTATACTTTCTGCAAGTATGAAAAACTTCTCTTAAATTTTTAATCATATGAGCTTTAGAGCATCCGATTACTATAATATCGTCCATATACAAAAATGCAGTTGACGGTTTTAAACCAGCAAATGCTAGTGACATCATTCGTTGAAATGAGTTAGGTGAGATTTTGAGTCCAAAAGGTAACCTCTTAAACCTAAATGAACCTTTGGGTGTTGAAAAGGAGGTAATATCCCTCGAACCATCTTCCAATTCGATTTGGTGAAATCCAGACATTAGATCCAATGTTGAGAAGTATTTAGCTCTTCCAAGCTGATCGAGTATATCGTCTATTCTTGGGAGAGGAAATTTGTCGCACAAAAGTTTTTTGTTTACCTGTCGATAATCAATTACCAGACGCCACCTCTTATCACCGCTACCTTCCAAAGATTTCTTTGGAACCAATAACACTGGACTGTTATAAGGCGAAACAGAGGGCTCAACTAAATCACCTTTAATTAACTTATCAACTTGCCTCTCAATCTCTTCTTTCTGTGTTTCCGGAATTCTATAGTTTTTTATATATATCGGTGTTTCATCCACTATACGCAATTTTTGTTTATAAAAATTGTTTGTAGATACCGGTTCGGTTTCCAACCCAAACACGTCAGTAAATTCGGCACACAGAGCCAAAAGGTCATTCTTTGCAATTCGCGGGCAATTTACCATCAGTCTTTCTAAAATCTCATTAGACCTAGAATTTTTTATAGTTGTGTCTATTGTTTTAGTCTCGTATTGAGACAGAGGCTCATATTTCATATTTTTTAAGGATATTATTTTCGAAGAATTAGATACATTCATTACGCATACCACCGGGCTATTGAGATTTGTAATAGTATTTGGGATAAAGACTTCCTTTTCTACTGTTTGATGTGGAATAAATATATCGTCTATTCCCTGTTGTAATTTTATTTTCCGTACCACCTCTGATCTTGGTGGTATAACAATAGTGTCTTGAATCGGACCTGTTACTATGGGGATTTCCATTTGAATGGTGCTATTTATGGGACAGATTACCAAGAAGTTATCCCTTGAATGGAAGTCAATTATACAATTGTGCGCCCTAATGAAGTCAAGTCCCAAAACTCCATCGCATGGGATTGAGAAATCATCAGGTACAACGTGAAATTCATGTTTTAGTTTAACGTTGTTGAGGCACAACCAACCTTGAGTTACACCGATCGTGAATTGACTACCCTCGCCTATGCCTTTTAATTCATTAACTATATTACCATCAATTGGTCCTTTAACACTCCCATGTTTTAATAAGGAGATATCTGCGCCAGTATCTATTAAGAATGTTAGTGCCTGTATACTTCCCGTAAGGGAGAGGTTAACAAAAGCACTGAGGTTCAGATTCAAAGTCAAGATATGTCCTATTCTTCCCCCAGTGTTATGTGGGGGTCCTCGGGGTTTCCCGAGACCCTATTCATAACCCTCATGTCCGCATACTGTCTGGAATTAGTATGTTGCCTACTAGTTCTACTGTGGTTGTTATTTGAGTTTGGCCGGTAATTGTTTTGTCTATTAACTCTTCGGGGGTTTCCCCTGTTAGTTTGCTGGTAATGACGATCTCCACGGTATGTATGAGATCCTTGATTGTTATAATTCAGGCGCCCATTTGGGTAACTTTGCCTGCCCCATCGGTATCTACCACGCAGTTGTAAGACATTTGATACACTTGATTGGTGTATATCTGTGCTCATAATTTTTTCTGTTATTTGGTCTATTGTATCAAAGGTAGCTGCTTCAATGATGATTCTTGTTCTATCATTATTTAGATTCTTCGCGAGGGCTTTTACAGTTGCCTGTACGGCATACTTGTTTGCTATTTGTGGTGGTAAGCCATCTGAAATATATGCGTTTGATAACATTTTCGAGAGCTCGTCTATTTCTTGGGCATATACGCTGTTTGGTTTACTTCCCTGGCGTGCGGTCATTAATTTGGATACTAATATGTCAGTGGAGTCTCCCTTTATTACCGTTTTCAATTTGTCTGCAATGGCTGCAATGGACGTTAAATCGTTGATTGATATGCGAGCTGTCCCGCTGATTTTTGTCTGTATTATTTGTACTGCAAGATTTTCATGGGTTTCTTTCAGTGATTCTAACAGGTTCAAAGCATCAAGAAATTTTTGAAGGTTCTTAAATTTACCATCAAATTCCGGTAGGATTTTAGTGGCTAATTCTATGAATTTAATGGGTTCCATTTTTGAGTCCGCTAGGTCATGGTCAATGTCTTCAAACTGTTCCCAGATATTCGAGTTTTCCAATATGCTCCCATAATCTATCTCCTCCAATGTTATAGTTACGCATCCATTCTCCCTGAATATCATTACTAGTTCTTTTTGTAACCGTTTCTCTATTGACTGAACCTTTGTCTTCAATTTGGTTATTAATTCAAAAATCTCTTGTCTGTGTTCGGGTGTAAGGTAATAAGCAGTGTTATTAAAAGTATTTACTATTGTATTAAAGTGGATTTCTATTAAATGCAGATGATATTCTATTACTGCTCTGCTAGGCAGTTTCTGTTTGTTTAAACATTTGAAGGACCGGAGGAATTTGCTTTGATTTTCATGAAATTGTTGAGATAACTGTTCCCAATTAGGGCATTTTGCGTTTTGCATTTGCAATGGGTCAGGTTTTGATAATGTCAGCTGTTATAGTCAGACATATGACTGGAATAATTTTCCCATATTTATATTTCCTTTTTCTCTTAATATTTTGCCAAATCGTACTCTTAATAATTTATTGTTAAATAATTAATATTGTCATATAAAGGTTAATTATAACAAGTTAGATGTTTATTTTGTTTTCAATAAAAATATTTCAAAAAAAAATTCTGCATTTGACACTATTGCCTATCTTAAATAATTATACTATAATAAATTTTTCTTTTGTTACTTATCCATTTTTTTTTTTTTTGTTGGTGTTGCTGGTGTTGATATTGGTGTTGTTGTTCCTGGAGTACAACATTGGCTTCTCCTCGGCGTGGAGAGCATACATCCCATGGCGTGGGGATGCTTCTTCCTTCTCTTTTTTTTTTTATATTGTTATTAAAACTTTGTTGCAATGTTGAAACTGTTTTCTACTAAATTTATTTCTTACATAGTTATATTTTTTTTTTTAGCTTTATTATTTTTTCACGTTTTAAAGCTCTAAAGCTGGTTTTATATTTTTGCAGAGTTCTTCTTTTGTTCTTGTTTTTTTTTATGTATATTATTATTTTTATTTTCTGCTGTTTATGCAATATTTATACAATTCACTGTCTGTATAAGTTCACTTTATTTGTAATATATTAATTTATGAAATGGAATTATTAATTATTTGATTTATAAAAGATATTTTAATTTATTTTATTTTATTTATTACTGCACTGTTAAAAGTTTTTTTTTTTTTTTTTATAATACATTTGCTGTGGTTCACTTATACTTGGGGCTGTCGGTGTTGTCCCCTTTGCATATCTTTGATTGTTTTGCATACTAATTTAACCAGGTAGATAATTACCATTGCTACTGCTAGCAACAGAGCCATAATTTCGATGTGACTCATGCCCTCGGTTGTCTTATCAACGTTGTCCTCCTTCATAGTTTCCAATATTTTTTCTAATTGTTTATTGTCGTTTTCTTCCTGATTTTTCCCTACCTCGTAGCCTGCTACTAGCAATGGGATGGTTGACAGTATTTTTTCCACCAAGTCATTTTAGCTTAGTTTAAGTATATATTTTTTAAAAGGTTTTGTTTTTAATTTATCATTTTTAACAGAAACTTTATATGCATACTTCTTGAATCACTTCGTCATTCTTTTAAATTTTTCATTCATCTTTAACAAAAAGACAAATTATTTTGTTTTAGTTCACGTCTTAATTAACACTTTTCACTTGTCACGGTCGCCATGTAATATGTTCGAAATATACATAGAGGAAATAAAACACAATAATCTTTGGTGTTTGTGTCGCGACAACGTTTTTACAACTCTGCGCATATCTTTTATTCAACTTCTTTTTATATTATTTATTAATAATAATTTCTTACATATTAATGTGGTGTCATGAAAGTAATGGTAATACGAGATGCAAATGCAATAATTAAAGAATGCCAAAATATATTTAAAGTCACACGGTATTGCAATAATTTAAAGTCACACGGTATTGCAATAATTTAAAGTCACACGATATTGAAATAATTTAGAGTCACACGGTAATTTGATATCGATATAATTTGGAAATGGAATGTTATATTAAAAGTTTATTGGACATTATACCTTCATAACACTGCAGCTACTTCAAAATTGATTTTTTTATGCTAAACAAATAAATTTTGTGGGTTTAAATTGTATAACATATTACTAATTATATATTTACCATTTATTTTCCATTATAAAATCTTTAACATAAACAATAAACTATTTTTTTGGTTTGTTTTGTTAAATTTTTTTCCTTTTATGTCTAACGACAACCACAACACAAGTGATTGATTTTGACATTTATGATCGCATGACATTTCATATTGGGGCGCAAAATTGTATGAAAATGATAACGTTTTTGTACGCATTTGTTGTCGATCGACTTGCCGTTTTGAAAACTTTAAGTGGGGCGCAAATCAGCTGTTTATCGTTGAAAATCAATGCGAACGATAGCAGTCGATATCGTGGGCCAGGCAGTAATTATTTTTATTTGAGTTTTGTCATTTAAGTTCCTTGTAAATTCAAGCTAGGGTCGTTAATAAAAACATGCAATAATTAGTGATTTAAAAAGTAAGGATTAGGGTAATAATTTGTTTTACCTAAGGAAGGGATTTTTTATGTTTACTGTTAGCATAAAATAATTACTTTCATTTGGGTTTTTTAATTGTCCAATTGTTTTTCTGCTTTAAATTTGCATGTGTTATTTGTTGTTGTGGTTTTTTAAAGCAGTAGATGTGATTTGCTTATAATTTAGGTATAGGATGTTTAGTAGTACATTTGTTATTGTTTTATTACTCTTTTCATTAATGCTTGCCTTATTTTTTGTTAAATGGTAAATGCGTTTTGCTTATGTTTTAGGTATGGAATTATACTTGTGAATTTGTTATTATCTTGAATACAGCTTGTGTTGTTTTTGTTTTTAAACGGTATATGTGCTTTGCTTATGTTTTAGGTAGGGGGATGTTTAGTTGTGAATTTTTAATTGTTTTATTACTTCTTAATTGTAGCCTGCGTTATTTTTTGTTGTTGTTGTTGTATACTTAAATTTTAACTAAAAAAAACCTTCAATAAAAAATGTTATTATATTTGGTCTATCGTAACATGTACTATTTTGCCATCCGTACACGCATATATTTTTGCTTCTTTTTTCTAACCACGAAGTTATTTTAATTTTACCGCGTTCTTATTTTTCAACCACCGAATTTTTCTTCATTTTTCAATGTACTCTTCTTTCAACCTCGAAGTTATTTTCAATGTACTATTTTTTCAACCACCAAATTATTTTCATTTTCAATGTACTCTTCTTTCAACCTCGAAGTTATTTTCAATGTACTCTTTTTTCAACCACGCCGTTATTTTACTTTTTCATAGTACACTTTTTTCAACCACGTAGTTATTTTACTTTTTCATTGTACTATTTTTTCAACCACGATGTTATTTTACTTTTTCATTTTACTCTTTTTTCAACCACGAAGTTATTTTACTTTATCAATGATTTTTTTTTCGGAATGCGTACTAAAAGTAGAGTACGCGTACGCAAACAAATATTTTAATTGAACACATTCGTGGTTGTGTACGGAAAATTTAAAAATTTAGTAACACACATAATTGTTATGAAAAGAAAAATATGTACGGGTTGGTTTTGAACAGAACATTGTGTGTTCGATGAGTGTACTTTCTGAACTCTGATATATTCCAATGGCATTTCTCTTCATTTATCTGTGGAGATTACGAAAAATAAAATTTTAGAAATCGGTTTGCATTTGAAAAAGTTATCATTTTTTAAACATTTTTTACACTCTTCTCTTAATCGCAGTTTCCTATGCGTTCTTAGAAAATAAACGGCACAATGGATTAAAACTTTTATGGTTAACTGTGTATTTCGTTTTATTACTTTTTAGATTGGTAATTATTGTTTCTTTTGAAAGTTTAATAAAGAATAACAAATTTTATTTTTTCAGTAATAACATAAAATACAAATTATATAAAACAATATATACAAAGTATATAATAATGGTGTTCACTCTTATTCTCCAACACCCCCACTAGATTGAGCACCTATAGACATAAGACCGCAACAATGGGAATGTTTAAAATTTGTTAGTGACTTTGTCAAGATGTCTGCAACCATCTCTTCAGTATTAATATATTCAACAACAATTTTCTTTTCTTCAATAAGTTCTCTTATAAAATGGTGACGAATGTCAATATGTTTTGTTCTGGAGTGATATGTACTATTTTGAGTTAAATTAATGGCACTTTTGTTGTCACATTTAATTTTTACTGCTGATGTCTTCGTTAGTTCAGAGAATAATGATCTCAACCATAATCCTTCTTGACCTGCAGCTGACAACGCCATATACTCTGCTTCTGTTGTAGAAAGTGCAGTTGTTTGTTGCTTTTTGCTATTCCAAGAAATACAACCATCTTGAAACTTAAAAACGTAACCTGATGTTGACTTTCTATCATCACTGTCTCCCGCCCAATCAGCATCTGAGTAACCTTCAATATATTCTTTGGAATTTTTTTCAAACTGCAGATTGTAATGTGCTGTACCTCTAAGATATCTTATAACACGTTTTACTGATTGCCAATGTGCTCTACCAGGGTTGTTACTGTATCTTGCTAGGACACCTACAGCATACGAAATGTCTGGACGACTAACTTGTGGAACATAAATTAAACTTCCAATTGCCTCTTGGTATGGTATTAACTTCATCTCTTTGCGTTCATCTTCAGTTTTAGGACACATATCTTTAGAAATTTTTTGATTAACATCTAATGGCGTTTGAACAGGTTTGGAATCAAGCATGTTAAATTTCTTTAATACATTGTGTATATAAAGTTCTTGATCCAACCATAATTTACCATTTTCACGATCTCGTGTAATTTTCATACCTATAATAAAGTTCGCCTCCCCTATATCCTTCATCTTAAAGTTTTGAAATAAACTATTTTTTATGAAAAGTTTCGTTTCGGGGTTATTTGTAAAAATTAAAATGTCATCAACATATATTGCAACGTATGTCTTTTCCTCATCTTTTATCTTGAAGTAAATGCAAGGTTCTGTTTTTGATTGGATTAGACCCATCTGCTTTAAAATACTGTCTAATTTCTTATTCCAAACTCTACTCGCTTGCTTTAGACCATAAAGGGACTTCTTAAGTTTGCACACCTTCTTGTTATCTGCATTAAAACCTTCAGGAATATTCATGTAGATTACCTCATCAAGCTCACTTTGTAGAAACGCAGTAACGACATCCATTTGATCTATATCTAAGTTATGTTGCACTGCTAGACTTAGCAATAAACGTATTGATGAGTATCTTACAACTGGAGAAAATGTTTCCTCATAATCTATTCCATAACGTTGCGAGTAACCTTTTATTACTTATCTTGCTTTGTATCTTTCAATATTACCACTTGAATCTCTTTTAATTTTAAAGCACCATTTACTTTCTATAGCTTTCTTTCCTTTAGGAAGACTTACAATATCCCAAGTGTTGTTTTCAACCAAAGCTCTAAGTTCTTCATTCATGGCTCTTTTCCAATTATCTTTTTGTTCACTCTGAAGTGCTTGTCTAACGGTGACAGGTTCTTGTTCTGTATATACAATATTACACTCAAAACCCTATCTTTGCACTGGCTTTCGAGTCCTTGATGATCTTTTTAAGGCTTGTGGTAATGTGCTTTCAGTTTCAAATCCTTCAAAAGGTGTACCACTAGTAGCATCTGAAAAATGTTCTTCTGATGATCCATCTTCTGATGTTTCATCTATGAGAAGGCTTTCAGTACTTCCTAATCGATTTACAATACTTCTATTTTCAACAACTGGATTTAAATCAAGAACTTCTTCTTGTTGTATATTATTATCATCTTGCTTTTCCCCCCAGACATACATACCATTTTGTTGTGGGCTGTATGGAATTGTTGTTTGATGTTCGATTCCACTTCCAATCATTATCTTCTTCATTCTGTTGTTGCAATACTCTGTGCCATTATCACTTCTTAAAGTTTTAATAGTTTTACCTGTTTGGTTTTCAACAAAGTTCTTGAATTCTAAGAATTTATCAGCTGCTTCAGCTTTTGTTTTAATAAAAAATGGAAAAACTTTTCGGCTAAAATCATCAATAAAGATAAGAATATATCTCGAACCATTGATTGATTTTACTTCCATTGGACCGCAAAGATCAGTATGTATCAGGCCTAGTACTTCTGTGGATCTACTTCCAAGGTCTTTAAATGGCAATTTGGATAATTTTCCTTTCAGACATGTCGTACAGTTTTCTTTACTTAAATCACATTTTACTCCTGTAACGGATCCAGAATTCATATTTCTTAAAACTTCATTGTTAGCATGGCCAATACGTTTATGCCATAACTAAGACTCTTTAATTTTTATTTCGGATAGATACGCACTATCATTTCCTATGTTCATTCTAAACATGCCATTCACAAGATCGCCTGTCACAATAATTTGACCAACCGCATTCAAGACTTCGCAACCTTTTTTATTGAATTCTACTTTGTAACCATTCTCAACAATTTTAGAAACTGAGAGTAAATTAATGTATAAATCAGGAATATGCAAAACATCACGAAACTTAACCTTTTCTTTCAAATTTTTGTCCGATTGTACAATTACATCGACATCACCAACACCTTCAACGTTCATAACAGAGTTATTGGCAATTGTTACCTCAGTATTTTGTTCTTCGTAATTGCTTTTGAAAAATGAAGCATTTGAACACATATGAGCTGTTGCACCAGAGTCAAAAAACCAATCATTTTTGTTTAATTCACGAACTGTAAAAACTCCCATCATAGCATTTGCATTTTTCTTGATATTTGTTTTTTCATATTTACATGGGCATTTAGTAGCAATATGTCCATACTTATTACAATTAAAACACTTTGGTACTCTTTTCTTGAATCCTCTTTTGTTAGTAGCCAAAGCTAAATCTTGTGAATCAGCCTTTACATCTTGAAGTAATTTTAACTTAACAGCATCACCAGTTATTTTAATACCTGAACTTTGGATTCCCATAATCATTGGCTTATATTTTTCTGGAAGGCCAGCAAGCATCATCGATCCAACCCATTCTTCATCCATTTTTAAACCAGCAGCTCTTAGCTTGTGTGCTGTTGTCAGAATTTCATTTACATATTCTTCAACGCTCTTGCAGTCGTTTAGATTTGTTGAACAGAACTTTTGTATTAAGTCTTACTAAACCGCTATCTTCAAAAATTTTACACAATGTAATCCAGATTTCACTTGCACTTTTGCATTCTCGAATATGCGGATAAATTAATTTATCAACTTATAAGATAAGTTCTGCCTTTGCCTGAACTTTCTTTTCATTATTAGTTTCAGCATCTATAACCGCATTCCACAATCCCTTCATCTGGAAATATGCTTGAATAGAAAACTTCCAGTCTTCAAAGTTTTCACTTCCACGGAGTTTTTCAATTTGAAAACTTGAATTCATTTTCCTCCTTCACTATGTGTATAAATTCACAACACAAATTATCACTGATATTTTTTTAAAATATTTATTAATTTATTATATTCAAACTCTTATTTCACGGAAAGGCCCATAACCTATTGTTTGTTTGAAAGTTTAATAAAGAATAACAAATTTTATTTTTTTCAGTAATAACATAAAATACAAATTATATAAAACAATATATACAAAGTATATAAGAATGGTGTTCACTCTTATTCTTCAACAAATGGCTTTCGACGGCTGGAAATGACTCGATCTGCATTTTGATAAGCGCAACTGTCTCTGTGTCTAATTTTCTCTGGTGGCCATGTTTACCCCTCTTATCAGTAAGTTCATTTTGGTACATCTTCTTGGCTAACACAGATATTGCGCCGTCTGACAAGTTCAAAGTATTAAAAAAAACTTCTTGCATACCTGTTTAGCTTTGAGAGTATAATTATGTGTTTGCCCGTCGTGATCCGATTGTCAACGTCCTTTTGCACTTCTCATTTTTCACTCAATTGGACAGGAACAGTTGCCTAAATTCAAATAATATGCATTGATCTCCATGCGCTCTTCTTCTGAAAAGTTTTCAAGCGGCACTTACAGTCAGCGGGTTTCGGAACACGTTCTTCAACTATTTTGTCGCTCTTAGTGACATACGGGTTAGCTTTGTTTCGATGATACTTTCTTTTTTCTGCACCCATTTCTGACTTTTAATCTATTAATCGGCAATAATTCACAGCTAGACGTGGCTGCACCCAAACAATATTTCTCAAAAGCTGTTTGCTGTACTCGCCTTTCTCTTTCGCGTAAGTACGAATATATTTCTAGCATTTCCATTCTTGTTATTGATATAAGTATCACCATAGTCTGCGATTTCTTCTAAAACTACATCTGCTGTCTTTATCACTGAACCATCTAATTCATGTGCCAAAGACTGTGCATCATCATTGACATACTCGTCCGACGATCCTGCAGATAAGTCTGTACCATTCTCATCAGGTATCCAGGTATCTTTATGTCCGGCGATTCCACAGCGAAATCAGACTCATCAGTATTTGGAGCAATTTCCACAACTACTGGTGGTTTCGTGTCATATTGTTGAAATTTACCTTACTTCACTTAAATTATAGAAGATATTCACTCAGATGTTTCAAATCCATATCTTTAAAGAGCAAGCTTTCTCTGGGAACTGAATTTGCAAACTGAAATTTCAAATGACTCCAATATTTCCTTGGCTTCATGTTGTCAAAAGAACGTAAACATCGCATAGGCTACTATTCTTGTCAATTGTTGATAAACAGCTTATGTGGGGTATAAAAATGGTCGATGAAACTATTTCTCAAACAATAGTGTATATTATTATAAGCTATTTTATGGGTTAAAGTTTTCATGAATTGTATTTTTTTCCACAGGCTAAAATGGAGTATAATGCGTATACACTATTATTCTTTTTACAACTTTGGAGTGGCAATTTTAAGTAAAATTTTGAACAAGAAATTATGCACTATTTTTTCCAACGACATTTTGACCGACTTTTTGGAAGTAAAATTTTACGAAATTTTCCCCAGTACCTCGTTTCTGTATTTCTCGCATCGTAAAAGTTTTCGCATGAAACAAGTGAATTTTTAGAATAACGATGTAAGTTGAAACAAAAAATGGGTTTTCTCACACAAGTGTTTCTGTATCTTTAAAATGGGAGAACTATATGTCATTTAAGTTATTTTCCAACAGTTATTGGAAGTATGCGAGAAAAAATGTTTCTGTACCAATATTTTGTAAAAAGTTTTACGCAAGAACTGTCAAAACAACTCACATTTCAAAACAGCGCCAAAAGAAGTAAAATCAAAAATATATTTTTAAATTTGTGTAAACATGGAGTCTAAATCAGCCGAAAAGGTAAAAAGCAATTTAACTTAATAAAAAAGTACTATCAATAAGTATTCATGCATTTATTTATGTTTCATATCTCTTTATTTAAAAAATAGAAAGAATTTCCAAACAGCTCAGCTGTTATTAAGGCCGCACTATACATTTTTTTCGCTATATTATTTAAAACTTATTTATTAACTTTTTTCAACACTTTCAACATTTCTCTATATTGTTTGATAATTTATTTCTTTATTTTGACGTTTTGTTTTTATTTGACACTAGTACTGGAATTATTCCAGTAAAAACAGAATCAGTGTTTTCTGTTTTCGCATTAAGAACCAGAAACAATTTTTACTCGCAAATCGAGAAAGGATGAAATTTTTTGTTTCACACTTAATGTAAAAATTTTTACGATACGAGAAATAGAGAAACGAGGCACAGATATAAAATCCATCATATTCTAAATGTGCAATAAAAAAATAATAGCGTATAAGCACATACGCTTTTGTTATATTGAGGGGACGATAGGCCTACTGCGTTATTTAGCATAAATATTTTAGAAAACAATTTGCTACCCAGTGTGGAGAAATTGAGATTACAGGGACATTGAATCTTTCAACAATACAACAGCAAGAATATTGAGAGATGTGGCTACTTTATCACAATGCTCAAACCCTAGATTATCCTCTAATATCTAGACCGCCAAATCCGAAAACTGACAATTATCTCTAAGGATATGCTAAAATCCGTTATAAAAAATTGTTAATAGAACCGATGTCCCGAAGACTAAGTGCCGTTATTAAAAGAAAAGTAACCAAAAATTAAAATGCTACAATTTTTATAAGAAAAAATAAAAAAATTATGCACACACTAAATGCAAGCATTGTTTTCTTTTTTATTTGTAGATTAGAAATGGGTAAAACTCAAAGCAAAAGATCAGTTGACATCACAACCGAAACCAAAAAGGGCATCGAAGATGAGAACACCGAAAAGATGGAAAAAATCGAAGACTTGGATAAAAAAGAAGTTGTAAATGGAGATGCTACGATATCAGAAAAAAGCGATTTAGAGGTACTTTTTATATGCATATAATGCTAACATTAAATAATAATAATGTGGCCGATAATATAAAATTAAATTAAAAAATATTGGGTTAAGGTATATGCAATAGAACATATCTAGACCTTAACTCTTATGCTTGGAACACAACTAGGACGCGCGGAAAATTTTTGTTCGCGAAAATTCGTCGCAAAAAAAAAACATTCAGGACATTCACAACGGCGGCACTAATGCAACGCTAATCTATGTATTCATTTTACCTCTTTTAACCCTAGAATATCATACTTAGTCGAAATAACGACGCACGTTTTTGTTTTATGTTTTTTCTTCTGAAGGAGTGCTGTGAAACTTTTTTATGATTAAATTATATTTAAAAACAACATTTATTTGTTTTATTTCAATAAAATACATAAGAAACTATTGAAAAAACTAAGCATTGGAAATTTTCTATATACAGATCATACTTTGCATTCTTTTGAATACAGCGTAGTCGATTCAAAGAAATGTGATGTTTTCGGCATAAAAATAAGTATGATATTCTAGGGTTAAGTAATATAATTATTCTGGAAACAAAAATTGGAATAAGAGTTTAGTGTGTTGAATAAAAATGCTCTTCTAACTTATTAATTAAGAATCTTTTACGCGTGTCTTTCTTGACTGAAAACTACGTTAAATTTAAAACTCTGTCAATGTCTGATGAACGTCAATGTTGCAACCGCGTTGATGCCAGATCTAACACCAGTGTGGTCACTAAACCACCCCCCTTCCAGACCTTTTGTTCACTACGTTCTTACGCTCGAATTTAAATCTTACTCTTCTTCGTTCGTGGTGTGCTTTTCCAAATTTCAACATTTCCGCGGGCACGTATGCTGGTTTCAATCTCTATCGATACCGATTTCGACCTCGTTCCCACACGTATAGTATATGTCTTGGGATGTCTCTCAAGTACTTTGTGTGGACCAAGGTATGGTGCTTTTAGTGGGCCATGTACCGTATCGTCCCCTAAGAAGACGAAGTCACAAAATCGAAGGTCTTTTGGGACATATATCGGTTTCTTGCCGTGTTGTGTTGTTGAGGTTGGACGCAAGTTTTCGAAATGCTGTTGAAGCCTGATTAGGAATTCGTTTTCGCTGATGTAAATGTTCGATTCTTCTGTTACGAAAGAACAGAAGAATACGAAATGTCTGGACGACTAACTTGTGCAGCATAAATTAAACTTCCAATTGCCTCTTGGTATGGTATTAACTTCATCTCTTTGCGTTCATCTTCAGTTTTAGGACACATATCTTTAGAAATTTTTTGATTAACATCTAATGGCGTTGCAACAGGTTTGGAATCAAGCATGTTAAATTTCTTTAATACATTGTGTATATAAAGTTCTTGATCCAACCATAATTTACCATTTTCACGATCTCGTGTAATTTTCATACCTAGAATAAAGTTCGCCTCCCCTATATCCTTCATCTTAAAGTTTTGAAATAAACTATTTTTTATGAAAAGTTTCGTTTCGGGGTTATTTGTAAAAATTAAAATGTCATCAACATATATTGCAACGTATGTCTTTTCCTCATCTTTTATCTTGAAGTAAATGCAAGGTTCTGTTTTTGATTGGATTAGACCCATCTGCTTTAAAATACTGTCTAATTTCTTATTCCAAACTCTACTCGCTTGCTTTAGACCATAAAGGGACTTCTTAAGTTTGCACACCTTCTTGTTATCTGCATTAAAACCTTCAGGAATATTCATGTAGATTACCTCATCAAGCTCACTTTGTAGAAACGCAGTAACGACATCCATTTGATCTATATCTAAGTTATGTTGCACTGCTAGACTTAGCAATAAACGTATTGATGAGTATCTTACAACTGGAGAAAATGTTTCCTCATAATCTATTCCATAACGTTGCGAGTAACCTTTTATTACTTATCTTGCTTTGTATCTTTCAATATTACCACTTGAATCTCTTTTAATTTTAAAGCACCATTTACTTTCTATAGCTTTCTTTCCTTTAGGAAGACTTACAATATCCCAAGTGTTGTTTTCAACCAAAGCTCTAAGTTCTTCATTCATGGCTCTTTTCCAATTATCTTTTTGTTCACTCTGAAGTGCTTGTCTAACGGTGACAGGTTCTTGTTCTGTATATACAATATTACACTCAAAACCCTATCTTTGCACTGGCTTTCGAGTCCTTGATGATCTTTTTAAGGCTTGTGGTAATGTGCTTTCAGTTTCAAATCCTTCAAAAGGTGTACCACTAGTAGCATCTGAAAAATGTTCTTCTGATGATCCATCTTCTGATGTTTCATCTATGAGAAGGCTTTCAGTACTTCCTAATCGATTTACAATACTTCTATTTTCAACAACTGGATTTAAATCAAGAACTTCTTCTTGTTGTATATTATTATCATCTTGCTTTTCCCCCCAGACATACATACCATTTTGTTGTGGGCTGTATGGAATTGTTGTTTGATGTTCGATTCCACTTCCAATCATTATCTTCTTCATTCTGTTGTTGCAATACTCTGTGCCATTATCACTTCTTAAAGTTTTAATAGTTTTACCTGTTTGGTTTTCAACAAAGTTCTTGAATTCTAAGAATTTATCAGCTGCTTCAGCTTTTGTTTTAATAAAAAATGGAAAAACTTTTCGGCTAAAATCATCAATAAAGATAAGAATATATCTCGAACCATTGATTGATTTTACTTCCATTGGACCGCAAAGATCAGTATGTATCAGGCCTAGTACTTCTGTGGATCTACTTCCAAGGTCTTTAAATGGCAATCTGGATAATTTTCCTTTCAGACATGTCGTACAGTTTTCTTTACTGATATCACATTTTACTCCTGTAACGGATCCAGAATTCATATTTCTTAAAACCTCATTGTTAGCATGGCCAATACGTTTATGCCATAACTCAGACTCTTTAATTTTTATTGCTGATAGACACGCACTATCATTTCCTATGTTCATTCTAAACATGCCATTCACAAGATCGCCTGTTACAATAATTTGACCAACAGCATTCAAGACTTTGCAACCTTTTTTATTGAATTCTACTTTGTAACCATTCTCAACAATTTTAAAAACTGAGAGTAAATTAATGTATAAATCAGGAATATGCAAAACATCACGAACCTTTTCTTTCAAATTTTTGTCCGATTGTACAATTACATCGACATCACCAACACCTTCAACGTTCATAACAGAGTTATTGGCAATTGTTACCTCAGTATTTTGTTCTTCGTAATTGCTTTTGAAAAATGAAGCATTTGAACACATATGAGCTGTTGCACCAGAGTCAAAAAACCAATCATTTTTGTTTAATTCACGAACTGTAAAAACTCCCATCATAGCATTTGCATTTTTCTTGATATTTGTTTTTTCATATTTACTTGGGCATTTAGTAGCAATATGTCCATACTTATTACAATTAAAACACTTTGGTACTCTTTTCTTGAATCCTTTTTTGTTAGTAGCCAAAGCTAAATCTTGTGAATCAGCCTTTACATCTTGAAGTAATTTTAACTTAACAGCATCACCAGTTATTTGAATACCTGAACTTTGGATTCCCATAATCATTGGCTTATATTTTTCTGGAAGGCCAGCAAGCATCATCGATCCAACCCATTCTTCATCCATTTTTAAACCAGCAGCTCTTAGCTTGTGTGCTGTTGTCAGAATTTCATTTACATATTCTTTAACGCTCTTGCAGTCGTTTAGTTTTGTTGAACAGAACTTTTGCATTAAGCCGACTCGTCTTACTAAACCGCTATCTTCAAAAATTTTACACAATGTAATCCAGATTTCACTTGCACTTTTGCATTCTCGAATATGCGGATAAATTAATTTATCAACTAATAAGATAAGTTCTGCCTTTGCCTGAACTTTCTTTTCATTATTAGTTTCAGCATCTATAACCGCATTCCACAATCCCTTCATCTGGAAATATGCTTGAATAGAAAACTTCCAGTCTTCAAAGTTTTCACTTCCACGGAGTTTTTCAATTTGAAAACTTGAATTCATTTTCCTCCTTCACTATGTGTATAAATTCACAGCACAAATTATCACTGATATTTTTTTAAAATATTTATTAATTTATTATATTCAAACTCTTATTTCACGGAAAGGCCCATAACCTATTGTTTGTTTGAAAGTTTAATAAAGAATAACAAATTTTATTTTTTCAGTAATAACATAAAATACAAATTATATAAAACAATATATACAAAGTATATAATAATGGTGTTCACTCTTATTCTCCAACAGTAATAATTCTCATTTAATCATTTTTGTTTTAGGTTTACTTTTTGACAGTTTTCTAATTTTGGGTAAAACCCATGCCGTTGATTTTCTAACGACGTATATTTTGTGAGATAAACGAGATTGTTTCTTCTTAGAAAATAAATATTAAGATTATCGTGTCAAATGATTCCAAATAAATTTTCAATTTATTTTTTGTTTCATAAAATTCGCCTTGCTTAGAAAAATTATTAAATTATTGAAAAACGGATTTTAGAAATTATGTGTATACTTTATTTTGCATATAATCTTGGATTAGGGATATGAAGTTGTACAAAATGATTAAAATATGTAAATGTTAAAAATGTATTTTATAATATATTATAATTACGAGTGTGATTATTCGCATGCTACGGGAAGGTCCTGTGTTTTTTCTGCCACTATGACATTATCCTTAGTATTAGAAAATTCCTGTTAACAAAACAAAAAAAAAAAACAAGGTTAAGACAAATTTCACATTAAATAGAAGGGTAAAGGTATGAAAATCGTAAACAGGCAAAAAAAAAACAACACAGCAAGTAGATGCAAAAAAATAATAAAACATTTAATGAATAAAAAGAATCATAATAAAATAAACCGACGATTTTACAACAAAAGATAACAGGAGATTTAATACTTTAAATGTGAAGCGAGATAAACAAATACGAGTATGTAAGAACCAGCGTGAGGTTGACACTATTCAAACATATATTAATTATGAAAAATATTGACTTTTTTAAGTAACTTTCTTTGGGCTGGCTTCAATTAAAAAAATTTGTCGTTGTCGCGTTTAGACAGACAGTATTGCTTGACAGTATATGAAATTTTTATAATTATAAAAGATTTTTTCAACGTGAAGTACCGCAAGTAACATTGTTAATAAAGTTAGTTTATTATTTGTATTTTCATGCAAATGAAGCAAGAAACGTTGCCGTCAATGATAGTCGTTTGCTATTTATAATTTGTTATTGGTTTAAGTATGAGGAAGAATACCAACGAAGAATGTTTTAACAGATTTAGGTAGTTTAGCTTAACGTGAGTTTATTCACCTTTGTTGGATCTAATAGTTCTTCATCTACGTTATCACTCTTTTTTAGGGAAACCATGTCATCTTGGCCTTGTATTAAATCAAATGCAGTTATATCTAAGGAACATTCGGTAGTAAAATTGTTGATTTGTTCAGAGACAAGTGGAGATTCTATTAAACTACTATTAATAACCTCGTGCCTTAATTCTTCGTCTGCGATATGTTCATCGTTTTGGTCTTTATTGTCGTTGAATTCAACAACTACATCATTTTCGTTTACAATATGGTTTTTCTGTACAGGTTGTTCATCCGACATTTGTTCTTCATTGCATTTTAATTGTTGGTTAACTATATTTACAGCTGTTTCTGTAATTCCGTTTATCACTGCGGCTGCAATATCAGCTGTTGTCTCTTCATCCATTTGTAATTTTTCAAAGAGATCAGATGAAGGTAACTTATTGTCTTTGTTAAAAATTTCAGAAACACTTGCTTCTTCTATTTCGTCACTATCCTGAATTTGAGCTTCAATATTAGTTTTACTATCTTCGACATCAAGGAGTTGTGGAACTTGGTCGTCAGTTGTTTCTTTGCCGCTTTGCTCAATACGTATTGTGTCAATTTCTTGTCTGTTACAAATTTCTGTCACAGCAGGATCACTTAATATTGGAAGTATCTCTTTTCCATTTGTATTATTTAGATTATTAATAGATGGTTCGGCATTTTTTGTTTGATTGGATTCTTCTACAGGTTCTTCGTTATTTGTAAATGCAAACACCGAAACTTGTGAAGGAGGCGGAGATATTGGAAGTGGGGGAGGAGACAGATCCACACCAAGCTTTTCCTGAAGGGACTTTGTATTATCGATTGTCTCTGATGTTAAATCGGAGACTGTATCGATATGCACCTTATTATCATATTCGTTTACCATGTCGACGATTTCACTAAGTGAAGATTGGTCAACAGTATTTATCTCAACAGTGTTTATCTCAATATCGGTAGAGTTTAGAATAACAGATTCATCGTTATTGATTTGAATTATTTCATCGGTTTTTTCGCTAGATGCAGTCAAATGGATTTGGGCATGAGAAGGATTTGTGGATTTAGAGGAAATAGAATCTAGGATAGCAGCAGAAACTTTTTTATCAGTGTTGGAGTTTACCTCAATTTGTGCCTTGGATTTTTCAATATCTTCTTGCTCGGATTCACCATGATCGCCATTTTGATGGATTTGATCAATCACTTCACCATTGGTCGAGGGTGAAGTGCTTGTCCTTTCTGAAGTAGATTTTACATATATAACATCTGTTTTTTGTAGTTCTGATTGTTCTGTCGCATTCATTTTTTCATCTACGCCATTACCATTGTTTGACGCGTCATCAATAGTGGCATTTTCAGAAATTTTAGTTTCATTTTTAACCCCTGTATTTTCAGTCTTTTCAGATAGTTCCGATGATACAGCGGCAGTTTCATTTTGTACTGGTTCACATGTTTCAGCGGTGGTATTAGCAGTGATGTTGTTAGATTTATCATCAGAAGTCTTCTTTTCCTTTTGTTCACCCGCATTCAATTCATTTGGAGTAGCATTGCCATTTTCATGGTTTTCTGTAGTTTTAGCTTCGTTTTCATTTGCAGATTTGTCCTTTTGTGTTTCTTCCGGCTCCTAAGTTAGTAAACAAAATTAAAAAAAAAAGATATATATATATATATATATATATATATATATATATATAATATATATTATATATATATATTAAAATAAGAATTCAATTTGTGTAAATTTTATTTTTGTTTTAATTACGGTTATTGTTTTTTCATTTGTATCGGCTCCATTCGTAGCTGCACTACCATCTTCTGCATCGTCTTCATTTTTAGCAGGCTTCTGTTTATCCTTTTTTCCGAAAGAAATACTGCGAAAAGACCATTTCTTTTTGACTTTTTCCTTTTTCGATTTTTTAATGCTTTCATCGGCAAGTGGAGAAATTTCTTCAGCAGTAGCAAGTCCCACATCGTCTTTTACAGCCTTTGCCACATTTTGAGGCTCCGCTGCATCACCGCTCGCCTGCACATCAACACCTTTTTCAGTTGTCATGTCTTTATCATTTTCAGCTTCTTCATTGTATTTTTTCTGAAAAGAACGAACATTTCATTATTTTGGATACAAATATTTTCAATAATCAGTTACTACGCTAAAATATTTATAATACAAGGCAGAAGAAATTGCAATTAAAATGCAAAAATATTTTTTACAAAATTATTTTTTTTACCACTAAACAAATATCTTTTATACGATTAACAAGAAGAGCAGTCATGAAACATAGGGCTGTGATAATAGTAATTTTTCCAGCTTTCCGAAAATGTTCATAATGTTTTTTTTAGTTAATTGCATTAACAATTCTTGCTATTAATCAAGATCAAACAAATAATGAAAATTTTCATGAAACTAAGTTGGTTTTATACAAACAACTACAATAGTGAATATTTAATTAGAAGAGAATGTGGAACTGCAACTTTAAAAAAGTAAGTGCTATATTCGGCTATGCCGAATCATATATATCTTCAATAATCGATCAAAAAAGCAAATATTGGGGTGACAGAGAACTAAAAAAAAAAAAAAAAAATATTGAAAAAATCGATAATAGAGGGTTTGTCTGAAATTTTGCGTGAAATTATCCCTTAACGGCTTTCCAAATCAGAAAATAGAAAGTTCTTAGTGTAAATCATGGAAAATTAGATAAATCGAATATTGATTTTTTGTATGAAATGTTGTGCATCAAATCATTCTCTACTGATTCCATCAAATAAATAAGATTGAAATTTTAAATATTTGTGTTGTATTATTACTCTAAAGTTTGTCTGATGGCTTAAAATTGGGGCGAGGCGAAGTTCGCCGGCTCCGCTAGTTTTACATAAAAATGCCATCGGTTCTTAATACTAAAAAAATTTAGTATTTCCTTAAAGATCTCTTCAAAAATATGGGCGAGCGACAATTTTTTTTTAATCCTCTTACGCCCTTTTTTTTTATTTATTTTTTTGGTTGGAGTTACTTCACTGTTCCAAATGATATGAAGAATTTAAAAGTAGACCGATCATTTTGATTTTTCTCTAGCTGATGTAATGCCTCGGCAAACTTAATTTTAACACTAACACGGGCGGACAGACGGACATCGTTCAATCGACTTTGCTATGCATAAGAAGACAGAATATATATACTTTATGGAGTCCGAAATGGATATTGTATAAATTACAAACGGAATGACAAACTTAGTTATACCTTTTTTTCACTTTTTGTGGTGAAAAGATAACTAAAAAATTTCTGCTATAAATCTTGCAAAAACGGGTTTTCTGTTGACTACTATAGAAATAGTTGTTCATTTTAATAATTTTTAAAGTAAATAATTTTTCGAGGTTGCAAAACAACTGATCACAGGTAATGCAATTTTTTTTCTGATCATATTAAAAAATAATCACCCCTATATTAAACACATTTTCCTTCCCTCGAAATTTTTTTCCTTTTCCCCAAATTGCAATCGTGAATAATTCAGGTGAACAATTTTTCACGTAAACAAAAATTCCCCTTCACTTTTCCCTTAGATCTTTTTCACTTAAATTTTGCTGGGGAACTGCATACATGATGCCAGTTTTTTAAGTTTTAATTAGAATATTTACATTAATAACATAGTGCAGTGTAGACTGACATTATTCTCGACAAGATGCAAAACAAACAGCTCTATTGCTTGTAAATTTATTAAGATTTTTTTACTAAACATACAGACATGCCTGTAGTGTTTTACAGGCGGAAATATCTGCTATTAGAAAGGCTGGTTGAGGTACTATAACATATCCAACAGGAATATTTTTCATCTGTACCGACAGCAAAGCCGCAATAGCGTCTGAGACATCTGAACTTGTCTCCAAATGCCCTTAACGGGATGGCGGAGGTTTCGTTAGTTACCCTAAAGTAGGAGAGGGGATATGGAACCGTTACGGGCAACCTCGTTGCCGATGAACTGGCAAAGAGGGGTACAATACTTGACAAGGGTGCCATTAACATCTTCTGTGGCATATCCCTCTACGCCTGCGGACAGCGCATCGACGCTGCTATCCACGAACTGGCCCAGACCAGATGGTTTAACGAGGCGACATGTTCGACTGGTAGAATAATCTGGCCCACTTTGAATCGGGGCAGGGCGGCTGCACTATTACAGCTACCGAGGGTTCGACTACGTGACTTATTGGCTGCGGTCACTGGGCACTGTCTAGTCGGGCCCCATGCCAGTTGAATGGGTATTCTTTTTAACGACTTCTGCAGAAGTTGTCAGGACGAGGATTAAGAGGAGATGGTGGACCACCTCCTCTGTCAATGCCCTGCGCTGGGGTGTATACTGCTGAGATATCTCTGTCATCAATACTATGAGGGCTTATCTGATATATCGTCAACGGGTACAGGTAGGATTAGTTACTTCTTAAGGTACCGGACACCGTGACTTATTCAGGGAATGAGCGCACACTTTGGTCGACTGTTCTCACTTAGCGGATTCTTCTCCGCATTTTTCTTGAACCTTCTCCGTATTTTTAGACTCACGGCATTTTCTGTCTTTCCCTCTCTGTCTTTCTCATCTCTTCATCCCATTTCTCTTTTTTCTTTCTTTCTCTAATTCCAAACGTAATCTTCTCTCTATGTTTCTTCTTCTCTCTCTCTCTCTTCAAAGAGACCAACTACTGGACAGCGTTGTCAACTTTGAAATTTCAAAACGCAGCAAAGTGGAGAAAAAAACGCACCATTTAAGAAAAAACGCACCAAGTTTTAGAATTTCTTTTTTATATAAAATCTTTAATGATTTAGTTTTTCAAAAAAAGTGTAATTTTCAAGGTTTTGACAAACAAAATTAAAAAATAAAGCTTAACAAAAATAAAAAAATAAACAAGTATGTTTGTGGTAATTTGTACTAGATATTACACTTTTTCATATATTGCATACACAAATTTTGAAATAAAAAACAGCGATCATTCATAAAAAAATATTTGTATAATTACATACATACAGTTTAATAAGTAAAATTGCCCTAAAAAATTCATTTTATTAAAGGCTTATAAATGCAAAAAAAATATGAATAATTTGAAACTGCATCAACTAATGGGACACCCCTTAACTTCCAAATCAAAATTTTGTATTTGTTGTTATAGCGGACTGAGCAATTCAGGTACGTTATAAATTTCAAGCGTCTGTCTACAACTGTTAACAAGTATGACCATATACATCAAATTAAGTGAACTATAGGCGCACCCTTTAGTTCAAAATTTTTAGTATTAATACTTGTTAGTATTATATCGGCCATAGCAACCGACATTCTGTCCAATTTACAAGCATTTGTCTATAACGGTTCAAAACATAGGCCCATATAAGTAAATTTACATCAATTATGGGGGCACCCTTTAATTTTTAGATTTATTTTTGTATATTTTTTTGTTATTGGGAGCGTATTACTACGCAATCATTTTATATTTTACAGAATCGTCTTTTACATTTCATAATACACGTAAAAAATATGTATGGGGACACCCTTTAATTTTTAAGATTATGAACTGTTTATTAAACGAGACCAATCTGTAAGCATTATCTATCATATTACCAACAATTTTCAAAATCCGTTCAGAAATGACTGAGTTCTGTTCAGTCGAATTGTATAACCTCCTTCTTTTTTGAAGTCGGTTAACTGATTACGACAAAACTCTGCTTTTGCTAAGCTGTTTACAGATACGATAGCAGCCTTTACTACAAAAACAAACCATGAAAATCTAAAAGGGATAGTATATTCAATACAGTGAAATGTTTCTTTTTTAACATAACATAAATTAGAATCCACTGATGAGCTATATATGAGCAGTAGCGAAATGGCCATATGGATATGCTTTCCCCGCAGTAATACATTTCATTTATTAGTTTAGTTTAAAAAATAAATATTTCATGAGAATATCATGAGAATATCATGAAATATTTATATTTGAAGGAATCAAGCACAATTAAAGTAAATTATTATAAAAAAGATTCCAAATAATAAATTTTCTTATTAAATAAAAAATAATTAAATAAAATTCCTTAATTGAATTCATTCTATCCTCATAACTCAACGCGCGATTAGACCAAAATTTATTAATTTTTCATTTGTTTTTATAAAAAAAAATATCATTAATATTATAAATATTGCTAATTCTACCTTTAAAATCATAAAAACTAATTACTAAAGCTAAACAATAATAATTACAATTCGGATTATTACTACGAAGTTAAAATACTACTTACTAGTTCTCGCCTCTATCATAAGCAGCACACAAGTATCTATAATATCAGTTTCATAAACAGATATATCCAAATACTTATGGTACAACATATATGTGAGAGTAAAAAACTGATAATGTTCTCACTCTATGCAAAACCATAAACAACTGTTTGTGTTTATATCCAGTGTGAGTACGCACAAGCGAAAGCATACAATATCAACTACACACATGCCTTCTTTTTGTATCTGTTATAACTGGTATGTACATGATATATCTGTTTTTGCCATACTGTTGGATATACTAGTGCACGTCTTTAATACGAATTTTGAAAATTTTCTTAAAGAACGTGGTACAGTTCATGAAACAATATATCAAAAAACACTACGATATTTATTTCAAAGAAACAGAAAAAAAGGTTCAAAAGTAGATAGAAAACTTAGACCTGAAATAGTTGGGTGAATAGATGGCTACATCCGGTGCAATTCGAAAACGAAACAGGGAGATTGACAATAAAATGGCACAATGTTTTTATGAAAGTTAAATAGTTAAGTGCCTGTGCATAGAAATAAATTATCGTAATGTTTTTTGGTATTTTATTTTTTATCCTCTTTCAACTGTATAAGAGCCGAAAAAAAAATAGAATTACTATTGGATATTGTTGTTTTTGCTTAAACTTTGATTTTTGTCTTTGCTTTATTCTTCGGGTTGTTTTTTATGAAAACAAAATATGTAATTGAATCAACACTATTTTTCACATACAAACAGTGCTCGGCCTTTCCCTTATGAATCCCAAATCAATTAAGATTTCATTGATACGAAGATTCCAACAACGAGCAGATTTATTTATTTATTTATTAAGTAGTATTAAAAATATTTCATAATTACAATAATAAAAATTAGTTTCTTTACAATTTCTTTTTTATAAGCTCTGCGGAGTAGTGTTCTTAATAAAAAAAAAATACACAATTTCTTCTGAATATATCGATATTATTTTCATTCTGCCGTAGTCCAAGTGGTAAACACGTTGACTACAAACCAGCTGCCCTGGGTTCAATCCTTGCGGTAAGTCAAAAAATAAAAATGTTTTTTTTCTGTTTAATGGTATATATACATATTCAGATCTAAAATTAAAAACATGCAGCCTCCTTCGTCGGTACTTCTCTATAGCATATTCGCCGGCGAAGTAAAATAATTAATAAAATGGCTATATATATCTCCTTTCACCACCTTTCTTCTCTCTCATCTATCCCTTTCCTAAAAGAATGTAGTACAGAATGTAGTAGTGGCAGCTGATTAAATAATTGTAGTTCTTTATGTAGTAGACATCTCTTCGTTGTGCTGTTTATAGCCCTGTGTATTCTAAAATCATTTGCATTGCGAAGATTATATGGTTGAGTTTCATTTACAAGTTGTTCCTTTAAATATTCCGGTGCGATTCCTTATGGATAAAAGTTTTATATTTAGCCATTTTAGTGTGTCCAGCATAAATTGTATTGGTGTAAGCCTATTGCATTTTATTATTGATCTCATAGCCCTGTTTTGAAGTTTTTGCAGTCTTTCTATTTGTAAGTTTGTGCAGCATGTATATAGTATGGTTGAACCGAATTCAAAATGAGGTTTTATTATGGTATTATATATATTAATCGCTGTCAATTTGGATACCCCATTTCTTATTCTTTTAAAGAATCCAATCTTTCTTCTTTTAAATTAATTTTCTTGTTTATTGTAAATCCCAAGTATTATTAAATTTTTCGACCTTTTCTATTACCGTATTATTAATTTAAAAAACAGAACTTTTGTCCATACTTATTTCCCAAAAATTAAAAAAAAAGATGTGAAGACTTGGTTGAATCCATGCCAACGCAAACAAAAGTCATCTTACAAAACATTAATTTAGTGACATCATTTTCTTTAGTGTGTATTTTAAATATCGTTACTTTCTGCGTAGTTTAATCTGAATGTTGCTATTATTTTTACCGACAAAATTTTAACCGTTGAGCGTATTTTGTAATTTATTTCAATAAAAGTTAATAAAAATAAATATATACGAGGGCTGCTCTATATATTTCTGGCCTAATAGTGAAAATGCGAATATTTATAATCAAAAATGGTTGTATTGTTTTTCAAAGTATTCTCCAGCATGATTTATACACTTTTGCATGCGCTCAAACCAGTTGTCGAAGCACTTTTTCCACTCCGATTGAGACACCTCTAAAACATGGTTTTTGAACACTTCAACAGCTTCTTTTGGCGACGAAAATCGTTGACCACGCATTTTTTTCTTGATGTGCGGAAACAAGAAGAAGTCATTAGGTGCCAAGTCAGGGCTGTACGGCGGATGACCCATTAATTCGACGTTTTGGCCGGCCAAAAACGCTCTGGTTAATTGATGTGTGAGAGCTCGCATTGTCATGGTGAACAATGATTCGTCATCTCTTGTTGGTTTTTCGAATTTCTCCGATGACTTCAGGCAAACAAATTGTAGTGTACCATTCAGAAGTGACCGTCCTACGTTGCTCAAGCGGAACAGTCGCCACATGACCAGTTTTGCCGAAGAAACAGGCGACCATTTGCTTCGAAGTGCTTCTTCCACGAACAACTTTCGTTGGATTTTGCTCGTCTTTGAAGACCCACACGGTCGATTGTTGTTTCGTTTCGGGCTCATACGCATAGATCCATGATTCGTCACCTGTGACAATCTTATAAACGTCTTTTGAAGCAACGCAATCGTATTTTTGCAACATTTCTTTGCACCAATCGCCACAAGCCTTTTTTTTGAGCGACTTTCAAATTGTGCGGGATCCAACGAGAACAAACCTTTTTTACGGCCAGGTGTTCATGCAGTATCGAATGTATGCTGGTGGAAGAAATGTTGAAGGATGTCTCTATTTCTCGGTATGTCGCATGTCGATCTTGTATTATGAGTTCACGCACGGCATCAATGTTCTCTGGCACAACAGCCGTTTTTGGACGACCTTCACGGAATTCGTCCTTGAGCGAGCTTCGGCCACGATTAAATTCATTATACCAATTTTTCACAGTGCTATAGGATGGTGCTTCATCGCCATACAAAGATTTAAGTTCATCAATGCACTCTTGTCGTGATAATCCACGTCGAAAGTTGTGAAAAATGATGGCACGAAAATGTTCACGAGTTAATTCCATTTTTTCTATATTAATTTTTTCAAGTCACTGTAAATAATGGTCGTATGTCAAAACGTTTTGAGTACGATTATGAGTACGAAATGACAAACTTTCCGATGGAAATGTCAGATTGCACTTGGCGGCACTCAGTGTTGCCAGGCCAGAAATATATATAGCAGCCCTCGTATATCTCTCTGATGTGGCCTTAAAGTTTCTCTTGTAGTGACCACAGTGGTGTAAGATCTGGCATCACCGCGGTTGCAACATTGACGTCCATCAGACATTGACAGAGTTTTAAATTTACGTAGTTCTCAGTCAAGAAAGAGACGCGTAAAAGATTTAGTGTGTAAAGAACATTCTAGCGAGTCATGAGAGAATGAAAATAACTACGATTTTTGAAACATATACAATAGGTATTGTGCTTGCACCATAAGTACTTATTGTATGTCGGAAAGAAATATGCCTATGTGTATTGTATGGGAATATGTTTGTGTGAAGGAACGAATAAAAAATTTTTACGACACAAATAAATGACTTAAAAAAGTGTCCTATGCATTTCAATAATATTTATTGTGCAAAAGTTTTTTTTCATAACAAATATATTATTGTTAATAATTCTATTTTTTATTAATACAATATTAAATATATGACGGAAAGACATATTGGCGTTCACCATAGAAATATACTGCATTTGTAATAGTTTCACGAAACAAATTTTTATACAAAATTTTAAAACAAATTCTTTAAACATTACGTCATAAATCCACAGATGTTTGTATATGCAGATTCATAAATTTATAAAAAGATAGTTACTTTTGATTGAATTTCCGTCATCTCACGTCACATATTTCTTTTGGTAATACTAATTATACCCCCGTCAGAAATCAAAATAAAACCAATCAACTTATTAATTACGCAATAAATTTAAAAAGCAAGTTCAGAATAAATATAAGTAAATCAGTTTATATTTTCTTAAATTAAAAAGGTTTTTATAAAAACAGGTTTATAAAGGTTTATATAAAAATTAAAACATTTTCATAAAAGTAACAGGAATTCATATTTAATTTTTTTTACAAATTAGCAAATAACACTGCAAATAAGCAAAATGCATTAAAATTTTATTGCAGGGATTTCCGAAGACAATGAATTTATGATAGAAATTGCAGTAGCATTTCATAGGAAGTAAAAAAAAGGTTATTCCGAAAAATCCATCGCATTCCTTCAACGGGTTTTCCATTTTTAATGCTTTCAGGTAAAAAGATTACTAAATATACAAGATTTGACTTTATATAGGAAATGAAACAAAGGCTATTCGATTTATATTTAAATTTCTAAAAACTCGAATTTTGTTGCAAAATTAAAAATAGAATGACTATACATGTACATACATACATAAACTGACAAGTATGGTTTTTACAGGTAGAGGCACAATTTGTACGGGCAGGAATTACAACCGATGAAATGAAATACTATACCCTAGTTGCTGAACTAGATTCTTTAATACTGAAATGCGCATCTGACATCTTACTGGTGCCCCTGGAGACAGGAAAATATGAAAAACTTAAGTCAAGACTTCTTGAAGAATTTAGTGAATCGGATGACGCTCGTTTGAAATGCCTTTTTGACAATATTGCTTCGGAGGGAAACCTTCTGCAGTATTGCGTGAATTAAAAGAATTGTCGGGGAATGAGTTGGATCCTGAAATTTGGAAGTCTTTATGGCTGCGTCAATTACCGATAAAAACACAACAAATCTTGGCGTCAGTGGAAGGCGACCTTTTCAACCACCTTTCAAAAATGTTGGGCATAAACACATTAGGACAACGCCGTACCACCCACAGGATAACGGCCTTATAGAGCGTTGGCATCGAGTCTTTAGGGACGCGTTAAAATGCCATGGGGCTAGCACAAACTGGACCGAAATACTACCAATAGTTATGTTGGGCCTGAGAACAGCAGTAAAAGAAGATTTGGGCTCATCAGTGGCCGAGATGATACATGGACAAGCATTCAGACTACCAAGCGATTTCGTAACAGAAGAATCGAACATTTACATCAGCGAAAACGAATTCCTAATCAGGCTTCAACAGCATTTCGAAAACTTGCGTCCAACCTCAACAACACAACACGGCAAGAAACCGATATATGTCCCAAAAGACCTTCGATTTTGTGACTTCGTCTTCTTAGGGGACGATACGGTACATGGCCCACTAAAAGCACCATACCTTGGTCCACACAAAGTACTTGAGAGACATCCCAAGACATATACTATACGTGTGGGAACGAGGTCGAAATCGGTATCGATAGAGATTGAAACCAGCATACGTGCCCGCGGAAATGTTGAAATTTGGAAAAGCACACCACGAACGAAGAAGAGTAAGATTTAAATTCGAGCGTAAGAACGTAGTGAACAAAAGGTCTGGAAGGGGGGTGGTTTAGTGACCACACTGGTGTTAGATCTGGCATCAACGCGGTTGCAACATTGACGTTCATCAGACATTGACAGAGTTTTAAATTTAACGTAGTTTTCAGTCAAGAAAGACACGCGTAAAAGATTCTTAATTAATAAGTTAGAAGAGCATTTTTATTCAACACACTAAACTCTTATTCCAATTTTTGTTTCCAGAATAATTATATTACTTAACCCTAGAATATCATACTTATTTTTATGCCGAAAACATCACATTTCTTTGAATCGACTACGCTGTATTCAAAAGAATGCAAAGTATGATCTGTATATAGAAAATTTCCAATGCTTAGTTTTTTCAATAGTTTCTTATGTATTTTATTGAAATAAAACAAATAAATGTTGTTTTTAAATATAATTTAATCATAAAAAAGTTTCACAGCACTCCTTCAGAAGAAAAAACATAAAACAAAAACGTGCGTCGTTATTTCGACTAAGTATGATATTCTAGGGTTAAAAGAGGTAAAATGAATACATAGATTAGCGTTGCATTAGTGCCGCCGTTGTGAATGTCCTGAATGTTTTTTTTTTTGCGACGAATTTTCGCGAACAAAAATTTTCCGCGCGTCCTAGTTGTGTTCCAAGCATAAGAGTTAAGGTCTAGATATGTTCTATTGCATATACCTTAACCCAATATTTTTTAATTTAATTTTATATTATCGGCCACATTATTATTATTTAATGTTAGCATTATATGCATATAAAAAGTACCTCTAAATCGCTTTTTTCTGATATCGTAGCATCTCCATTTACAACTTCTTTTTTATCCAAGTCTTCGATTTTTTCCATCTTTTCGGTGTTCTCATCTTCGATGCCCTTTTTGGTTTCGGTTGTGATGTCAACTGATCTTTTGCTTTGAGTTTTACCCATTTCTAATCTACAAATAAAAAAGAAAACAATGCTTGCATTTAGTGTGTGCATAATTTTTTTATTTTTTCTTATAAAAATTGTAGCATTTTAATTTTTGGTTACTTTTCTTTTAATAACGGCACTTAGTCTTCGGGACATCGGTTCTATTAACAATTTTTTATAACGGATTTTAGCATATCCTTAGAGATAATTGTCAGTTTTCGGATTTGGCGGTCTAGATATTAGAGGATAATCTAGGGTTTGAGCATTGTGATAAAGTAGCCACATCTCTCAATATTCTTGCTGTTGTATTGTTGAAAGATTCAATGTCCCTGTAATCTCAATTTCTCCACACTGGGTAGCAAATTGTTTTCTAAAATATTTATGCTAAATAACGCAGTAGGCCTATCGTCCCCTCAATATAACAAAAGCGTATGTGCTTATACGCTATTATTTTTTTATTGCACATTTAGAATATGATGGATTTTATATCTGTGCCTCGTTTCTCTATTTCTCGTATCGTAAAAATTTTTACATTAAGTGTGAAACAAAAAATTTCATCCTTTCTCGATTTGCGAGTAAAAATTGTTTCTGGTTCTTAATGCGAAAACAGAAAACACTGATTCTGTTTTTACTGGAATAATTCCAGTACTAGTGTCAAATAAAAACAAAACGTCAAAATAAAGAAATAAATTATCAAACAATATAGAGAAATGTTGAAAGTGTTGAAAAAAGTTAATAAATAAGTTTTAAATAATATAGCGAAAAAAATGTATAGTGCGGCCTTAATAACAGCTGAGCTGTTTGGAAATTCTTTCTATTTTTTAAATAAAGAGATATGAAACATAAATAAATGCATGAATACTTATTGATAGTACTTTTTTATTAAGTTAAATTGCTTTTTACCTTTTCGGCTGATTTAGACTCCATGTTTACACAAATTTAAAAATATATTTTTGATTTTACTTCTTTTGGCGCTGTTTTGAAATGTGAGTTGTTTTGACAGTTCTTGCGTAAAACTTTTTACAAAATATTGGTACAGAAACATTTTTTCTCGCATACTTCCAATAACTGTTGGAAAATAACTTAAATGACATATAGTTCTCCCATTTTAAAGATACAGAAACACTTGTGTGAGAAAACCCATTTTTTGTTTCAACTTACATCGTTATTCTAAAAATTCACTTGTTTCATGCGAAAACTTTTACGATGCGAGAAATACAGAAACGAGGTACTGGGGAAAATTTCGTAAAATTTTACTTCCAAACAGTCGGTCAAAATGTCGTTGGAAAAAATAGTGCATAATTTCTTGTTCAAAATTTTACTTAAAATTGCCACTCCAAAGTTGTAAAAAGAATAATAGTGTATACGCATTATACTCCATTTTAGCCTGTGGAAAAAAATACAATTCATGAAAACTTTAACCCATAAAATAGCTTATAATAATATACACTATTGTTTGAGAAATAGTTTCATCGACCATTTTTATACCCCACATAAGCTGTTTATCAACAATTGACAAGAATAGTAGCCTATGCGATGTTTACGTTCTTTTGACAACATGAAGCCAAGGAAATATTGGAGTCATTTGAAATTTCAGTTTGCAAATTCAGTTCCCAGAGAAAGCTTGCTCTTTAAAGATATGGATTTGAAACATCTGAGTGAATATCTTCTATAATTTAAGTGAAGTAAGGTAAATTTCAACAATATGACACGAAACCACCAGTAGTTGTGGAAATTGCTCCAAATACTGATGAGTCTGATTTCGCTGTGGAATCGCCGGACATAAAGATACCTGGATACCTGATGAGAATGGTACAGACTTATCTGCAGGATCGTCGGACGAGTATGTCAATGATGATGCACAGTCTTTGGCACATGAATTAGATGGTTCAGTGATAAAGACAGCAGATGTAGTTTTAGAAGAAATCGCAGACTATGGTGATACTTATATCAATAACAAGAATGGAAATGCTAGAAATATATTCGTACTTACGCGAAAGAGAAAGGCGAGTACAGCAAACAGCTTTTGAGAAATATTGTTTGGGTGCAGCCACGTCTAGCTGTGAATTATTGCCGATTAATAGATTAAAAGTCAGAAATGGGTGCAGAAAAAAGAAAGTATCATCGAAACAAAGCTAACCCGTATGTCACTAAGAGCGACAAAATAGTTGAAGAACGTGTTCCGAAACCCGCTGACTGTAAGTGCCGCTTGAAAACTTTTCAGAAGAAGAGCGCATGGAGATCAATGCATATTATTTGAATTTAGGCAACTGTTCCTGTCCAATTGAGTGAAAAATGAGAAGTGCAAAAGGACGTTGACAATCGGATCACGACGGGCAAACACATAATTATACTCTCAAAGCTAAACAGGTATGCAAGAAGTTTTTTTTAATACTTTGAACTTGTCAGACGGCGCAATATCTGTGTTAGCCAAGAAGATGTACCAAAATGAACTTACTGATAAGAGGGGTAAACATGGCCACCAGAGAAAATTAGACACAGAGACAGTTGCGCTTATCAAAATGCAGATCGAGTCATTTCCAGCCGTCGAAAGCCATTTGTTGAAGAATAAGAGTGAACACCATTCTTATATACTTCGTATATATTGTTTTATATAATTTGTATTTTATGTTATTACTGAAAAAAATAAAATTTGTTATTCTTTATTAAACTTTCAAACAAACAATAGGTTATGGGCCTTTCCGTGAAATAAGAGTTTGAATATAATAAATTAATAAATATTTTAAAAAAATATCAGTGATAATTTGTGTTGTGAATTTATACACATAGTGAAGGAGGAAAATGAATTCAAGTTTTCAAATTGAAAAACTCCGTGGAAGTGAAAACTTTGAAGACTGGAAGTTTTCTATTCAAGCATATTTCCAGATGAAGGGATTGTGGAATGCGGTTATAGATGCTGAAACTAATAATGAAAAGAAAGTTCAGGCAAAGGCAGAACTTATCTTATAAGTTGATAAATTAATTTATCCGCATATTCGAGAATGCAAAAGTGCAAGTGAAATCTGGATTACATTGTGTAAAATTTTTGAAGATAGCGGTTTAGTAAGACTTAATACAAAAGTTCTGTTCAACAAATCTAAACGACTGCAAGAGCGTTGAAGAATATGTAAATGAAATTCTGACAACAGCACACAAGCTAAGAGCTGCTGGTTTAAAAATGGATGAAGAATGGGTTGGATCGATGATGCTTGCTGGCCTTCCAGAAAAATATAAGCCAATGATTATGGGAATCCAAAGTTCAGGTATTAAAATAACTGGTGATGCTGTTAAGTTAAAATTACTTCAAGATGTAAAGGCTGATTCACAAGATTTAGCTTTGGCTACTAACAAAAGAGGATTCAAGAAAAGAGTACCAAAGTGTTTTAATTGTAATAAGTATGGACATATTGCTACTAAATGCCCATGTAAATATGAAAAAACAAATATCAAGAAAAATGCAAATGCTATGATGGGAGTTTTTACAGTTCGTGAATTAAACAAAAATGATTGGTTTTTTGACTCTGGTGCAACAGCTCATATGTGTTCAAATGCTTCATTTTTCAAAAGCAATTACGAAGAACAAAATACTGAGGTAACAATTGCCAATAACTCTGTTATGAACGTTGAAGGTGTTGGTGATGTCGATGTAATTGTACAATCGGACAAAAATTTGAAAGAAAAGGTTAAGTTTCGTGATGTTTTGCATATTCCTGATTTATACATTAATTTACTCTCAGTTTCTAAAATTGTTGAGAATGGTTACAAAGTAGAATTCAATAAAAAAGGTTGCGAAGTCTTGAATGCGGTTGGTCAAATTATTGTGACAGGCGATCTTGTGAATGGCATGTTTAGAATGAACATAGGAAATGATAGTGCGTATCTATCCGAAATAAAAATTAAAGAGTCTGAGTTATGGCATAAACGTATTGGCCATGCTAACAATGAAGTTTTAAGAAATATGAATTCTGGATCCGTTACAGGAGTAAAATGTGATTTAAGTAAAGAAAACTGTACGACATGTCTGAAAGGAAAATTATCCAAATTGCCATTTAAAGACCTTGGAAGTAGATCCACAGAAGTACTAGGCCTGATACATACTGATCTTTGCGGTCCAATGGAAGTAAAATCAATCAATGGTTCGAGATATATTCTTATCTTTATTGATGATTTTAGCCGAAAAGTTTTTCCATTTTTTATTAAAACAAAAGCTGAAGCAGCTGATAAATTCTTAGAATTCAAGAACTTTGTTGAAAACCAAACAGGTAAAACTATTAAAACTTTAAGAAGTGATAATGGCACAGAGTATTGCAACAACAGAATGAAGAAGATAATGATTGGAAGTGGAATCGAACATCAAACAACAATTCCATACAGCCCACAACAAAATGGTATGTATGTCTGGGGGGAAAAGCAAGATGATAATAATATACAACAAGAAGAAGTTCTTGATTTAAATCCAGTTGTTGAAAATAGAAGTATTGTAAATCGATTAGGAAGTACTGAAAGCCTTCTCATAGATGAAACATCAGAAGATGGATCATCACAAGAACATTTTTCAGATGCTACTAGTGGTACACCTTTTGAAGGATTTGAAACTGAAAGCACATTACCACAAGCCTTAAAAAGATCATCAAGGACTCGAAAGCCAGTGCAAAGATAGGGTTTTGAGTGTAATATTGTATATACAGAACAAGAACCTGTCACCGTTAGACAAGCACTTCAGAGTGAACAAAAAGATAATTGGAAAAGAGCCATGAATGAAGAACTTAGAGCTTTGGTTGAAAACAACACTTGGGATATTGTAAGTCTTCCTAAAGGAAAGAAAGCTATAGAAAGTAAATGGTGCTTTAAAATTAAAAGAGATTCAAGTGGTAATATTGAAAGATACAAAGCAAGATAAGTAATAAAAAGTTACTCGCAACGTTATGGAATAGATTATGAGGAAACATTTTCTCCAGTTGTAAGATACTCATCAATACGTTTATTGCTAAGTCTAGCAGTGCAACATAACTTAGATATAGATCAAATGGATGTCGTTACTGCGTTTCTACAAAGTGAGCTTGATGAGGTAATCTACATGAATATTCCTGAAGGTTTTAATGCAGATAACAAGAAGGTGTGCAAACTTAAGAAGTCCCTTTATGGTCTAAAGCAAGCGAGTAGAGTTTGGAATAAGAAATTAGACAGTATTTTAAAGCAGATGGGTCTAATCCAATCAAAAACAGAACCTTGCATTTACTTCAAGATAAAAGATGAGGAAAAGACATACGTTGCAATATATGTTGATGACATTTTAATTTTTACAAATAACCCCGAAACGAAACTTTTCATAAAAAATAGTTTATTTCAAAACTTTAAGATGAAGGATATAGGGGAGGCGAACTTTATTATATGTAAATGTAAATATATTACAATTATTTTAAAAAAGATTACAGAAAATTCAAAATATAATGTTAAAAATTCGCTTGAATTTAAAGAGAGGATAAGGAACATAAGTGTTCTGAATGATGAAAAATTAGTATCTTTTGATGTAGTCTCTTTATTTCCAAGTATACCTGTTGATTTGGCATTGAATATTATTGAAGAAAAATGGAACGTAATACAGGAATATACTAGGATGGAAAAATGTTTATTTTTACGAATTTTAAAATTCTGTATTGAAGATAACAGATACTTTCAATATAATGGTAACATATATTTGCAACAAAAAGGGCTTCCAATGGGATCTCCAGCTTCCCCTGTTGTGGCAGATATTATTATGGAAAAATTATTAGACACGTGCATTAATGAAGTTAATATAAAACCAAGAATAATGACAAAATATGTTGATGATTTGTTTTGTATTATTTCTGCATCTGGTATTGAAAATATGTTAGAAACATTAAATAATTTCAATAGTTGTATAAAATTTACAATAGAAATAGAAAATAATTTTAAATTGCCCTATTTAGATACGTTAGTAGTAAGGAGAGGGAATAAACTAAAAATGGATTGGTATCAAAAGCCAACAGCTTCCGGGAGAATTATTAATTATTATTCAAAGCATAATAAAAGAATAATTATTAATACGGGAAAAAATTTGATAGAAAAAGTACTTAAGCTAAGTGATAAGGAATTTCACAAAAGCAATAAAGATAAAGTTAAAAAGATATTAATTGATAATAATTTTCCAATGAGAGTGATAAATAGTTTGTTTAAACAGTTAAGGTTTAGAAGAGCAAATAATACAAGAGATGTTACAGAAACTAAAGTTTACAAGTCTTTAATTTATGTACCAGAAATAGCAGAAAGGATTGAAAAATCAAAAATTTTTGATGGGGATAAATATAAAATGGCATACAAAACTTATAATACTTTAAATAGATTATTTAGTAAAACAAAAGATAAAATTAAAAAATGGGACATGTCAAATGTAGTTTACAAAATACCTTGTAATGGTAATGATAGTGAGAATTGTAATAAGGAATATGTAGGTACGACAAAAAATAAACTAAAAACTAGAATAGCTGGACATAAGTCTGATCAAAGATACAGGGACGTTAATAATTCACAAAAAACTGCATTATCTTCCCATTGTGCCAGATTTAATCATTATCCTAACTTTGAAGATGCATCTGTTTTAAATATAGAAAATAATTATAAGCGTCGGTATATGTTAGAGATGTTACAAATAATTAAAATACCAACAACAAAAAGAATAAACTTTAAGGCTGATACTGATAATGTTGCGCAATGTTATAGACATTTAGTGCATAAAAATTAATTAACGTTTGAGAGTATATGATTGCTTGTAACATTTCTATCGTGAAAGTTTATGTTAATGTATTTGTATTAAGTTTTTTAAAATTTTAAAGTAATTTGAATGTTTTCTGTTTTTAAAATTTTTATAAGAATGTAAATGTTTAAAATTATTGAGTTATTTTACTTGAATGTTTTTTGAGTTTTAAATTTATAAAAATGTAAATGTTTAAATATTTGAGTTTTTTGTCGTTTGATTTTTAATTTTTCTGTTTTCTGTTTTTGTTTGGAAAAATAATTTCATTTTAATTTTTGTTATTTTTGAAAAAAGAAAATTTAATTTTTTGTTTCCTGTTTCCTGATGATGCCACCCAAAGGTGTGGCGAAATATTGAAAATATAAATAAAAAAAAAAAAAATTTTTATTATTTATAAAACTGACCTAGTGCTTAATAAATTAGAAAAGAAAAAAGAACTTTATTATAGGTATGAAAATTACACGAGATCGTGAAAATGGTAAATTATGGTTGGATCAAGAACTTTATATACACAATGTATTAAAGAAATTTAACATGCTTGATTCCAAACCTGTTCAAACGCCATTAGATGTTAATCAAAAAATTTCTAAAGATATGTGTCCTAAAACTGAAGATGAACGCAAAGAGATGAAGTTAATACCATACCAAGAGGCAATTGGAAGTTTAATTTATGTTCCACAAGTTAGTCGTCCAGACATTTCGTATGCTGTAGGTGTCCTAGCAAGATACAGTAACAACCCTGGTAGAGCACATTGGCAATCAGTAAAACGTGTTATAAGATATCTTAGAGGTACAGCACATTACAAGCTGCAGTTTGAAAAAAATTCCAAAGAATATATTGAAGGTTACTCAGATGCTGATTGGGCGGGATACAGTGATGATAGAAAGTCAACATCAGGTTACGTTTTTAAGTTTCAAGATGGTTGTATTTCTTGGAATAGCAAAAAGCAACAAACAATTGCACTTTCTACAACAGAAGCAGAGTATATGGCGTTGTCAGCTGCAGGTCAAGAAGGATTATGGTTGAGATAATTATTCTCTGAACTTACGAAGACATCATCGACATACGTCACCATTTTATAAGAGAACTTATTGAAGAAAAGAAAATTGTAGTTGAATATATTAATACTGAAGAGATGGTTGCAGACATCTTGACAAAGTCACTAACAAATTTTAAACATTCCCATTGTTGCGGTCTTATGTCTATAGGTGCTCAATCTAGTGGGGGTGTTGAAGAATAAGAGTGAACACCATTATTATATACTTTGTATATATTGTTTTATATAATTCGTATTTTATGTTATTAATGAAAAAAATAAAATTTGTTATTCTTTATTAAACTTTCAAACAAACAATACCATTACACACGAACAAAAAATTACCGACTTTATCTTGCCTCCGACTTAACAAAATCAAAAATGTACGATTTATTCAACGAACTCCACCCGGATTCTATTATATATTTTGCAATAATCATAATTATTCTTTCCACTGTCCAAAAAAGGACATCTGCTTAACATGCGAGAGGTACAAAAACGCTGAGGGCAAACAATCCAAACAGAAATCCTATGATGAACACATTTTAAATAAGACAAAGGCAAGAACTAACAAGCAAACTGACAAGGAATCAGCTAAAAGTAACAATAATTTAAAAGTGTTTACTTTTGACCTCCAGTCAGTGTTAACGACTCCTTTTAGCAACGTAAGCACGATGTATTACAGTCGACATTGCCAGTGGGGACGGTTACTATTTTCTATGGGATGAAAATCAGGGTCAACGAGGATCGGACGAAATTGGGACCACAACCTTATGTCCGTGTAGATACATTTTGTGAGCTGCTGATTACTATCAAATAAATTTACTTAAATTGTGTGGAATTAAATCAAAATAAATTTAAAACTGAAGTTTAATAAATCTAAATAACTGTGGAGTGAAATATTATTATTGTTAAGCAATTATTATCATCTATACTTCAACTTTAATTTGTTCCTTATAATTTGCTGCTTGTTTTAGTAAACCTAACCTCAATTGCTTTAATATGACTTCAGTAAAAAAAATCCAAATGTGCTGTCTGTATGAAAAATATCAGTGAGATTCCAAGATTCGTTCAATGTAAGGTTTGCTCTTTAAGGAATCATGGTCCTTGCGTTGGCATACCTGATAATGTTGTTGTTGCTTTCAATGATGAAAGAGTAACGTTTACATGTACAGCGTGTAAAAAAATCCTCTACCTGGTCTTGAAGGTGCTTGGAGGTCTGAGATTAAATCATTGGATGCTAAAATTGACACCTTTATTAACAAGGTGGAATTTGATCAGAATTCTGTTAAGGAAGCTTTTGCTAATACCATTGCAACTTTCAAGGCTGAGTGGGCTTCTTGTTTGAAAGATATAAAGCTGAAATGATTGATTGCAGAAAACTGATAAAACATGTTGATAATGCTACTTCCACTAAAATATCTGCCATAGAAGATGAGAATTACTCCCTAAATAGACGCTTCAACCGTGCCGACATCATTGTTAATGGCTTGCCTTCTGGGATTATTGACCTGGAAAAGTTATCCTTAAACTAGGTTCTATTTATAATGTTGCCTTTACCAACCATAATCTTCATCAAGTCTGTTATATTAATAGACAGAGACAATATTTCTATTCGGGGTTGTATCATACGTGAATACTTCAAAACTAGATCTTTAAAGGTTCGTGATCTGGTTGATGGTGATGTTGACCTCAGAGTGTACCTGAATGATCATTATTCGCCTGCTGCTAGCAGACTGAACATAATTTGTAAAAAGTCAAAAAATCTTATTAAGAAATTCTGGTTATTAAATGGAGACCGATTGAAGGTGAAGTTGACTCTTAATGATGATAAAGTGGCTATCTATACTGCATCAGAATGTTCGGACATGCTGCGTGATGCTTCGTAGATTGAAGTTTGGTATCTCCTATATTGATCTCTTCTTTTTTCTTCTAATTTAATTTTACATTTTTTGTAAGTTTCTTAGACTGCTTTTAGTTTTTCAAGTTTGCCTTTTTCTTCAATTTTCTTTTCGAATTAAATTTAAATTTAATTGCTTTCACACAATAAATTGTAGTTTCTTTAAGTTTTTCTCTCTCAATTTTTCTTTGCCTTCAAGTAACAACTCAGCTTGGTAGTTGTTGTTTGCTTGGAAAGCTACATAAAGGGCAGAAAGCTAAATTGAAGAACTATTAATTTACTTCAACTGTGCTTGAAGAACTATAACTTTAACTCTTTAAGCTCATCCTTGCCTTAATATTTGAATGTCTAAGGGCAGTGCATAGCAGTAAATATGTACATACTTTAATTTCTGTATTATTGTTGTTGAATATTGATTGTTGGATTATTTCTTAATTACTTCTATTCGATAATACGCACTGTTAAGTAAATATTGATTGTCGGATTATTTCTTAATTACTTCTATTTAATAATATGCGCTGTTAAGTGATAGAAATTCATGTATAATATGAACAAGTTTTAACATTTTTGTTTTCAATATTAACTCTCGAAATTCTCAATGTGAATAATTTAATTTATGCTTATGCTTTTTTAACACTAGAACTACCAAGACCGTCATTTTGACGGTTTTCAAATTACATGCTTATAAATTTGATATAATTTATATAATTTTTCTAGAGTTTTATTACGACTTTTAATAAAATATAAGAACAGTTAATTATCACTATTCAATTTCCCCTCACCGACTTTAATTTCCATAATCAGTATGACCTATACCTATTTATACCAGCACCCGTCAAAATGACGTTTATAATAATTTATATGTATAGCCTGGTACTCTGTTCAGTTTTTCATGCGGAATGCTGTCAAATCACATATATAAAAAATTTGTATGAAAAAGTCATGAAAAAATGTTGCAGAAGCAGTACTCTGTTTTTACTGGTGGAAGTGTGGAAGTCCTATACCTCAAGAAACAAATAATCGAATTTGCATCTGAAAGACTATTTAGAGCACAATTTGCATTTAGAAAAGGCCACAATACCACGTCATTGCGTTTGAGTCTCACAGATACAATTCGTCAACATGCGAATAATAATCAATTTAATGTTCTTGTCTCCCTTGACATATCTAAAGCATTTAATTCTATTAACCACAATCGGCTTATTCAACTACTTCGTGATGACTTTAATTTTTCTAAAACCGCGTGTAGCCTTTTTCTTTCATACACAAGTGGTAGATTTCAATTTGTTCACTTTAATATCTTATTATCTAGCGTTATATCATCGGGAGTTCCTCAGGGATCCGTTCTTGGACCGATATTGTTGATCTTATATATTAACAATCTTCCTGCTAATATTGATTCTACTTTATGTCAAACATTTTTATATGCTGACGAGGTCTTTCTTTTGTTTACTAGTCGCATGGACTGTGTTGATGATTTGGTAAGCAACATTTACTTTTGTCTTCAGCGTATTCTTGAGTGGACTTTGGATTATTCTCTTAGTATTAACCCTTCCAAAACCAAAGCTATAAAGTTTGGACCAACTAATCGCTTTTTTCCTAATCTTGATATTTATTTGGCGGGTGTTAGTATTGACTTCGTTGAAAGCATTAAATGCCTGGGGGTTATGCTTGATTCTAAGCTTTCTTTTTTATCTCATATTAATATTCTTAGCTCAAGAGTTTTTGGTATTCTGCGAAGGATATATACAAGCAATTTATACTTACCTTTCCATGTTAGGAAGGTGTTGGCTCATTCTTTATTAATATCTCAACTTTTATATGGACTTGAGCTATTTTCTGGTACCTGTTCTACAATTCTAAATAAGCTTAAACTTATTTTTAATGTTGTGATACGTTTTGTTTACAATGTTCGACGTCGTGAGCATATTTCTGCTCATTTTCATCGTTTCCTTGGTTGCTCATTCGATGAGTTTGTCATATTTCGGAATTTACTTCTTTTCTATAAGATTATAAGAGCTGGTAGACCACTTCCTCTTTATGAATCGTTTTCATTCATTCATGCTCCTTTTTTGAAAAATCTTTTTTAGTTAGAGTAGCACGTTGGTGGAACCGACTACCTCATAATCATCGTATATTTTCTCAATCTAATAATGTTTTCAAATTAAAAATCATCCATTCGTGTTTTAATATTTTGTAACTGAGTTTATTTATAATTGTTTTTGTATTGCTACTGATTGGACTAATTTTGGGTTTTCATTTTAATCAATATTTTACGGCTGGGGAGCCAATAATAATAACTAATATTAATTAATATAATTATATATTATTAAGTTCTTATTTTGAATTAAATGATCTCGGACACTGTTTTTGCTATGTAATATTTTTATTTTGGCCACTGGAGGCTTTATATATTACATTTTTTGAATAAATAAATAAATAAATATGGAAAATGATGAACTCGTTAGACGAATCAGTAACCGATGTTAACCTTGAGATTTTGAAAAAATACAACTTGATTTCGGAACAAATTTCAAAAAGAAAAAGAACAAGTTTATTAAAGTAAAATGTAAAAGCAAAGACTATAAATACACTAAGATGTTTCACTGCCGTACATTCTACATCCAGTGCATATTTTGTCGATGGACGTACTGCTACTGCCACTTTAAGAGTAAAATCACAAAGAGAGATTATTATTCTCAGCAAACTTGTTACTCTCATCTCACATTAATTCATTTGTATATACGTGCATACGAATGTGTATATATTTACATTATAAAATATCCAACCCAAACCAATGTTACCGATAGTGTATTTGTATGGTAATAATATGTGTTTTGTTGTTGTATAAAAGAAATAACATCGATTTACACCGAATATTAAATTCATTTATTATCAATATGAAAATTTATTATTCGGAACCTTTTCGATTTTAATTTACTTTTTTAGTTACTGAATGTTTGCTGTGTTCTTGTATACTGTCTTTTTGTTTCTGTCTTTTTCTTTTATTGATTCAATAGAGTTCTTATTTAATCAATTTGGCTTTTGATATAAGACTTTTAAGTTTTCTATACAAAATTTGGGTAAAATCCACTAATGAGCTAAAATAGCAGTAGTGAAATGGCCATATGAATATACTTTCTACGCAGTAATATTTTTAATTTCTACTTTTAAATAAAAAATGTTTCATGAGAATATCATGAAATATTTATATTTGAAGCAATCAAGCACGAATAAAGTAAATTCATTTATTATCTAAATTTCATTACTACATACATATAAACTAAATACCACAATTATTAACATTAATGGATTTGTTTCAATAACATTTATTAACATTAATTTTTTTAACTTTTATCACTATTCTAAGAAGAATACTAGTTTAGCGTCTCAGTTGTAGTAAACATAATGAATCTTATATATAAAAATGGTGTAAAAAATGTATAGTAATTCATAAAACGCCGATTTCTGTAGCATTTTTTTCAGTTGTTCGTATTTTCAAGTAGAAGGTTTTTACGGAAAAAATTTTTTGAAAATCCCTCCAGAAAAGTTGGGAAATTGAAAAAATCAAAAAATTTGCTGATTTTAATAATTTGCTCGGGATAATTAGCACAATATTTTTTAAAGATAAAATATTTAATTTAAAATTCCCGTAATTAAATTTTAATTATTAACTTGCAAGTGCCCATATAAAAGGCATAAATAAATTATCGTGGTGTGTTGTGATATTTTATTTGTTGTCTTAATTTTACTTAAACTAATGTTGCTAAGAAACCATTGCTCATGGGAAACACATGAGTGCAAAGTAACAAGTACTTGGAAAGTCTCAATTTTAAAGCGCCAGTAATTTATTTTGTTTGGCAATTTTAATTTAAAAATTTAGCTATTAAATTCATATTGAGGTTTATATATATATTATACCTATATGCAGGTTAAATAAACTTAACAAAAAATTTAATAATAAATATACATAAATAAGTGCCTTATTTTATTACCATTGTTTGAAATTTCTTATAAAACATATTAAGTATCCACAAGAATAAATGCTAAAAAAATTACTACGTAATTTAGGGTATGATTAGTTCGGTGCGATCATGCATATTTTTAAAAATACACAAATAAAAATATATAGTTACCCTACAATAACAAGAGCAGTCATATAGTTTCGTTTTTAAGCTTATTTTACAAACAATTTTTAAATAAGTAGGAAAAATAGAATTCAAAAATAAAATTTTATGAAGCACATTCCTCTTTATATGTAGATATGAAAGTATGTATGTACGTTTCTATATGTTAAATGTGTGTTTTTGTCTCTCAATACTTTACTTTAACAAAACATTTCTTATGAACATCCACACACATTTTTAAACGCATGTGTGTATGAATCTGTCTTGTTTACAAACTAATATTGTGCTCTCTTGAGTTTTGGTTGCGCACACAGAAATTTTTTCCCTCTTATCTCTTACCCCCGCTACCAAGAAACTGCTCATAATTCTTGATTTTTTAAATGTTCAAAGTGCAACATCTTTATAAATTTATTGTCTTTGGTAAAAGGAAGTAAGAAAAAGTTATACATGTGATTCTTACACTAACGTAACAAAAAGTTAGTTGTTAAACAGTTGCATAAATATGCATTCAATAAAGTAATATGAAGATGCCAGATTTTCAATCACCAACAATTCTCTACTCAAACTGCTGTGGGGGACAGAACAGAAACAGGTTCATTGCTACACTATTGATTTATATCAACAATACTTTGAAACTAAATTCGATAAAAATTAAGTATCCAAAGCGGACACACACAACTGGAGACAGATTCGATGCAATCTGCAATAGAACGTGCGAAGAGAAGTATATGTGTCTATTCGCCGGGTAATGGCCAACTATAATGAGAGAGGCTTCAATACAGTAATATGATTGATCTGAAAGCCATGTTTTCGAGGTTAGGCCATAGCTTAAGAAAAATATAAAAAATGACTCGGTTAATTGGCTTAATCTCAAGTTCCTCCAACTGAACAAAAATCAACGAAAACAATTATTATACAAGGAGTAATGGGATGGAGAAAGTAATTGATATTGGAGGAACGCGAAAATACAAGAGGTGAACAACTTTTCGTTTACTGAAAAATACAATAAAGAGCTGCCAATTTGTAATCGATAGCCGCATGACCTCCAAAATTTGTTCAAAAAGAATGTAATTCCTCGTGGCTCGCAGTCATTTTTTTTTAACTTAAAAGAAGCGAAATTGTTTAGATGAGCCAGATGTAGCAGAGGATGAGAAAGAAGACGAATGAATTTCTAGTTATTTTTGATTAACGCAATGTATACCTAAATTTTTCATAAATTTTTGTTTATAATAACCCAAATTGGATACTATGAATTAATCACTGTTTTATAATGTTACAAATTGATATTTTTGAGATAAAATATTTTAATAAAAATATCATCAAATTATTGAATAAAACAGAGTATATCATACAAAATAAAATAGTGTATCAGATACATCACACGAATAAAGAGCGAAAGGAGAAAACAACAGGCTACTTATTCAAAATGCTTGAATTTAACCTTATTTGTTGGAACACAAGAAAACAAGACTTTGTTGCAACGTCATCAACAGAGGCAGAGAAACCGCACTTTGGCACTTTGGCTAAAATCATTACTAGAAAGTTTAGGGAACAAATAAAGGGAACCAATTAAAATATATGAGGATAATCAAGGTTAAGATATAAAATAACATTTTTCAAGGGAGCAAGTAAAATAAATTAATAAAAATTGAGTATATTCCCACAGATAAGCAAATAACGGATATTTTAACCACAGTAAGCATTTGCTCATTTTTGCTCTTTTCCACTCATTGCACATGAGCGAAAATCAACCTTGCTCTTTTCCCGTTACCACATGTGTGCAAGTGTGTGTGTGCTGCTTTTTTTCTTTATCATCAAATAAATTTTTTGTTTTGCGCACACACCATGCCACATGAGTGAAAATGGTTTTAATTTTTGTGTATAATCGCACATGAGTACGAAATGTGCACATTTTACTTTGCTGATAGATGAGAAATGTGCATATTTTATTTTGCGGAATGTGCACACTTTCTTTTGCTTATGGATGAGAAATGTGCACGTTTTGGCAGAAACATAATGAAAATGAGTAGGTATTATTAGTAGGTATTTAGAAAAAATATTAAAATTCCTTAGAGGACGAAATGTGTTATTTAAGGCCAGGATACACTATCATACTCAGTCGTACGATCTGTCAAAAATTGCATGTTTGCTCAAAAAGTATAATAGCGTGAATTAAAAGTGGACGTGTGTGATAGACTTTTTGACAGATCCGTACGATTTTATAATCTTTTAAAATTACTCATAAATTATTTTTTCTATGCGATCAGGATTGACTTTTTTAAGATGATAAGGAGAAAAAACAACAAAATATTAAAACCATATGATTTTGCATCTTTTTTGTATAATAGTGTGGCACCTACGACGCCATTTTGAAACGATTTTTAAATTAGTACAGAATTCTGTCAGATTTTTGTGTGATTAAATCTTACGATTGTGTATGATAGTGAATCCTGGCCTTTAATTGTATGTTGGATTTTACGTACATATTTTTTATTAAGTTATTACCATTTTATATGATGTTACTTCATTAAATGAAACTTTGTTATAAATATTTTTATAAAAAAAGTAGGTAAATACCTTTTGTTGTAAAATAAAAATATTTTATTTCCACTTTATCCTTTTTTTTTTTAATTAAAAGTTCACTTTATATGAATTACTCACCAGGGAAAATGTGCAATAAATAAGACTGCAAAAAGTAAGGATTAAGGTTAACGATTTTCTTATTTTCAACTATTCACAAGAAAGCAATTATATATTGGAAGTTTTTTTTTGTTTTGTTTATTGTTATCATAAACTAATTTATTTTCGTTTAGGTTTTTGCTTCTTCAATTGTTTTTGTGCTCTTTTAATTTGCACTTTTAATTATTATTCACCCCTATCATGAATATATTTTCCCTCGAAATTTTTTCCCTTTTCCCCAAATTGCAATCGTGAATAGTTCACGTGAACCATTTTTCACGTAAACAAAAATTCCCCTTCTCATGATTGATTTTTTCCCTCGAAATTTTTTCACTTTTCCCTTAGATTTGTTCACTTAAATTTTGCTGGGGAACTGCATACATTATGTCAGTTTTTATATGTTTTAATCAGAAAATTTACATCAATAACACATTTTTTTGATTCGATATCAGTTACTGCAGTGCAGACTGACATTATGCTCATCAAGATGCAAAACAAAGAGATCTATTGGTTATAAATTTATAAAGATTTTTTATTAAAACCATTTTTAAATGAAAAAAATGGACAGAAAAACTCAGATATAAAAATTTATTTTATTGAAATGGGTCAGTAGCAAGGTCTAGGGTAGGTTAGGCAGGCAGCCGTATTGACACAGCCCACTTTGGTCCTTTTGCGTCTAGGGTAACTATAAGGACTTTTACGCGTGTTGCACGTCACGTTCTTGAAATAAAATTGTTCTCTGTTGTAGTATCTTCTCCTCTTGCAACAATACAATAGCACAAATCACTTAACTTTAAAAAATTTGGAATATTTTTTTTCCTATTTATATTTTCTTCTAATTTGCATTCAGTACGAATTGATAGCGGGAACAAACGTTCGCATGAAATTCACGATAGCAATTTTCCCTTCATGGGGAATGAAAATTTCATGGGAACAAAAATTTCACATTTTGTTCACGATAATAGGGGTGATTAAGTTTTCTTTTATAAATTTTTAATTAAGTATTGGTTTAAAACAAGTCCAAGAAATTATATCATTCGAAAAATATGCGTTACCGCATATTTACCGTTACTCAACATTTTTTCTTAAAATAGTCATTCCTACAACGTAAGTAAGTTTTGCTTTCATTTTGCAATTCTATGCCAAACTAGACTGAATCAAAACTATCTTTACTTGTACCGTGGGAAAGTAATCCTGCCTAATGTTGTATGTACTGTTATATATCTGCACATAAACCTATGATAAGGTTGAGACGTATTTTGTTTTAAAATGCTTAAAAATAACTTTTAAATGATGTTATATATGACAACAAGCAACATGCTTTCACCAAAGACTATAAATATACTAAGATGTTTCACTGCCGTACATTTTACATCCAGTGCACATTTTGTCGATGGACGTACTGCTACTGCCACTTTAACTGCCACTTTAACTGACGCAAAGCAATGTATTTCATAGCTTTTGCGCTGAAATGTTATCCCTAAATAACAGCGTTAACTTCGTGTCGTTAAAAGTAATGTTAACTCAATTTATTTCATAAAACCCCCTGTATAAGAATAAAGAAGAGATAAAACCGCTAGATTGCCTTGAAAATTACTAAATTGTCACTACTTTTCAACCATAACAAAACAAAACAAACCAACAAATAGCAAACTTCACTTCCTAACGCACTGTCAAAATTGGATTTTCCAATTGCTAAGCGTTGACGCCAAGCTATTTAGGGATGCTTCATACATTTTGAATGTACATGAGAAATTTTGACAGTTATCTTGCGCTTTACGCGCTAATTTAGGGATGGCAGTAAGAGTAAAATCACAAATAGAGATTATTATTCTCAGCAAACTTGTTACTCTCATTTCACATTAATTCATTTGTATATACGTGCATACGAGTGTGTATATATTTACATTATAAAATATCCAACGTAAACCAATGTTACCGATTGTGTATTTGTATGGTAACAATATGTGTTTTGTTGTTGTATAAAAGAAATAACATCGATTTACACCGAATATTAAATTCATTTATTATCAATATGAAAATTTATTATTCGGAACCTTTTCGATTTTAATTTACTTTACTTTTTGTTCCTGTCTTTTTATCTTATTGATTCAATAGAGTTCTTATTTAATCAATTTGGCTTTTGATATAACACTTTCAAATTTTCTATCCAAAATTTGGGTAAAATCCACTAATGAGCTAAAATAGCAGTAGTGGAATGGCCATATGAATATACTTTCTACGCAGTAATACATTTCAATTTCTACTTTTAAATAAAAAATGTTTCATGAGAATATCATGAAATATTTATATTTGAAGCAAACAAGCACGAATAAAGTAAATTAAATTAATTTATTATCTAAATTTAATTACTATATACATATAAATTATTGTGGTGTGTTGTGATATTTTATTTGTTGTCTTAATTTTATTTTTCATCATCTTTTAAATGTATAGAAGAGCTGAAAAAAAGTCAGCCTTACACAGTATATAAACAAAAATAAAATCAGGTGGCAAATTACGACACTCGATATCGATCGAAATTTCAATGGAATTTAAATGTAAATTTCGATCTCGATAAATTTCGAAAGTCTAAATTTTAAAGCGCCAGCAATTTATTTTGTTTGGCAATTTTAATTTATAAATTTAGCTATCAAATTCATATTGAGGTTTATATATATTGAACCTATATGCAGGTTAAACAAACTTAACAAAAAATTTAATAATAAATATACATATTTTATTACCATTGTTTAAAATTTCTTAAAAAACATATTCACCCCTATGATGAATATATTTTCCCTCGAAATTTTTTCACCTTTCCCCAAATTGCAATCGTGAATAGTTCACGTGAACAATTTTTCACGTAAACAAAAATTCCCCTTATCATGATTGATTTTTTCCCTCGAAATTTTTTCACTTTTCCCTTAGATTTGTTCACTTAAATTTTGCTGGGGAACTGCATACATTATGCCAGTTTTTATATGTTTTAATTAGAAAATTTATAAAGATGTTGCACTTTGAACATTTAAAAAATCAAAAATTATGAGCAGTTTCATGGTAGCGGGGGTAAGAGATAAGAGGGAAGAAATTTCTGTGAGCGCAACCAAAACTCAAGAGAGCACAATATTAGTTTTGTAAACAAGACAGATTCATACACACATGCGTTTAAAAATGTGTGTGGATGTTCATAGGAAATGTTTTGTTAAAGGAAAGTATTGAGGGACAAAAACACACATTTAACATATAGAAACGTACATACATACTTTCATATCTACATCTAAAGAAGAATGCGCTTCATAAAATTTTATTTCTGAATTCTATTTTTCCTACTTATTTAAAAATTGTTTGTAAAATAAGCTTAAAAACGAAAGTATATGACTGCTCTTGTTATTGTACGTAAATATATATTTTTATTTGTGTATTTTTAAAAATATACATAATCGCACCGAACTAATCATACCCTAAATTACGTAGTAAATTTTTTAGAATTTATTCTTGTGTAAGCACTTATTTATGTATATTTATTATTAATTTTTTTGTTAAGTTTATTTAACCTGCATAAAGGTTCAATATATATACACCTCAATATGAATTTTATAGCTTAATTTATAAATTAAAATTGCCAAACAAAATAAATTACTGGCGCTTTAAAATTTAAACTTTCCCAGTACTTGTTACTTTGCACTCATGTGTTTCCAATGAGCAATGCTTTCTTAGCAATATAACTATAAGCAAATTCGGAATATCCAACCTGTTTTTGTGACAAGAGTTATTCCCGTCAAACCAGACATAATAATTTTAGTACACTATGCACATTGCTTCGTAATATATTTTTTTATGTTTTTAGCTGCTGTTTTTACAAAATAGTATTTATAAGATCTTTATGCGTGTTTTTATAGTTCTTAGAACGGATATACATTTCCGATGGATACGTCAGAATTTGTCAAGGTTTAATTATATCTATATATTGATATATTGCATTTTTCGCAATTTTCCATGTTTTACACCAAGAACTTTTTATTTTCATTTGGAAAGCCATTAAAAAATAATTTCACCCAAAATTTCGTACAAAAAAATTAATTTTAATCTTTAAAAATATTGTGCTAATTATTCCGAACAAATTATTAAAATCACCGATTTTGATTATTGAAGGTAAAAGCACGTCTCGATGGCCATTTCGCTACCGTTTACTTAGCTCTGCAGGAAACTTCTCACAAACATTTTAAATAAACTAAAATTTTTTGTTCAAGCAATAAAGTAAAGACAAAAATCAAAGTTTAAGCAAAAACAACAGTTATTAACACTGGGGGCAAATTACAGCATTCGATATCGATCGAAATTTACATTAAAATTCTATTGAAATTTCGATCGATATCGAGTGTCGTAATTTGCCACCTGATTTTATTTTTCTTTATATCCTGTATAAGGCTGACTTTTTTTCGGCTCTTCTATCAATTTAAAAGATGATGAAAAATAAAATTAAGACAACAAATGAAATATCACAACACACCACGATAACTTATTTATGCCTTTTATATGGGCACTTGCAAGTTTATAATTAACCCTTATCGGACGCGACTTTTCACACGTTTGATTCTCACCAGGTAGTAGTTATTTTTAACAAATATGAAAAAAAACAATAGTATGTTATAATACATGTATATTCATTTCTTTTCAGTTTTGTTACAAATTATTTATTTTTTGTACAACTACTACATGTCTGAGTTTCTGATAATTATTTATATACTTGTAAGGTATGGTATTTTTTGAAGCAATCTCCAACATGAAGAAATGGTTTTCTCTGGCATGTTTCGCAAAAGTATACTGTTGTTTTCCTCCCTCCAGGTAACTTGCGATTAGAACATACTAAAGCGTTATTGCTAAACTCATCACTAGAGCTAAAATCACTTTCAGAAATTTCTTTGATATTTATAATATTTTCTTTATTCATTTTATGGACAAAAAATAAATTCAGACATTAAAAAAAGAATTGAAAGTTTATTGCACAAGTTAAATGCTCTGCTGATAACGACAAACTGAAAAGATTCTTATGCTCAAACGGTAACGGTAAATACGTATTTTCAAATGGTAACGGTAAATTGAAGAAATGAATGCATTTTAAAAACAAATCTCATCAATAGACAGTATGTTTCGACATAATTCGCCTTGTCACTTCACACGTGCCATACGACCGTTGCAGAAAAGTACTGTTGTCACGTCAGAGGTGACTTACGACCGATAAGGGTTAAAATTAAACTACGGGAATTTTAAATTAAATTTATTATCTTTAAAAAAGATTGTGCTAATTATCCCGAACAAATTATTAAAATCACCAATTTTTTGATTTTTTCCAACTTTTCTGGAGGGATTTTTAAAAATTTTCTTTCGTAAACACCTTCTCATTGAAAATACGAACAACTGACAAAAAATGTTGCAGAAATCGACACAACTGTTCCCACTTTTTAATTACTATACATTTTTTACACCATTTTTATACATAAGATTCAAGCACTATGTTCACTACAACTGAGACGCTAAACTAGCATTCTTCTTAGAATAGTGATAAAAGTTAATAAAATAAATGTTAATAAATATTATTGAAACAATGTATTTAATGTTAATAATTATGGTATTTAATTTATATGTATGTAGTAATTAAATTTAGATAATAAATGAATTTAATTTACTTTATTCGTGCTTGATTGCTTCAAATATAAATATTTCATGATATTCTCATGAAACATTTTTTATTTAAAAGTAGAAATTGAAATGTATTACTGCGTAGAAAGTATATTATGGCCATTTCACTACTGCTATTTTAGCTCATTAGTAGATTTTACCCAAATTTTGTATAGAAAACTTGAAAGTCTTATATCAAAAGCCAAATTGATTAAATAAGAACTCTATTGAATTAATAAGAGAAAAAGACAGTATACAAAAACACAGCAAACATTCAGTAACTAAAAAAGTAAAGTAAATTAAAATCGAAAAGGTTTCGAATAATAAATTTTCATATTGATGATAAACGAATTTAATATTCGGTGTAAATCGATGTTATTTCTTTTATACAACAACAAAACACATACTGTTACCATACAAATACACAATCGGTAACATTGATTTACCTTGGATATTTTTTATAATGTAAATCCATACACATTCGTATGCACGTATACTCGTATACAAATTAATTAATGTGAGATGAGAGTAACAAGTTTGCTGAGAATAATAATCGCTCTTTGTGATTTTACTCTTAAAGTGGCAGTAGCAGTACGTCCATCGACAAAATATGCACTGGAAGTAGAATGTACTGCAGTGAAACATCTTAGTATATTTATAGTCTTTGATTTAACCAACATATATTAAACTTTAATTAAGATTTGCAAAGTACCCACACATTTTAACTGCTGAAAGAGACGAAAAAAGTCGGCTGTCGGCTGTATGCAGAATAAAAACAAAATTATTCTTTCGCCCCCACTCGAAGCGTGGGAATAGAGCTAAAAGTCTTTAGTGATAATCCATTTTAAGCACCTAAATTATTCTTACATAACTTTCGATTTAGAATTAAGAGATATGGGAACAAATCTAGTTTACGGGCACCGCTCCAAAATAAAAATAAAATTTCCTACGGGGTGTAAAATTCAATTTTAAGCAAAAAATGTTAATTGGCGTCAACCCTAGTTTCGGAGTTACGGACCTCCAAAGTTTTTGTATCTAGTAATGAATATATCGAGTATTCGATGGTAGAATGAGACGATATGGGTATCATTGAAAAGGGAATTTAGGGGCCTATTCAATTAAATAGGAAAAAAGTAAAAATAAAATGAAAAAAATATAACCAATAGCGGCTTCGATTTCTAAAGGTTTCCTGCGTAGCCGGCCTTCAGCCGAACGAAAAGATTTTCTCCCCTATGGTATAACCAGCAGCGGCTTCGCTTTCTAAAGGTTTCCTCAGTGCCAATATATTAAAATCATGGCGAATCACCATAGCATTCGAAAAATAATTCTAATCACCTTTCCAATGCTACCCATATTGTCTCATTCCACTATAAAATACTCGTTATATACCACATTATACCTAAAAACTTTCGAGGTTCGTAACTAGGAAACAAAGGGTTTCCCCAGATATTACATGTTATTTCGAATTATTTAATTTATTTTGTAATAAATTTTTTTTCCTTACCAGATTTTTTTTTTTAATTTTTCCTGCTTCAATAAATAGGCTCTTAAATTCCCTTTCCAATGATACCCATATTGACCCATTCCGCCATCAACTACTAGATATATGCCATATTATATATTAAAACTTTGGAGGGCCGTAATTCCGAAACTAAGGGTTGCCGCCAAATTTTTCACTTCTTTCAAATTTTTACATTTTGCACCCTGTAGGCAACTTTTTTTTATTTTGGAGTTGTGCCCGTAAATTAGATTTAAGCCGAGATATGTTTAATAAGTTCTAGCTATAAACTTTTTTTGTAATTAATGTTAACTGACTTTTTTTCTTTTCTCCTTATATATTTGTTTGACGGTAAGTTATAATGTAACAATTTTTAAAAACTATAAAGGTATAAGGTGTTTTTCTTCTATTTTCCGAAATCTGAATAATTTAAGTTTTTTAAAAATTGTAGAACTTTGCGTTAAAATGGTGCACATTTACAGTTTGATTCTTTTTGAAATTGGCTTTTTAATTTAAACGACATTTTATTTAATTATGTCATTTGTCTACACTTATATAAAATTAACAAACAAACAGATGTGTTTGGAAACTTTAATATAATTTTATCAATTAAAAATTAAATTTTATAAATTAAAAAGTAAATTAAAACGTTTGTTAAGTGTAATCTAATTCCTATTTAGCTTCATCCTTTTATTGTGTGCTTCTTCTTAAGAACACATTTTGGAGCTTCTTTATAACACAGAATATGAAAAATTTTATATTCTTACATGGTTTTGCCATTATGTGTTATAGTTATTTTATTTAATTGTAATCTGTCTACATAATACATTCGTGTACACAAATATAATGTTAGACATCATTACTTGACCAACTTTTATTTATTTGTTTGGCATCAGTGGCGTATATTTCCTTTTATATAAAAAAAAAACTAGGATTTTACGGCTTAAATCTAGTTTACGGGCACCGCTCCAAAATACAAAAAAAGTTGCCTATAGGGTGCAAAATGCAATGTTTTTCCTCACCAGATTTTTTTATTTATTTATTTTTTCAATTTGTTCCTGCTTCAATAAATAGCCTCTTATATTCCCTTTCCAATGATACTCATATTGTCACATTCCGCCATCAACTACTCGATAAATGCCATATTATATATAAAAACTTCGGAGGTCCGTAACTCCGAAACTAAGGGTTGCCGCCAATTTTTTCACTTTATATTTTTTTGCTTAAAATTGCATTTTGCACCCCGTAGGCAACTTTTTTTTTATTTTGGTGCGGTGCCCGTAAACTAGATTTGTTCCGATTTTACTTCTCCTAAAAAGTATAGGAAGAGTATATTATAAGAAGAGAATAAATACTCCAAATGGGACTTTTAAAAAGAAAATTTTCCCTCATTTATTTATTTTTGTTCCGACTGCAAATTGTTATTGTTTGTTTTGAAATTATGTATATTGTACTGTAATTAAATATTTAACACGGGCAACTATTTTTCATCACTTGTAATTAGCATTTAACAATATTTTAAATGTTTTCTTTGCAATTGCTTTGAACTAATACTAAAGAAATTGAGTGGCAATGAAAACATCACATTCGCAGCAGTTTCTGAACAAATAAATTTGTTTTTTTTTTTTCAGTTTGATCAATATATTTTTAAGGCAAATATAATTTTAAGTGTTGCCGCACATAAAACATGTTTGCCCTTATTTTATTTATCATTATTTCTTATCTGTTTGAAAAAATAAAAATATCCAATAAATTTTCGTAGTGTGACCACATAATAAATTTTGTATTGTTTAAAAACAATTTAGGACAAACAACAGCAAGCAAATTATAGTCAAATGTGACCGATTTTAATAAATAACTGAAAAGAAAATATGATGTATTTGCCACAACGACAACAAAAAAGTATGGTTCCAACTTTAAAACGGAACAAATGTAGTTTAGGGACGCATCTCAAAAATGAAAAAAGCGCCATAAAATACATTTTAAGCCCCATTGACAACTTTTTTTCATTTTTGAGCTGCGTCCGTAAACTAGTTTTAAGCCTTAAAAATATTCGTAATAAATTATTAGGCATAATCATAACGTCCAAAGTATTATTGCCACTCATTTCCCGATGAGACTATATATAGACCCACAGCTATTAATCTACAAAGTCTTAACATATGTATATATTACACATACATAATATATACCTATTCATTAGCATTATACTTACTCATATCACATTCCAACCTCTATTCAATGTAATAAATTACAGATATTGATAAGCCGGTTATTTTATTATAATCTACAGATGTATGCATAAACAAATACAGGACTCAATTCGCTTACATGTAAAAGAATATATACATAGATATCAGCAAAAAGTATATACATTCAATTGCAGGCATTTAAAACGCATACATAAATAAATGTACATACATACATACATATGTGTGTACATGCAACTTTTTTAACAAGGGCGGCGGCCTTAACTATATAGTACTTAAATAATAAAGACTAATCGCATGAGTATCATTTACTGATATTTTCTTACTGTTCTATTTTGATAGTATTGCTAGGTGCATTTTATTTTTTAGTACGTAGTACATACAGGAACATTTTAACTTAATTTGATTATAGTACAAATAATTCATCTTCGTCCGTTATTACTATTTTATGAAAAAGGGGAGACAAGTTACATATAAACGGATCACATGTTACATTCAATCAATAATATCCTACATTCCAGCACTTATATGTATGCTATGCCGCATAAATTAAAACAATGATACGATTGATAATAATAAATGCATTAACACATCCTATCCACCTTTGAATAGATAAAGGCATATACATATGTTGATATTTGTGCAAGTATATTGAACTCAATATAGAAGTTTTAATATGAAATTAACTTAATGATTAAGTGGAGATTATTCCCCCAAAATAAAAAAATCGATCAAAACAATTTCAAATGCTCTAATATTTAACGTTCAGAAAACTTCAGTTTTATAAAGAATAAAAAATAAAAACAAACGCACGCACAAATAGGACAAATTTTTTTGTCCGACAAAATCTTGTAAAGGGATACAAAAGACTAATAAACAACGATTACAGAATTACGACTGTCACATCAACCCGAATGAATACACAAAAACCGACGAACAAAACATTACAAAGCCAATGTTCAAACTATTGAAAACAAAAGGAAATCCATTAAAAGCGAAACGAACAAAGAAATAGAAGGCGAAGAATATATCACCGCCTTCTGTTTCTTTGCAGACGTAAATAGATGAGTTTTAAGTACAACAAAGGTGGCTGCAATGACTCTGTAGCGACAATGGCGTCGTCGTAACAGCGACAGGCACACCCAAACTTAACCAATCAACAGGGATACTGGGAATAATGTAGCTGCAGACAAAAAACATATATGTATGTATATTTAAAACGCACCCTTAGTCTATGATTGCTTGACGACTGACCTTTTCTTTTTCAGTTTTTTAACCAATATTCAAAATAGACGAATAAATCAATGTTTTTTTTATCTTTGTTAAAAATAATGCAATCAAAAAAATCAAAATCCAGTTTTTCTAACCTGTATATACAAATTTCAGTTTTTTCTCTAACACTAGCAAATAAGACGCTCATTTTTTGAATGGTGTACACACTATATTGGAAGGATTATATTATTGGCATTTTACTTCCATGTCAGACAATTTTTCTACTTAAATATTCACTCTTTTATTTACCTGTATTTGTTTTGAAACCAAAGTTTATACTTAAATTTTTCTTTGTTATTATGTACACAATACCTTTAATTTAAAATATAATTATTTTCTTCTTCACTTAACTTCCTCATTCGTTATCAAATTTCAAATAAAAATGTCTCCTTTCTTAACCGAACGTAACTGAAGAATTGAAGTTTTTCGCTGGAGGCGGCGACACATTTGCACGCCCAACGTTGCAGCATTATAGTATTATTTTAAAGGTTACCAATACTACTTTTAAGAATTAAGAGTAATAGGTACAAACAAAGCGAATATACATCTTCTAACTACAAGGCGAATTGAATTATAGAATAAACTAAAGCGATCTACAAACACTGCAAAAACTTATGAATTGAAAATGTAACATTCACGATACTGGTTAAAATTTTTAACATATGTATTTTTGTGCAGAGTATAGTGACCGTTATTTAACGGAAGAATAATATACAACTTTATTAGAATACTACAAATAAAAAAAATAAATTCCGGCACGAAACTTTAAGATTAAATAAAAACAATAAATTATAAGAATGACTTTAAAAGGAAAAACAATTATTTATCACTCTTTCATTACTATTTTTTCACTGCTTTTCAATTCCTTTCTGCGTTTGTTGTATGTACGAATACTGTTTTTTGCTAGTGCCATTTTTGCAATACTGTTAGCGCGATGTTGACAGCATAAAATAAAAATGAATTCCTTACTGGTCACTCAATATGTGTACATCAAAAGCGCATACACGACTTTGACAGCCAGAACCTTGACCGTGGATTGACCGCTTAAGAGATACCTAAAAAGGAACAAATATTTTTTAACATCCCTTAATAAGTTAATGTTTTTGTTTTCTCTATATTTTTATTTTCCTTTTTGTAAACAAAATACCATAATAACCATTTTTGTTTGCATGTATAGGAGCTTAACTGAAATTTTTTCGCTTCGTTTTATATCAGGTCAAAATTTGTTTACGACTTTATAACGCCACTTTCTTTAGCAAAAAAAAAAAGAAAAAACTTTATGTGACTCGCAAGCAAAATGTGCTGTGAAAAGCATCATTAAAAAGTTATTTAAATAAGAAAAATAGGTTCAAGCGGCAATAAAGTTTTATTTTATGTTATTTTTATATTATTTCCAAGAAGTTTTTATTAATATTCAAATATTTCTTCTAGTTTTACTTTTTTGTGTATAATTAATTTAAAGTTTCTTTTATTTTATTTAAAGATCTATCGTTAGATTTTTACTCCCATTTTTAAAACATGTATTTCCTCTTGATTTTACGTGCGTAAAGTCTTATCGTCTAACCGCGCTTAAAACAAATTTCTTTAAGACTCTGATTACAATATTTGAAAATTGCTGCAATATACGTTAAGGGCGGTTTACATGATCACAGAAGTCTTACGACATGTCAAATTTTTGTGCAGAATAGTACCAGTGGGATCGTCTAAACTAAATAAGTAATGAATCTGCACAAATTGAGAGAAAATACGGATGAAAATTTGACAGTCGTATGGCTCTCTTTGTTTTTTGGAAATTTTCAAAAGACAAGTACGAATCATTAGATCAGGGATGTATTTTCTGCAAACAGCTATTTTAGTTTTGGTATGTTTTACCCATACCAATTGTGTAAACTCAAAATTAATCTGTCGTAAGATTTTTACTCTCAGTTTTAAAATACGGATGGAATTTGATAATATTTTCTCTTAGATTTTACGTACGTAAAGTCGTACCATCTAAACCCCCCTTTATAGTGCATTTACATTATACCCAAATCTAGTACGAACGAGATTTCGAGCAAAATCTAGTTGATTGTAAATGGATTTCCCATACAAAACAAAATCTACTTCGCCACTTGATTTGGCGAAATCTACTTAAAATCAAGTAGTACGTACCAATGCATCTATGGTTTTTTAAATTTTGTACCAAAAAATACTACGCTGTAGCAGAAAAAGTGACAGTTTTATTAAAACAATAAAAGAAAATTTATTTAAAATGTTAACAAAATGAAAATATTAACAAAATTAAAAAATGAATGATGTGTAAATTATAAATATAGTGTAAAAAATATTTTAAAATATCCTTTTTTCGATTTCTTATTAATATCAAATCTTGCTAGTGTCAAAAAAATAAAGTGTAAACGAACTAGATTTTGAAAGAGATTTCAAATCAAATCTAATAGATTTTGGTGTAATGTAAATCCACTATTATTATATTTATTGCTAATCTAGACGGGAAGTAATACAGTCACCAATGCGAAAAAATAACCAGGGGGCAGCGTAAGCGAATTTATTACTTATTGCTGGTAACATACTTTATATAAAGATAATGTACATATATATGTTATCAGAAAAAAATAAAAAATTCGCTTACGCTGCCACCTGTTTATTGATTTTTCTTGGTCACCTTGTTTGAATTCGTCTGCAACAATATTAAAAAAATATTTAAAGTATGTTCACCATTACATATGCAACTTTTTTCGCTACAATTAATATTTTGTTGGCGTGAGAGGACCCTGCAGTTTTATTTTGTCAATTGACCCATTTTTTTGGTTATTTTTCTGACTCAACGTTGACTTTCGCGATGTCAATTCACAATTTTCTGTACCTTTGTTATCGAATAAGTGTCAATTCACACTTTTCTGTCCCTTTGTTATCGAAGAGGTGTTCACGCATACTTTTCTGTCCCTTTGTTATCGAATAAGTGTCAATTCACACTTTTCTGACCCTTTGTCATCGAAGAGATGTTAATTTGAATTTTTCAATGAAAGTTGAATTTTTTTGCTGTGTGAGGTAAATGTGTATGCAAAAAAATAATCCGTTATAAATTTATTTGGTAAGTTGTGCACATAATATATGCTTCAGTTATTGTTCTGGCGTTTGACAAGAAACAGTGAAAAGTTAAAGTGTGACAAATTTAATACCAATTTTTTAAACAAAAGTTAAGTAATACGAGTATGAGTGCTCGCAGTGTTTTCCCCCATAGAGACTGAGGAAGATCTTCTTTCTCTTAATGCGAAAATATCCTCCGAAAACCGTGTGCTATATGTAAATATTAAATTTTATTTTAGTTATTTTGTAAGGTTAACACAATAAGATCATATTTTCAACCCCAAGGGGTGAAAAAAATCTAAAATACGTGTTAATCTCGGAACTAGTGGACCAATACAATGTCGATGGTAACCACGGAAAGAAGGGTTTGTAGCAAGTGGACAAGTTTTTCCGTGTACTGTTAGGTAACATATTTATAATATAATAATTATTTACATGGGTAAAATCTTTACAATAATTTCCACTTTCAGACGCAATTGATATATCAAGTGAATCGGGTGCAGCAAACACCAACTACGCCAGGCCATATTTCTTCTTCAAAAAAAAAAAAAGATTTTTAAAACAAAAAATATTAAAAAATAGTTTTTTTTTGAAGTATTAAACTTTTATATTGAAATAATTTGAATTTAATTTTACCTAATGAATTAATTTAACTTTTATTTAATTTATAATAATGAATTCCCTTTTGGTTCTAATTACATACTTTCTTTTTGATTTGATTTATTTATTTCATTTCCTTTTATATGTAAATATATTAATAACAATGTTAAAATAAAACCTGGTTATATTGTGTGTTATTCTAACATGTTAATAAGTAATCACTGGCTTATCACGGAAAATTAGATGTAAAGTACTTTTGGAACTATTTATTTAACCTGACCGTATTCACCAGTTAATTAACTGGCACCTCGGTATCAAACACAGGATTGATACTGTGGCACTATTTATTTTACCAGACCGAATTAACCAGTTAATTAACTGGTACGACGGCATCAACCACGGGATTGATACTGTGGCACCGGTAAACAGACTGTCCCATAGTTATCTATAGGGAGGTCAATTGACTGTTTCTACGACTACCACATGTTAAAACCTCTGGTCGTTTCACCGGTAAAAAGACTAACAGTGTCCCTTAGTGATAGGTGAAAGTACCAATTTGGGACCGGTCCAGCGCACTGCAGGGGAGTAATGAATTTAAAGGGGTACACAAGGCGCACCTATAAGGTGTAGTCATCGGCGAATTGTTACAACAAAGCAACTTTTTGGTACGAGTCCGTGTCAAAAATCAGTGGTTGAGGCGAATAAAATTTTAATTTGCTTTGAAAAATATAAAGCAAACAGTCAAAAAATAAGAATAAGAAAGAAAACAATGTTTAAAAAATAAACAACACAAAATTTTACGAAACAAAAATAAATTCTGTGTTTTTTATACATTTTTCTTATTTAATTAATTTACTTTATTCGTGCTTGATTCCTTCAAATATAAATATTTCATGATATTCTCATGAACTATTTATTATTTTAAACTAAACTAAAAAATGATGTGTATTACTGCGGGGAAAGCATATCCATATGGCCATTTCACTACTGCTCAAATAGCTCATCAGTGGATTTTACCCAAATTTTGTATAGAAAAACAGAAAGTCTTATTTCAAAAGCCGAATTGATTAAATGAGAACTCCATTGAATCAATAAGACAGAAGACAATAACAACTCAAAAATGTTCTACACAAAAAACACAGCAAACATTTAGTAACTATTTTTATTTTTTCTTTCATTTTTCTACATAAGGGATCCCATTGGGAACCATTCATATGTATTCGAAAGATTCAATGAAAAAATAAAAATTGAAGAACAATTTTTATTAATAAGCAATGTGCACATGCAAACATATCAAAATGAAAAATTTATTATTCGGAATCTTATAAAATTTAATTAATTTACTTTATTCGTGCTTGATTCCTTAAAAAAAAAATATTTCATGATATTCTCATGGACTATTTATTATTTTAAACTAAACTAAAAAATGAAATGTATTACTGCGGGGAAAGCATATCCATATGGCCATTTCACTACTGCTCAAATAGCTCATCAGTGGATTTTACCCAAATTTTGTATAGAAAAACAGAAAGTCTTATATCAAAAGCCGAATTGCTTAAATGAGAACTCCATTGAATCAATAAGACAGAAGACAATAACAACTCAAAAATGTTCTACACAAAAAACACAGCAAACATTTAGTAACTATTTTTATTTTTTCTTTCATTTTTTACATAAGGGATCCCATTGGGAACCATTCATATGTATTCGAAAGATTCAATGAAAAAATAAAAATTGAATTGAACACTTTTTATTAATAAGCAATGTGCACATGCAAACATATCAAAATGAAAAATTTATTATTCGGAATCTTATAAAATTTAATTAATTTACTTTATTCGTGCTTGATTCCTTCAAAATATTGGGAATAAAAATTAAATAAAATTAACAAAGTGTTTTAATTACCCCAAAACGACCTTAAACCGAACAAAGAATTTAAATCATTTATAAAAAATTAAAAGGTCAACAATACACCACATTTTCATAAAAATAAAATTTCAACAAAGAAATAAAATTACATATTGTGGGACTTTCTTAATACTGGAACCAAAAACACATTTTTGCTGGAATAATTTCAAAATTTTTATTTTATTTATTGTGTTTATATATATGTACTTATATACACTCTGGATCAGTTAATTAGAACCACTTAAAACACATATAAATTTATTTTTACATAGCAGCAATTTGTATTTCTTTCCATAGTTTTAAATTTTTTTTTTAAAGTTTCCGAGCACAGTTTTGAGACATTTCTCAATTTTATGCGCAATGTCCTGATAGGTCATTAACTATTATATACTGTTCTTGCCCATTTTCCACTAATCTTAGTGGAAAGTAGTTTTTTTTCTAGTAGTTTAAATTAAATGCGACTACTTAATTGGAAATAATTTAAAAAACGAAAAGTGGGTTTAAAGTGGGTCATATAAAGGGAAAAAATTGATTTGATCTTGTTGTATTTATTTTTGGAATCTTAAGAAAATTCTAGGCTTAAATCTAGTTTACGGGCACCACTCCAAAATAAAAAAAAAGTTGCCTACGGGGTGCAAAATGCAATTTTAAGCAAAAAATGTCAAGCGAAAAATTTGGCGACAACCCTTAGTTTCGGAGTTACGGCCCTCCAAAGTTTTTATATATAATATGGCATATATCGAGTAGTTGATGGCGGAATGGGACAATATGGGTATCATTGGAAAGGGAATATAAGAGCCTATTCATTGAAATTAAAAAATAAATAAATAAAAAAATCTGGTGAGGAAAAACATTTTTTTACAAAATAAATTAAGTTATTCGGAAACCTTTAGAAAGCGAAGCCGCTATTGGTTATACCACGGAGGAGAAAATCTTTGCGCCCGGCCGAAGTCCGGCTACGCAAAAAACCTTTAAAAAGCGAAGCCGCTGTTGATTATACTATAGAGCAGAAAATCCTTTCGTCCGGCCGAAGGCCGGCTACGCAGAAAACCTTTAGACCGCAAAGCCGCCGTTGGTTATACCATAGAGGAGAAAATTCTTTCGTTTTTAAGTAAATTTATGTTTATATGAAAAAAATGGTTTTGTTGGAGCCTTACCTGATTTTTTTATTTTATTTTTACTTTTTTCCTATTTAGTTGAATAGGCCCTTAAATTCCCTTTCCAATTATACCCATATTGCCCCATTCTACCATCGAATATTCATATCATACCTTATTAGATACAATAACTTCCGAGGTCCGTAACTCCAAAACTAAGGGTTTCCGCCAATATTTTCACTTTACATTTTTTGCTTAAAATTGCATTTTGCACCCCGTAGGCAACTTTTTTTTATTTTGGAGCGGTGCCCGTAAACTAGATTTGTTCCAAATTCTATTTCGGAAAGTAGGAAAAATTATTTCTCTGGAGAAAAAAGCGTACTAAACACAAAATTTAAGTGGTTCTAATCATTTGATCGAGAGTGTATGTACACACACACATATATATATATATATATATATATATATATATATATATATATATATAAACAAATAAAGAAAATACAAGAAACGAAAAACAAAACGAATTAAAAAAAAAACAAAACAAACTTTGACGTTATTTCGAACAGTACTTCATGCTGATGATACCACCTGGCTATCAATACGCTTTGGGGGTACACATATGCTCTTGAAATTCGTTTTGTTCCCTCATTCGTTTTTAAACATATGCTTTTAGATCTTTTTGCCTTTTATAATTTAAATTAAAATCAATACATTAAAAAATAACAATAATACACATTTATAAAAAAAAACATAAGTGATGGTTAAGTATTTTGCGCTTGTTAAAATTAAATGGAAATTAATGAACTAGCATCTTTACAATTAAATAGGAACCAAAAAACTTGAAGAACAAAATATAACAAAATGTAAAATACTTAAAAATGGTATTAATGTGGAAAAGGGAAGATATCGAAAAACTTTTTATACATATTCAGGAACATCCTTGTTTATTGACATAAAAAGTAAGAAAAATTTTAACAAACTTCTCGAAGAAATAACAAAGTACGAGCGCTATTGCTTTGGAGGAAACTAACGGCCTGTTTATAGGACACGACAAAGCTCACTACCGACGAGCCAATGGATGGGCAAGTACGTAATAAAACGGGTTTGTAAATCGCGACTTGGTCGTGTCGTACAACTTACGTTAACTCCCGTAAATGTCAAATATTTATGAAATCGTATTGTTGTCATTATGTTATTTAATAGAATTTGCTTGAATTTTTTCATATCAAAATTATTTCTCAACGAAAAACAAAGGTAAGGTAACCCTGTTCTGCTGTTATTGAAATGTAAATAAATTAGCAAAACATTATCAGCAGCCTTATTCTATAAGTTGCTAAAGCTAAAACTCCATCGCTAAAAATCTAAAAAATCCATTTAGCGATTTTTAGCTGTAAAGGCAATTCTGTAATGTATATTGCTTAATTTGGCGATGTCTAAAAATCCAATTCGCAGTAAATTTGTCATCATCGCTAAAATTATCTAATATTGTATTCTCTATTTCAAATAAGCGATTTTAAATAAAAAATAAGTAAAATTTTTAGCAACGAATATTTTTGAGTGCCAATTTAAATAATCAAAATCGGTGATTTTAATAATTTGTTCGGGATAATTAGCACAATTTTTTTGAAGGTAATAAATTTAATTTAAAATACGCGTAATTTAATTTTAAATGCTTATTATTTTTTATTTTTTTGTGTTAACTTTTTGTACAAAATATTAGTGTAAAATAGTGTTGCATCTTGAAAATATGTTTCCATCATTGCGGCGGTTAATAATTCCATGGCTAACCGCAACGTTTAATTTACACATTTTTTATTCAAGTACATACGTTTTAAGTGTGTATATTCGGAGGATTTAAAAAATTTTCTATAAATTTAAAATAATTTTTATAAATACATCATATTGAAAACTTTTTGTGGGTAAACGCTAATCATTGTAAGGAAAGCGAATCATAAAGTAAGGTAACTCTACTACGAAGCTGTCAATATATTTGTCTCTTTTTAACAGCAATTTATCAAAGTAGATTAAAGGGATAATTATAGTGATAGGAAATTAATCAAATTAATGAAATTTTCGGCTTTTGGTTCTTTTTAATTAATTTTCTAAACATTTTTAGAAAGAAAAATTATTTACAAATGTATGCGGACGTTTTCCAAAGAAAACAAGAAAAATTAGACGCTAGCAGAATGAAATGCAGCATTTTCTGGACCGCCACATCCTTCATCAGCATTCTTTGCATCTATCTACCTTATGTTATGTACATCGTAAACATCATCTATTTAACCAACTAAGCTTAATGTTAATTTGGTGAGACGAAGTTCACACACAACTTAAAGCTTTTCTTTGTCATTCTCTTTGTAACTCGTCTTGTACATTTGTTGTTGCTTTTTTTGTACTAGCAATTTGATAGTCACAAATGCAACTTTTTTATTTTTAATTATTCATACTTGTTTGCTCACAACATTATAGACACTGTTTCAGTATCATATTGACTTTTATGAGTTAAGTATGAATGTAAATACGCGGTGCCTAGCGTTTGTTTTTAATTTTTAATTTTCACCCTGACCAGGATTCGAACCATCGATTTTACAAATTAATGAAATTTTCGGCTTTTGGTTCTTTTTAATTAATTTTCTAAACATTTTTAGAAAGAAATCCTGGTCAGGGTGAAAATTAAAAATTAAAAACAAACGCTAGGCACCGCGTATTTACATTCATACTTAACTCATAAAAGTCAATATGATACTGAAACAGTGTCTATAATGTTGTGAGCAAACAAGTATGAATAATTAAAAATAAAAAAGTTGCATTTGTGACTATCAAATTGCTAGTACAAAAAAAGCAACAACAAATGTACAAGACGAGTTACAAAGAGAATGACAAAGAAAAGCTTTAAGTTGTGTGTGAACTTCGTCTCACCAAATTAACATTAAGCTTAGTTGGTTAAATAGATGATGTTTACGATGTACATAACATAAGGTAGATAGATGCAAAGAATGCTGATGAAGGATGTGGCGGTCCAGAAAATGCTGCATTTCATTCTGCTAGCGTCTAATTTTTCTTGTTTTCTTTGGAAAACGTCCGCATACATTTGTAAATAATTTTTCTTTCTAAAAATGTTTAGAAAATTAATTAAAAAGAACCAAAAGCCGAAAATTTCATTAATTTGTAAAATCGATGGTTCGAATCCTGGTCAGGGTGAAAATTAAAAATTAAAACAAACGCTAGGCACCGCGTATTTACATTCATACTTAACTCATAAAAGTCAATATGATACTGAAACAGTGTCTATAATGTTGTGAGCAAACAAGTATGAATAATTAAAAATAAAAAAGTTGCATTTGTGACTATCAAATTGCTAGTACAAAAAAAAGCAACAACAAATGTACAAGACGAGTTACAAAGAGAATGACAAAGAAAAAGCTTTAAGTTGTGTGTGAACTTCGTCTCACCAAATTAACATTAAGATTAGTTGGTTAAATAGATGATGTTTACGATGTACATAACATAAGGTAGATAGATGCAAAGAATGCTGATGAAGGATGTGGCGGTCCAGAAAATGCTGCATTTCATTCTGCTAGCGTCTAATTTTTCTTGTTTTCTTTGGAAAACGTCCGCATACATTTGTAAATAATTTTTCTTTCTAAAAATGTTTAGAAAATTAATTAAAAAGAACCAAAAGCCGAAAATTTCATTAATTTGTAAAATCGATGGTTCGAATCCTGGTCAGGGTGAAAATTAAAAATTAAAACAAACGCTAGGCACCGCGTATTTACATTCATACTTAACTCATAAAAGTCAATATGATACTGAAACAGTGTCTATAATGTTGTGAGCAAACAAGTATGAATAATTAAAAATAAAAAAGTTGCATTTGTGACTATCAAATTGCTAGTACAAAAAAAAGCAACAACAAATGTACAAGACGAGTTACAAAGAGAATGACAAAGAAAAAGCTTTAAGTTGTGTGTGAACTTCGTCTCACCAAATTAACATTAAGATTAGTTGGTTAAATAGATGATGTTTACGATGTACATAACATAAGGTAGATAGATGCAAAGAATGCTGATGAAGGATGTGGCGGTCCAGAAAATGCTGCATTTCATTCTGCTAGCGTCTAATTTTTCTTGTTTTCTTTGGAAAACGTCCGCATACATTTGTAAATAATTTTTCTTTCTAAAAATGTTTAGAAAATTAATTAAAAAGAACCAAAAGCCGAAAATTTCATTAATTTGTAAAATCGATGGTTCGAATCCTGGTCAGGGTGAAAATTAAAAATTAAAACAAACGCTAGGCACCGCGTATTTACATTCATACTTAACTCATAAAAGTCAATAATTAAAAATAAAAAAGTTGCATTTGTGACTATCAAATTGCTAGTACAAAAAAAAGCAACAACAAATGTACAAGACGAGTTACAAAGAGAATGACAAAGAAAAAGCTTTAAGTTGTGTGTGAACTTCGTCTCACCAAATTAACATTAAGATTAGTTGGTTAAATAGATGATGTTTACGATGTACATAACATAAGGTAGATAGATGCAAAGAATGCTGATGAAGGATGTGGCGGTCCAGAAAATGCTGCATTTCATTCTGCTAGCGTCTAATTTTTCTTGTTTTCTTTGGAAAACGTCCGCATACATTTGTAAATAATTTTTCTTTCTAAAAATGTTTAGAAAATTAATTAAAAAGAACCAAAAGCCGAAAATTTCATTAATTTGTAAAATCGATGGTTCGAATCCTGGTCAGGGTGAAAATTAAAAATTAAAACAAACGCTAGGCACCGCGTATTTACATTCATACTTAACTCATAAAAGTCAATATGATACTGAAACAGTGTCTATAATGTTGTGAGCAAACAAGTATGAATAATTAAAAATAAAAAAGTTGCATTTGTGACTATCAAATTGCTAGTACAAAAAAAAGCAACAACAAATGTACAAGACGAGTTACAAAGAGAATGACAAAGAAAAAGCTTTAAGTTGTGTGTGAACTTCGTCTCACCAAATTAACATTAAGATTAGTTGGTTAAATAGATGATGTTTACGATGTACATAACATAAGGTAGATAGATGCAAAGAATGCTGATGAAGGATGTGGCGGTCCAGAAAATGCTGCATTTCATTCTGCTAGCGTCTAATTTTTCTTGTTTTCTTTGGAAAACGTCCGCATACATTTGTAAATAATTTTTCTTTCTAAAAATGTTTAGAAAATTAATTAAAAAGAACCAAAAGCCGAAAATTTCATTAATTTGTAAAATCGATGGTTCGAATCCTGGTCAGGGTGAAAATTAAAAATTACTATGTTTTCTTCGTTCTCGATTATATTATTTCTCATAGGCAGTAGCTTTGACTCCAAATTTATACAACTTTTTATTAAACTGTATTTTCTTTTCATATGAATCACCTTCTGTCTTTCGATTAATATCTGTTTACTAGAAAACTGTAGGGAACTTGAACTGAAGTATGAGTGAATGTTACAAATGCAAAGGTGCGATTCGTGGTGAATCAGGTATAAACTGTGCTGGTGTATGTAACAAAGTATATCATTGTACCTCTAAATGCTCGGGACTAGATCCTTATTCTGCAAAAATTTTGGAAACAAACAAGTTTGTGAGATTCATGTGTGATGATTGCATACAGTATATTCATAATGTAGATTTAGTGCTAAAAGATATACAAGATGGTGTCAACAAAAACAAACAAAACCTTACAGAATATAAAACTGAATTTAAAATGTCACTGAAACAGAATGAATATGAAATTAAACAGCTATTGGAGGCAATTGAAAAGAGATAAGAGGAAAGACTCAAAAAAATTGATAGTGCCCAAAAAATTTGCGAAAGAAATGTGCATGAAGTAAAAAAATTATGTGGCGCGGTAACCGAAAGTGGAAACAACAATAAAGAAATCTGTACCACAATAGAAGAAAATAGCATAAAGATATGTAACGAAATAAAAAAACAATAAAAGAAACAAGTATAAAGCAAAACAAACCAACATTCGCAGAAGCAGTGAAATCCAATACGATATTGCCAGAAATAAATACACAAGTACCAATAATTATTAAACCAAAAGAGAAACAAAAGTTGCAAAAAACAAAAGACGATTTAAACAATAAGGTAGACCCTAGTGGACTAAAAATTACAAATATTGAAAATAGAAATAATGGAACTATAATTATACGAAGTGAAAATGATCGCGAAAGAAATAAAATAAAAAGCGTGTTGGAAGTGGAAATGAGCGAAAATTATGAAATAAAAGTACCAAAAAAGAATGAAATGGAAGTTATAATAACAGATATGACATTTAAATATACTGAAATAGATTTGGTAGAAAAAATTAGAAAAGAAAATGAGGCGTTGAAAAATAGTGAAGTCGTTACGTGTTATGAAACTAAAAAATATAATAGAATAATTTATAATGCTAAAATTAAAGTTGATAGTGAAATTCACGCAAAACTTATGACAGCGAAAAAAATAAATATAGGCTGGGAAATATGTAGAGTATTTAATGGTATAGACATAATAAGATGTTACAAATGTCATGGATATAATCATAAAGCAAGCGAATGTAGAAATGATGAAATCTGTTATAAATGTCATGGAACCCATAATTCAAAGGAGTGCAATAATGAAATTATATCGAAATGTATAAATTGTATAAGAATGAACAATAAACTGCATTTAGAGTTGGATGAAAACCATTTCACAACAAGTAGATTATGTCCAGTATATCAGAATAAAATTAGTATAAAAAAAGAAGAATGGGATTTAATATTTAACAACTAAAGAAAGTGAGTGTAATATATACAAACGTTCAAGGGTTAATAAATAATTTTAATCATGTTGAAGTTATGGCAGAATTACAGAAACCAGAATTCATCATTTTATCTGAAACACACCTAACAAGTAATGTAGAGGATAGAGAATACATTCTAAGAGGATATAATTATTATGGCGTTCTATCAAACTCAAGTCGAACAGGAGGGGTTATAACGTATTTTAGAAACTGGTGGAAAATAACAACTTTATGTGAAAAATTAGATGAGTCCAAATACTGGATATGTGCATATTTAGCAAAACATAAACGAATTATAATTATAATTATGGCAATATACAGATCACCTAGCAGCAGTGAAGTGGAATTTTGTAACGCGTTTGAAGAAATTGTTGAGGAAATATGTGAAAGAAATAACGATGTTCTTATAGTGGGAGACTTTAATGTTGATTGGATGAAAGAGGGAACATATAAGAATAGAATTCAACCAACGATAAACGACAACGGATTGCGACAAATTATAACTGAATACACAAGGATCACAACGAATACGAGAACGTTAATAGACTATGTCATAACAAACAATGAAAATATAGTGGCTGTAACCAATAATGAAAATAAAATAGCTGATCATGAAGCGATCGAAATATCGTTAGACATTATAACGCAAGAGCAAACAAGTATAAGAGAAATTGAAATATTTAAATACAGGAGGAGGTTATTTAATAATGAAATAATTGGTACTTTAAATTATAATGCCAATATCGATGTAAATAAAAATGTACGCGTCTTTGACACTATTATTGAAAATACAATAAAAAAATTTACAATCAGGAAAGAAATCAAAGAGAAAAACAATGTTAACAGGAGGTTTACACAAGAGCTAAGAGATATGAAGCGAGAAAAAATAGTAAAATACCAAATAGCTAAAAGGAATAATACAACAATAGATTGGAGCAATTACAGAGTAATTCGAAACATATATAAGAAAAAAATCGAATGTAAAAAAAACAAATTTATTAACAGCACAATAAGTAACACTAAGGACCAAAAATCAATGTGGAGAGAAATAAAAAACCTAATACTGAAGAAAAACAAGTCTGTGATAACCAATGTCATATTTAATAAGGAAGAAATTAGTGATAGATATAGAATAGCTAATAAATTCAACGAATATTTTGTCAATAGTATTAGCTTAATTAGAACAAGTATAGAACAAGTGCAATATGAGAACCAAATCCCTGTGATAAACTCAATTTTTAATTTCCGTGCAGTAAGTTTAATAGAACTGAGGCAAATATGTATCAAAATGAATGGAAAACCAAATTTCACAAAGCTATCAATCAAAATTATACTTGATAACTGGAACACCATAGGAAATAGCCTACTGAATATAATAAATAGCTCCTTGAAAACCGGAATTTTTCCTGATAATTGGAAGATAACAGTAATAACTCCTATCGAAAAGGTATCAAAAACGACAAATTGTGAAGAGTTTCGTCCAATAAACACACCTAAAATATGCGAAAAGATACTGGAAAATGTAGTAAAACAGCAACTAGAAACGTATATGGCGCATAACAACATTTTATCGAGATATCAATCTGGATTCAGAAAAAAATTCTCGTGTGAAACAGCAGTTAGCTATGTTGTCAATAGATGGAAAAATAGAGGAAGGAGCAATAGGATTATAGCAATTTTCCTGGATTTCAAGAGAGCTTTTGAAACCATCGATAGAGGCATTTTGGTAAAAAAAAACTTTACATGTATGGGATCAGAGGAATTGAGTTGATATGGTTTAAATCATACCTTAAGGATAGAATGCAAATGGTTAAAATAAATGATATAACATCAAGCACAATAAATAACGAATTTGGTGTTCCTCAGGGCTCAATACTAGGAGCACTTTTATTTATTATATATATAAATGATTTGCCTAATGTACTAAAAGATTGCGAAGCTGTTCTTTACGCAGATGATACGTTGATATACACTGAAGCAGGCTCAGACGAGCAATGTCGAAATAATTTAGATAATGATTTGAATAATGTAAATATATATCTGAAAATGAATAAACTAAAATTAAACGAAAGCAAAACCAAAGTGATGCAAATAAATGTAGGCTATGAAACAGTATTTAAAATTAATAATAAAAATATTGAGAACGTCGATCAAATTAAATATCTCGGATTTATTTTGGATAAAAATTTAACATTTAAAGATCATATTGAATATATATGTAGAAAAATCGGTAAAAAAAATCGGCTTTTTTAAACGTATTAGAAATAAAATCTCTATACTAACGCCAATAAATATATATAATGTCATAATAAAACCTCATTTTGAATTCGGGTCAGCAATATTATTTACGAGTTGTACAACAAACCAAATAAATAGACTTCAAAAACTGCAAAATAAAGCAATGCGTGCAATATTGAAATATAGTCGTTACACATCAATAAACCTCATGCTAGAAACTTTAAAATGGTTTGATATTAAAAAAAGACTAAAAATGAATACTCTTATTTTTATACAAAAAATGAAATCTGGTAACGCGCCTGAATATCTAACCGAACAACTGAGCTTTGTTGGAGAAACACAACCATACCCGCTAAGAAATGCTGAAAACTTTAGGATACAAAGAGCTATGAATGTGGGAATGCAGAGATCAATTTTTTATAAAGGACTTCAATTATATAATAGTCTTCCTAATAGCATTAAAGTTGAAAATAATCCTAATGTCTTTAAAAATAAAATTGTTAATTTCTTAAAAAATGATAATATACATGTAATTATGTAATATATAAAAATTATTGAAATTTTGTAAAAGTATATTTGATAATACTACTAAATAAATTTTATTACTTACTACTTACTTTCCGTTACCTTGATATGATCCATACCATCATTCTGACCACTATGCACCGTTGATACTGGTGAGCCCTCTCTTTTCCTGACTCGCGAAGGTTGAGTTAGTTTGTCTACAGCTTTGAAAATTAACTTCTCGTTTCTATGCATACGCAAGAAATGCCCTTTTAATCCACTTTCGTTTTCGAAAGAAACATTACAAAGGTTGCAATAAAAAAGCTTGGTTCCATGCTTCTGGCTTGTATGTAAATTCAAAACTTCTTTTCTTTTATAATTCTTTTACATTCAAATAAATTTATTTCAGCCTTTTTTATTTATTTATTTATTTAAATATAATCATTTAAGCCGTTTTAGGTCAAATAATGATAAAAAATTTAGAGGAAAAATTTTATACTTATACATATATACATACATATTTATATGTTCATATTTACTAATATTTGTTTTTATGTACTAAAAAAAAGTATGTAGTTTGTTAAAGTCAGTAACAATATTTATTTAAATATTATTAAGTATTATCCTATAGAACATCTTTTTAGTATAAGAGAACTTTCTTTCATTATACGGTATAAAACCATTCCACATTCTTATAACACGAGCTTGAAATGATCTCTGCATAATTAGTGTATTTGAATTTACTTGCAGCAAAGCATGTGTTCGAGATGAGTTTCCAAATTGGAATTTTTCGGCTAAATATATTGGCCTACAATATTTAATAGTTTTGTAAAAAAATAAAAGACATCTTAATTAATAAAATCTTCAAAACCACAACTTAAGCATTTACTGTGCGTATGACGAAATCGGTTGAAACCTGTTCAAATTATAGACAAATCTGATAATTCTATTAACACAGATTCTAAGCTTACCAATATTAGTATGAGACGTGCCACTTAAAACTTCCAAACCAAACAAAACTTTTGACCACAGATTAATAATTAATTACCTGTTAATTATCTGTGCTTTTGACATAAGGAGTGAATGTGCTATTATTTTACGAACATTATAAGGCAAACAATTTCCAACGATATACAATCTCCGTAATGTTCTATATATGCTGTGAGTTACAAACGCAATGTGGTTATGAAACTTAAGATTGTTATCAATATAAAACCCTAATGTTTTGTATTGTATGACAAACTCAATTCTTATGTTGTCAATGTATAAGGACGGCAAAGCAATAGTCTGGTTTGAAAACAACATAGCCCTATACTTGTCAGGGTTTAAAGACAATTATTTAGTGCAATTATAAATGTATTTGTATCTTCCGGCAAACAAGATGTTAATAACTGAACATCATCTGCAAATATGTGAGGTTCATCTATATTAACACATTGAAATAAATCATCAATGTATATGATGCGGTATTCCCCTTATTAATTCTTTTATAGTAGATGATGTCTTCCCAGAAATAGCATATTGTGTACGATTTTTAAGAAATGAAAGAATAAGACGGCGTGCTGTTGTAGAAAATTTAAATTTTCTAAACAATTTATTTATTAGTGAGTTCTGACAGATAGAGTCGAACGCTTTAGTAAAATCGAAAAAACCGTATTGACAGTTTTCTCCCATCAAAATTCTCACGAATATCTTCAGTCATCCTAAGCTTTTCTGTAGTTATTCGTGACAAAGCATCTGCCTTATCCTTACCTTGCACATGATGAATATCAAACTTATATTTGTTAAGTTTTATCTTCCATCATCTTCCAACATCTTTGAATTTGGTTCCTTCAGAGGGGAGAGCCATATTAATGGTCTTTGATCTGTGTTCAGTTGAATTTCCTACCATATAAATAGTGTCTAAACTGTCCACAAGCCCACACCATTGCCAACAACTCTTTCTCAATTGTACTGTAATTGATTTCATGCCTTTTTAATGTTCTAGAGGCAAAAGCAAGTGGTCTTTCGTCCTGAGACAGCACGGCACCGAGTACAAAATTGCTTGCATCTGTTGTTAGTAGAAATTCCTTTTTGAAATTTAGGTACCTTAAAACCATATCTGAATATTTTTTAATTTTTCAAAGGCATTTTTATAGTCGGCCTTTTTAGGGTTTAATGTGTTCCGTTGTTACCACGTGTCTAAGGAAACTAGTTTCCTTTTTCAAAAAATCACTTTTATTCAGGGACACTTTTAAATTCGCTTTTCTTAGTGTTTCAAATATTTTTGTTAAATTATCTAGATGCTCGTGAAGAGAAGTTCCAAAGATTAAAATATCATCCATATATATGTCGCATATCTTATTAATATATTTGTTTAAGACGTTATTTAGCATTCTCTGAAACATAGCCGGTGCATTTTTTAGGCCAAATGGCATACGTTTAAATTCATAGTGGCCATCATTTGTAGAAAAGTCAGTTTTTTCTTGATCGTTTTCGTCGACCTTTATTTGATAAAAACCCTTCGTCAAATCCACTGACGAAAAATAATTAGCTCTACCCTGCTTATCTAATAAATCGTCAATTAGGTGTATAGGGTATTTATCTTCCCTAGTTACAGCATTTAATTTCCTATAATCTATTACTATTCTCCATTCTCTATTTCCAACTTTATCATCTTTTTTAGGGAGCACCCATATTAAAGAATTATAGGGTGAATCACTTCGGACAATTATTCCTTGTTTTATCATTTCTTCCATTTGTTTCCTCACCTCTTCTCTATGTATTTCCGGGTATCTATAAGACTAAGTAAATTGGTCTATCATGGCGCGTTGGGATTTTATGTTTTATTTCGCTTGTAAACGTTAGATCATCACCTTTTTTTATAAAATATATCAGAAAACCTTATTATAGGACCCTTAATGGCAATTTCTACTTTCTTATTCAAATGTTCTACTCTTAGTTGATCTATTACTCCGAATTCATCCAAATGATGTAGTTCGGGCAAAGTTTCTATATTTTTTAATTCTTGTGCTATAATAATTTCATGTTCCTCTTTATTCTGTCCTTCAAAGAACAATGGTAGATCCTGTTGGTTAATGACAATAAATTTTTTTTCGTAATCTTTAATAGCATTATTTTCTTTTAGTAACCCTGAACAGAATATGCCATTAAATAAATTATGAAATTTTAAAATCTTAAAGCTTATATCTTTTGTTAATCTTACCGGTAAACAATTTTTTGCAACCATCGCTTCCTTATTTACGACCACATAACCAGCCGCTGTACTTATTTTCATTTGTTTTTTTAAAACCTTAATAAACTGCTTTGGACAATGGTCCGCGTCAATGATGTTTTCTGTGGACCCTATATCCGCTAAGATATGGGTGACGTTTGCTCCTTTTCGGAACAAAACATAGGGTAGTTCCTGCTTTGCTGGGTCTGCGCTGTAAAGGCTGAATAATGAAAATTTTTGGCTTGGGAATATTTGTGTTTTTTTATATAAATAATGGTTCTGTCTTGTCTGTTCACTAATGTCCATAGGTTCTGGTTTGGTATTATTGTGAGGATGAAGGTTTCTATTTAAATATTGTTCCCTATTATAGTAAGGATTTCTACCATTATTATTATTTAAACTCTTATTTGCATATATACATTGTTAGAATTATAATATTTATTTACTCTATATTTCTTTTAAATTTGCTGTTATGTTTTTATTTTCAATATTTAAAAGATTAGCCCCCCAAGTTCATGGAGAGCAACTTCTAACGAATCAGGTTTAAGTGCACAGAGTACTGTTCTTAGACTAACTGGAAGCTAATTCACAAAAATTTTTTAAGCTACCGTATTACTGTGTTCTATTTCAGATGAACCACCCTCTAGTCTATGTCTCTGATTTAAGATTGACAACTTTGTCTGAATATAATTATAAAATTGTAGGACATCCCCTCTGTAATGGGCATTCCTTAGTTCTTAATAAAGAATTTCTGCTGAAACCAATCCCCGAAGTTTGCCTCTATCAGGTTCTTTATATCTACCCACCTTCTTAAATGCGGGTGAATTTCTAAGACTACCCTAGCCTTACCTTTTATTTTCCCTTTTATTACTCATGAGAACATCCTTTGCGACGCCGGACTATACTGCTCCATACACGGTATAACGGCATCTATGCTTTCCGAAAACGGGTATAGTTCCTCCTTCCTTCCATCATAGTCTGGAATCAAGCCCAGAAATCTAAGAGGATCAATATCCATTTGCTGTTCTTGTTGTATTCCATAGTTTTATTTTTTGTTTTAAACTTTTCTTCTGTTTTTTCTCACTTTTGATTTTGTTTCCTTTTGGATTTTCTATTTATTTAAGCACTATCCAAATTTCACAGTTCAATTTATTTTCAAATAAAAGTTTACCACTTTTATTTAATATATTTTTTTTGTTTTTTTGTGATAATTCTGGAAGGACCCTTGAGTATCGCAGAATTTAGTTTATTTTAGTTAATTTATCCTTTTTCGCAGGATATATATATATATATATTTTTTTTTGTGATCCTCTTCGTAGGATTCTTTTAGTTTTTCTGGGATAAGCAATTTTTTTGCTTATCCTACCTACTGCGCCTATTTTAGTTTTATTAAAATTATTACTTTTATTACTAACACAAATTATTATTATTAAAGAACTGACTTTATAAAGATCAGGAAGACAAAAGCTTAACAATTAAATTTATAATTTGGTTTTATACATTTTTCAGTGCACGTTGTAAGAAAGTATAATTCTCTTATTCTACAAATATAAACATAAAATATAACTCTTGAAAGTGACAAGTTAATTATTCTCTTATATTACAATAATTTTCTTACATTATAAAATAAACACATTTTATAGTAAACATTAGTTTAATTGTTACTTGAATATGAAACTGTTATTAGAGTTTTATGTTGGTAATATAAATAAGGTTGGGTGTGGTATTAAAAGATTCACTTAACAATTGGGAATTTCTGTGGCTTGTGCAATTCTGCAGTGTTGGGTAAAACTTATATATACACCTTTTAGATATGTAATCAGAATATGGTTATCTTATTTGTAGACGTCAGACATCGCGGACGTAATCATGACGCTTTCGTATAGGAACATAGTGCAGCTCATGCTAATTTCCGATCTAGTTATTTAAAAGAAAAAGCAAATGCCTGGCTTCTAGGTAGGTAACCAAATTTTATTATCAAATAAACAAATGTTTACTATTCTTTGCAGGTGATGGTGGTTACAAACAACTACAGCCGTGTTAATTGAAGAAATCCAACAGATCTTATGAAAATCTGTTCAAGGATAAGCACTCTTAGCTAAGAAACGTGGTTGAGCGCTGTTTTGGAGTTCCCAAAAATCGGTTCAGCTATTTTATTGGTTCTAGAGGGCTTCATTATTCGCCAGCAAAGGTAATACAAATTGTAAATGTGTGTTGTGCAGTACACAATATGTGTTTTTTTTTAAATCTGAATTTTAAAAATGCAGGGGTACATAACCACAGCGTACCCTTTTACACAGTTTTCAGATATAAACAATCTCTCCAGGAACTGCCCACCGACCTATTCCTTCGTATGGAAGTGATAAATCCTGAACAGGATATTGAAGTATAACTGATTATATCTTTTTTACTGTTTGTTAACACTATTATAAAAAACAAGAATCTTCTCTCACACAGATGTTTCCCCTTCGAGATATTGTAATATACAGCAATATGTGGATATTTTACAAAAATAATTGGACGGAACTTGACTGCATATCAACAACTGAGACTAATGAAGAAAACGAAGAAGTGGAGTTGCGAATACTAAAAGGGATATCTTGCCCTTCCAAAGCACTTGTTTCGCCATTTTTTCGTTTTCTCTGTTGCTTTTGGGTTGGAGGTAGACTTCGATACAGCTTGGCGCTTTCCGATGTTGTTTGCTGGCTGTAAGAGTTTTCTTCAAAGGTCACCCATTGCCACGGAAAAGTTTCATCTCCTATATTGTATTTGCCGACTAAAGATGAAGTGTAACAACCGCCATACTTTTGCCTCAAAAATCGGTCGTTTGGGAACTACAAAAACTTTTCCGCTTAGGCCCGCTGCAACCAAAATATGAAATGTATTGAAATGTATTTGATGATATTGATCAAAATAAAAAGACAATCCCAAAAAAAATACGTAGATAAGATGATGTCAGTACTGTTAAGAATCTTCGCCTTCGGCTTTCTTCTAAGCACTTGTAGCTCAAAGAAATGGGAAGATTACCTTAATATTTTTGAAACTAATGATTTTCTTACAGGCGCATAAACCTGAAGAACTTTGATTTTTATGTATGACCTCTGAAGCACTTTAGCCTGGAGGTAAATTTATTTCGTTACCGCAACAACAGCACTTGAACCGTGTTGCTGGCTTTTAATTAAAAACGACAGTTTTTTTAGTTTTTAAAATAAGAGTTATTTTATTTAGAACTTTCTTACTAGTTTTATCAAAGAATTATGATTAAATTGCATATTTCTTGCAGCAAAAAAGAACAAATATCAAACATAAACAAATTGCAATAATAAAAAATGTATTAATTTAGGGCAAGTGTGCCATATTAAATAACAATTGTAGGAAATAAAGTAAAAATAAATTGTAATAAAAAATGTATGAATATAGGACAAGTATGCAATATTAAATTACAATTGTAGGAAGTAATAAGCTAAAATAAATTGCAATTAAAGTATATTAATTTAGGCCAAGTGTGCTAGTTTATTGAACTTAAATAATTTAATAAATAATAAAAATGATTAATTTAGGCAAATTGTGCTAAAGCTTATTGAACTTAAATAATTATATATAAATGTTTTTTTGACCTTTTTAAATAATTGTTCTTTTCTAATTTTTTAAGCACTAGGTCAGATTATAAATAATAAAATTTTTATTTATATTTTCAAAAAAAAAAAAAAAAATAATAATAATAAAATTAAAAATTTTATTATTTATAAACTGACCTAGTGCTTAAAAAAATAGAAAAGAACAAGAACTTAAATAATTTAATAAATAATAAAAAATGTATTAATTTAGGCTGAAGTTTATTAAACTTAATTTAATAATAATAATTTAATAAATAATGCTCGTGCATTAACAGAACAAGCGTAAGCTAAATGAAAATAAAACTAAGTTAATGGAAATAAATATGAATACTACTAAAATATTTTCAATAAATAAAGTGATAATAGAAAAAGTTAATAAAATCAAATATCTAGGTTTCCTTATTGATAGAGAACTGAAATTAAAAGAACACGTGAATACATTTGTAAAAAAATTGTTAAAAAAATAGCATTTTTCAAACGGTTAACAAATAAAATCTCAATAATAACATCAATAAACATATACAACACTATTATAAAACCACATTTTGAATATGGATTTACTATTTACCAGGGTCTGAATGTATATAATAAAATGCCAAGCTATTTAAAGACTGAAAATAATACTAATGCTTTTAGAAGAAATATTGTAAATTTTGTAATAATAATGAGCTTAGCTCAAATATATAGGGATATCATTTATTGTTTTTGTAAAAGTATTTAAAACACTACTAAATAAATAAATAAAAAAAGAGTGATAAATGAATGTTTTTCCTTTTAAGCTCTTCCTTAAAACTGGAGGTTGTTTACATTTGTAGTATTCTAATAAAACTGCATATGTTCTTCTGTTAAATATTGGTCGCTATATTCTGCACTTCTTACGTTCCAAAATGCATGCAAAGACTTATAAACTTCGATAAATTTCAAGATCTTGTAGCGATTATTAACCATGCAAGCGGCAACCCAATCTAATGGCATACGTTCGAATGCAACATTGCACGACTGCATTCAAACTTAAAGTCAGCGGCAGTTCGAATAATAGTTTGACAGCTAGATGGAAAAAGCCGGAAACGAAAAAGGAGATGGTCTTTTTCCGGAGGATGATGAAAGTGAACAGAGGTGCTGAGTAGGTAGTGCGCAAAGATCAAATAGTAAAAGTTGCCACTCACCAGCCTTTTTATAAGCCTACACCTTGCCATCCGGGAGTGCCACAAACTCGGCACCCCGAAACAGCAGCATCAACAACAGCAGAACCAACAACTACACCCTCCACTAATCGAACTGGCCCTGTGGTAACCTTCACATCAGCTCAGCATTGTCGATTCGTCATCACCAGCAGAGCATCTTTAACAACAACCATCGTCTTCAGGTCATCAGCATCCCTCCCCTAACGTAGTATCAGCCATCACCGTAACCTCTACGCCTAGCGATCGTGTCAGGGCAGCAAATGTGACGAATTCAGCAAACCCCAACAGGTAAGTACCGACAGAAATTGTTCTTTTTTTGTTCTCTTAAGTTAAATTTAAAAGAAAAAAATAAAAGTAAAGTTTAAAGTAAAATATAAGAGCAAAACGGCAGTAGACTTGGTTTACTTTTAATAAAGCTTCATCTTCATTCTTCCAGTAACGAATTCAAACACGTAGGGACGGAGTTCCTTAGAGATAGAGGATTACTAGTTCCTTCTAAAGCGTTTTCAAATTCATTATTAAAATTGTCGTCCCCACTGGGATATTGTTCGTAGCTTTCTATACAGAAAACGATTTCTTGCGACGTTAGAAGTGTTTGAACTAGTTCATCCTGTTCCTTTAAACTTTGTGTAGCTAAAATTTCGTATGTGTAGTACATTAGTGTTCGGTGTAGTTGCTTCATTTTTCCAACTATTCCGTTTATTTGAAAAAAAAAAAACCGGACATTATTTTAAATATCGTGTGACAAAAAACGATGAAGTGCATGAGTATTGCAACCATATCGAACAAAATTCTAAAGTTTTAAAGCATATACGATGTTAGTACCACCGTCTAAAACAGATCATATATCTTTACTTTTTAAACTAAATTTTTTAATGGCTTCACTAATTTTATTGGCAACACTTACACCTGTGTGGAGTCGGGGAAATATTTCTGTTTTTAAACTTACAATTTTTAAAATAAAATCTTGAGCGCTGTGTAACTTGATCTGTGTGTAGGACGAACGCACAGAGGAGTATTTGATCAAAAAAGCTGGCCAAAATTATTAAACATGGTTTTTGTTTTGAAAGTTTAACTTTTTTGATAGTTTTAGCTTTAGTTTAATCACCCTTATTCTGCGTTTCAATTCGGATCGAAAATTACTCAGTTTGTCAACTTTGGTATTCTGCGTTCCGTTCCCAGTATTAATTCGATTTCTTTTTCGATTGTATGTATTCTGCGTTACGATCGTAGCTACGTTTTTCAAGTTGTTTACTTACTAGCGGAAAGTTTTTCGATTTTTGTTTTTGTAGTTAAAAAAGTGTAAAATTTAATAAAATGTGAGTATAAAATGCTATAACTTTATTTTGTAATATTTTTTTTTTGTAATTTTAAAGCTTTATTTAATTTATTGCAGGTTAATATAATGGCAACGAAGGCTGATATGTATTGCGTCTGGATATTATAAGCGTCCCAAGGAAGAAGTATAGGCATTCTGGGAAGAAGTTCCAAATGCACTTAACGCAATAGGGCCAAAAAAAAAAACTGGAAAGTATGACATTTTAATAATAATAATTTAAATAATGTGTAGAAAATAAAAATTTCGCTCCGGCGCTTCAGGATTCCTCACGCTGGAATACTTTGGCCACAAATACCGTTTGCTTTTAGTCTGTTGGCTATTTTCTTTTTTTCCGCACTTAACTGATGAGTTTATTTAATTATAGCTTCCACAATATTTAGTTCTAATACATGTATTTATTACTTTTTATTGATAAAATTGTATTTATAGTTTAACAATTACAATGTTTACAAAATTTTTTTATTTTTTATGTTTCTATTTCATACGTTTCATAACAAGCAGCTGGTTTGAACATACTCTTCTCTTCTTCTTTTTCTTTCGATTAGGTTTTTTTGTAGAATACCTATTTTCGATTCGAGCGTAACTGAATGCGGGAACGTAATCGAAACGCAGAATAAGGGTAAATTAAAAAAGGTAGTGGCAGATTATTATTGGGTTAGTGTTCTTTATTCTAAGAGAAAGACAAATGAAATTTAGATAGTAGAACTATTGTAGTTGTGTAGATACAGCTTTACATAGCTTTTTATGGATATTACAATGTCTTCCATCTCAAAATTATAACTTTTCCAATATTAAATATTGAAAAAAATTGGTCTCGTAGCTTGGCTTCCTATAAGGAATAAACAACCAAATAAGCAAAAACATGTTTACTTCTAATATTTATTTTATATTATTAAATACTCATCACACGAAAAAATTAAACTAATTTAAAAATTTAAAATTATAATAGTGTCATACATATTGTATCATCTGTATCAGGAACAGTATGACCACATTTTTAAAATTAATGGAGCTAAATCATCTTCAGAAAAGAGCTAAATAGGGCTAAAATATTTGGAAAAGAGCTAAAGAATAGAGCTAAATTTATTTTCTTAATAATTTACTCTATAAATAAAACAATATACATTACTCGTATTAAGAAAACAAAACAACTTATTTAACAAAAAATTCTTCAGGAACATAAAAACTTTTATAGCTACATAAAACAAAAATAAAGAAAAACATTTCCGAGTGTACAATGTACATACGTAAGTAGTATATACCTGTCACTATTTCATAAGGTATAAACATTCTTAAAAAATATATTTATATATATATATATATATATATATATATATATATATATCACTATACAAATCGCCTAAATTGTTATTTTATAACTCATTAAAAGCTTAAATCACATTTTAAGTTCAGGTATATCTTCAGGTAAAAATTCACCCTCCTCTAAGGATTCCGTAAACATATGACTTTCGTTATATTTATAAATCTTTCTATCATATATTTTAATGAGATTGTGTGTTATTTTAAAATTCTGGCAACTTTTATTTAATTTTTGTAAACTATATCTAATATAAAAATGCGAGTATATCCTTTTCAAAACTCTTTCGTCATTAAACCAGATTTTTCTTAATTTCTGTGCGTATTTTCTAAAACATAATAATTAAAGAGTGTTTAGTTAACACATATTTGAGTTCTTCATAAATAGCAAATTGCCATTGAAGAGGAATTGTTGGCGATGGGACTATCCTTCCATACCATTCCTGCCATATTTCCATAGTGCATGTAACTTCTTAACTCTTACTGCCACTAGGTAAAGTACATTCTGAGTCACTGCTATATACTTCATCAGCCGCTGTCTCAACCCGTTTAATATATCTAAATATAAGTAGATATTTTATATTTTTATATATGCACATATCTTGCACTAACTTTTTCATTTTAGTGTCGAAATAATTCTTTCATTAGCATTATTTTTAGTTTCTTATTTGTTTAATAAATTACCTACCAATGCTGCAATGTATCCCAAGTATATTCCAATGCAGTTTAATTGCTACCAAATTGTGGAGCACCTGTGGCCAAGTGTGGGAACTCCTCCATACATCTAACCACTTGTTGGAACTGCAGGCCTGTTGTCATTTTAACGCTAAGATTTTAAGCCATTAAAATGATATTGTAATGATGAAAAGTATGTAACCAAAAGTTTACTTTCCTTTTTTGGTTGAAATTTCTATTATTTTGGTTTTTCTATGTTTTCTTAAAAAACAAAGTTTATAATAAAAAACCTTAACCACTTTTTGTTAAAAATTTAATTAAAACTCTCATTGTGTTTTGACGACTTAATTTTTTTATTCGCGTAGCTTTGACACTTTTGGTGAGAAAATTCGTCTCCTATAAACCAAAAAAATTGATGAGTGTTACCTCGTTTAACTAAAATTTTCAAAGTAGCGACCTATAAACCAAAAAAAGAAAAGTTTCAAAAAGTTAGCGCTTTTTGTAGACTCGTATTGCCTTGTAAACAGGCGGTAAGAACATAAGAATCACGGTTTATTAACCTCTCAAAAAAGCGGTGGTGGTGCATCTGATGTTCATGTCCCCAAATTATGGTATTTCGACCAACGGGGTTATTACGTATTTCTATTCGAATCGAAAGGTGTTTCGAAAAGAATTTCCGAATCGAGAGACAAATCGTTTTATGTAGTAAGTTCGAAAGGGCTGCAGAGTTGTGTTTGCAATTTTAAGTAATGTTGGTTTTTTATATGCTAAAACTTGGCCGCATTTTTTTGTTTTATACAAACGTCAACATTTAACAAATTTTAATTCATACATATACATATCCAAAACATAAAAAGAAAAATAATGCATAAGAGTATATTTAAAAATAAAGATGCATAACACAAAATAATTCATAATAGTATTGTAAAAGTAAAAAAATTTTCTCTTTAATCCTAATTTTGCATTTCGTTGTTTCTAATTGATTTTTCTCTAAAAATTGTACTTTCTCCTTTTCCAGATCAAACAAACGTTTCTCCCGTGTTTTTTTTTTTCATTCCATTTTTCTTAAAAAATTTAAACTTCTCTTTTTTTAATATACACATATATGCCCTCCATTGTATCACTGCTCCGTTTAAGGTAATGATTGGCCGTTGAGATATTTATATTTATTTTGTTTAATACTGTTAATATTTTTTTGTTTTCATCACAGTTTTTTAAAAGTTGCATCGAATTTTCTTGATAGTTAATTTGATTGTCTACTTGTTTTTCTAATAATGTTTAGTTATTGTATAAACTACCAAGGTTAAGTCGATGTGGAGTATATGGTGTATTTAAGTTTGTCACACTATTGTTTACTTCTAAGTTATTGCAAGGTATTGTAATTTCTTTAGTAGTGTCATCATCTCTAATACCACTGTCCAACAAATTAAGACTTTCTGAATGGAACAGAAGAGCAACCCCATAATTCTGAAAGGGTATGTTGAGTAGATCATTTTTGTAGAACAAACTTATGGTCCAGCACGTCTGAGTTTTTTTACAGTGGGTCAAAGTTTTTATTTTTTGGTCGAAGGGAGCATTATACTGTATGAAAAAAATGCTGTAAGTTAATGTCTGAGCGAATTCTTATGGTCTGAGTTATATTGTGGAATTGTATGAGGATTATTTTTGTGGAAGATCTTAACCCTCTAACTGGTCCCTTTATGGGCCAAAAATGACCCTTTTTTCGAGAAAATAAAAAAATATCCTTTAAAAAAGGGCATTTAAGGATTACAATATTGTACGAAAATGTTTGCCGGAAAATTTCAGTGGGGGTCACCAAAGACACCATTGTTGTTAAAAAAGCTTTTTACGATTAATTGGCAAAATTACATGGCAACTTCTATAAAAACATTATAATTTTGTTTTAATAGTGGTTTATTTAGTATGTAAATATTTATTTTTTTCTTCAAATTTTCTAGTAAAAGGGAATTAGGAAATAGCAGTAGTATGACAATGGATTAAAGATTAAACTTAATATGTTTTCCTGTATTTAGCTTGACGTGAATGTTCCGATGGGTCAAGGTTTCTGTGCAAGGTTTCAGCAAGCATTACACTTTGGGTTTTCCCTTTGAATCTTTCTTCCAATACCTTTATATCCTGGTGAAACCTTTCACCGTGTTCATCTGAAACCGCTCCAAGGTTTTCTTTAAAAAAATTGAGATGAGAGTGCAGAAAATGCAGCTTTAGTGACATATTAACGCCAATATTGTTAAAACCGATTAGCATGCATTCAATATTTTCTGCATAGTTCTGTGCTTTTGAGTTTCCAAGGAATTCTGATACAACCAACTGCATAAAGCCAAATGCTGTCTTTTGCATATCTGACAGATGACCATAAAATTCTTCATCTTGTAATAATTTTCTTATATCGGGTCCAACGAGCATTCCTAGAAAGATAATTTACATTAAATGAAATAAATTATTTCTTAAAACCGTATTTTACCTTCTTTTAATTTTGCTGCAGATAATCTGGGGAAAATTGTTTGAATGCGTTTGAAATAAAGACGTGCACAGATATATCTGTTTGTATCAGTTTTTGTGTGTCTACTCTTATGAGTGCGTATAGATGAGTACTTTTTTTCTGATATAAGTTGATATTGCTACTTTTTCTCTTTGGATGGATGCGAATGAGAACACATCTGTTCTCCTATGTTTCGCACAAACGGATATAAACTGATATTGATGGTTGTACCATAAGTACTTATTGTATGCTGCGAATCAATGCCCATTCATACGTACATATGCAGTGGTTTATTAAAATTAAAAAATAAAATTATTGTTTGTAGACGTGATCAATATTTTTAATTGTTTTGTTGTGTTTTATTGAAGTTAAATATACAAAACTGAATTCTTTAACAAAAATTTATGAATCTAATGCGTAAAATTGTATTAAAATTACTATTATGTTTTTTAACAACTTTTACCAACAATTACAACAGTTCTATGGATACAATAACTAAATAATTATATGTATGAATGTTTCTATATTTAGAGAGACGAAAAGCCTGATAATTTAAAATGAATTAAAAAATATTTTTATGTTAAGTTTGTTTTAAAATGGCATTAGTTAAAATAATGAAATAGGAAAAAAATAACTACTAAATCATGCTAATAATTTTATTTTAGTTACGAGGGCTGCTCTATATATATCTGGCCTAATAGTGAAAATGCGAATATTTATAATCAAAAATGGTTTTATTGTTTTTCAAAGTATTCTCAAGCATGATTTATACACTTTTGCATGCGCTCAAACCAGTTGTCGAAGCACTTTTTCCACTCCGTGGTTTTTGAACACTTCAACAGCTTCTTCTGGCGACGAAAATCGTTGACCACGCATTTTTTTCTTGATGTGCGGAAACAAGAAGAAGTCATTAGGTGCCAAGTCAGGGCTGTACGGCGGATGACCCATTAATTCGACGTTTTGGCCGGTCAAAAACGCTCTGGTTTGAGCCGATGTGTGAGAGCTCGCATTGTCATGGTGAACAATGATTCGTCTTCTCCGATGACTTCAGGCAAACAAATTGTAGTGTACCACTCAGAAGTGACCGTCATACGTTGCCCAAGCGGAACAGTCGCCACATGACCAGTTTTGCCGAAGAAACAGGCGACGATTTGCTTCGAAGTGCTTCTTCCACAAACAACTTTCGTTGGTTTTTGCTCGTCTTTGAAGACCCACACGGTCGATTGTTGTTTCGTTTCGGGCTCATACGCATAGATCCATGATTCGTCACCTGTGACGATCTAATAAACGTCTTTTGAAGCACCGCAATCGTATTTTTGCAACATTTCTTTGCACTAATCGACACGAGCCTTTTTTTGAGCGACTTTCAAATTGTGCGGGATCCAACGAGAACAAACCTTTTTTACGGCCAGGTGTTCATGCAGTATCGAATGTATGCTGGTGGAAGAAATGTCCAAGGATGTCTCTATCTCTCGGTATGTCGCATGTCGATCTTGCATTATGAGTTCACGCACGGCATCAATGTTCTCTGGCACAACAGCCGTTTTTGGACGACCTTCATGGAATTCGTCTTTGAGCGAGCTTCGGCCACGATTAAATTCATTATACCAATTTTTCACAGTGCTATAGGATGGTGCTTCATCGCCATACAAAGATTTAAGTTCATCAATGCACTCTTGTCGTGATAATCCACGTCGAAAGTTGTGAAAAATGATGGCACGAAAATGTTCACGAGTTAATTCCATTTTTTTCTATATTAATTTTTTCAAGTCACTTTAAACAACACAAATAATGGTCGTACGTCAAAACGTTTTGAGTACGATTATGCTTAAAAATGACAAACTTTCCAATGAAAATGTCAGATTGCTCTTGGCAGGCCTCAGTGTTGCCAGGCCAGAAATATTTAAAGCAACCCTCGTATAATTGTTTTAATAATGGTAATTAACTGGAAAAAAATAATTGTTTTTATGAAAAATAAAATTATAATAGCACAACCTCTGATATCTGAATTTAACACAAAACCAAGCTAGCAAATCTTATTACTTACTCGAAAACAAAAATATTTTCTTATAGTGCCTAATGTTAAAACGTACATATTTTACCAGATTTTTGTGATAAAAATGTCACATTTTAATTTCAAATAAATTTTACTCACTATTTATTTAAGCTGTAGGACTTTTTTTAATGCAGAAAAGAGGTTTTCGTTAGTACATATTAAAAATTTTAGAAATTTAGAAATTTTGAAAATAACATAACGATAAGATCCTTCTAAGTGTATATAAAAAATAAAAATTGCGTTATTTAATAGGTCCATATATAAAAGGGACAATATTATTACTGGATGTATTTCTAGAAATGTAAACGTTTTCCCTAATTTTTTTTTTAATTGAAATTTTTCGGAACTTCTATTTTTATGTACGTACATGCATACGTAATGCATGTAATACACCTTTTTACATATTAATTTTATTCTTTACTAGTTTATTATCTATAATATCAGTTTCACAAACAGATATATCCAACTACTCATGCTACAACAGATATTTGAGAGTAAAAAACTGATAATTTGCTCACTCTATGCAATATCATAAACAACTGTATGTGTTTATATCCATAGTGTGAGTACGCACAAGCGAAAGCATACAATATCAACTACACTCATGCGTTCTTTTGTATCTGTTGTATATCATGTACATGATATATCTGTTTTTGCGAAACTGTTGGGTATACTAGTGCACGTCTTTAGTTTGATAGCATTTCCTTGTGTATTTAAGCTTTTAATAAAATTTTTCACCACGCCCAACTTAATATGCAGCCGTGGAAGTATGTCCTTATCTTTTGGGACAAGGGATTCATGGATTTCATTTAAGTCACCAATAATATTTTCTTTACGTTCTTCGAAATATTTAATATGATAATGGCTGCTGGTAGCACGTGAATCCCATTGACAAAGAAAGCATATATATTTTGTGTATCCTGTTTGCATTTCAGTTAATATTGCAATCATTTTGAAGTCTGCGCATGCTTCCCATTTATATTTATAGTATTCAATTTTATTTAAGAGATTTGAAATATTTGCTTATGTTTCCTAATTTTTTGTGGAATACGCAACCGGTATTGATGGATGCTGATTTCCATTGTGCAGTAAAACTGCTTTTAAGCTGTGTTTTGAACTATCTATAAATAGTCGCCAAGCGGAAGAGTCCAGTGGAAGCTTTAGATATTTTAGAACCTCTTCAATACTGCAACAGTATTTTTTTTATTTTTTATTATTAATTTTAATTAATATCACACCCGATTTTTAAGTCACAGCTGACTAGACGCGAGAACTCAGTGTTTGGCCCGGCCGAACTTGACGCTGTTTTTACCTGTTTTGTATATGTTGGTGTATAATTTTACTAATTAAGCGTCAAGAGCTTTTTTTACAACAATGGTGTATTTGGTGACCCCCACTGAAATTTTCCGGCAAACAATTCGTACAATATTTTGATCCTTAAATGTCCTTTTTTAAAGGATATTTTTTGATTTTCTCGAAAAAAGGTTCAAATTTACCCATAAAGGGACCAGTTAGAGGGTTAAGATCTTCCAGAAAAATAATCCTCATACAATTCCACAATATAACTCAGACAATAAGAAATCTCTCAGACATTAACTTACAGCATTTTTTTAATACAGTATAATGCTCCCTTCGACCAAAAATGCAAACTTTGACCCACTGTAAAAAAAAACTCAGACGTGCTGGACCATAAGTTTGATCTACAAAAGTGATCTACTCTACAAACCCTTTCAGAATTATAGGGTTACTATTCTGTTTCAAAAATGCTGTTGGACAGTGTACTTGGTGTAGTAGGAATATTTATTCTGCTCCATATCTACGCGTACTGCTCATTCCTACAATATATTCATTAATTGAAAGCAGTTCCGCAATTTTTTGCTTCAGCGGTAAAAGGGAACAGTATTTACTTGAACCACTTTCATTTCCTGAAATACTCACCCCTATTCTGAGTTTCGATTACGTCTCCGCATTCAGTTACGCTACAATCGTAAATTGATATTCTAAACGAAAACTGAATCGAAAGAAAAAGAACTGGTGGATCATTGGCTCAACTACACTCAGAATGGTGTTTTGCTGGAAATATAAAAAGGAATTAGTTTTTTTTATTAAATGTGCTTTAGATTTTATCTTATAACATGATTTATTATATCGTTGCACTTACCTACAGAAAAGAATGTAGCATTGTTTTGATAATTAATATGCGGAAACTGGTAAGTATTATCTGAAAATAAAATATGTATTATTATCTGTTTGCTTAAATGATCTTACATATTAAAGCCCCTTTTAGGGCTCCAAAACCCTTTAAAAAAGAGATAAACAGGTCTGTTCTACAAATCACTTTTTGTCAAAGTGATTTCAAATCACGCAAAAGGTGTTTTGCGTCAAAACATACTGAAATCACGTGATTTAAAACATTAAGCAAAATGACTGCCGATTTGAAATCACTTGCTCGTTTTTTCTAATTATTTCGCTTAGAAAATAATAATGGCATTATATATTTAAAACGATATGTCTTCTTCTTATTTTTGCAAAAAAATTAGATTTTATACACATAAAAACGAAATTAATCATAAATATTCAAAGACACTGCATATTTTATAAAAAATTGTCCTGCTTTATTTAGTAATGCTCGTGATTTTCTCTTTCTAGTTGCAAAATTGTCAAAGTATAAAATGTCATTTAAGATTTATCTTATTTATGCTAATGTTTCCCGCATCAAATGTAGAAAATATTAAGTGCAAAATATAAAATAGTAGCAACCTCCTAAACTTTTTGCATTAATTTTCACATTTTGAATTTTAATTTGAACGCCAAATTTTAAGCCCTTCGATTAACACCAATAAGTAAATGAAAGCACATGTATTACAACAAATAAAAATCACTTATAGTATTTTAATTACAAATGTAAAAAAAACACACAACACAAATTAAAAAAAGCCGTTTTCTCCTATTTTCGAAAAATTAAAACCACGACGAAAAATTGAAAATCACGTGATTTGCAGAACAGCACCAAATCGTCTGCGTGATTTTAAAACCGTTCGTGATTTGAATTCACGTGATTTTCAGAACAGACCTGAAAGTAAAACTTTAAGAAGCCCTTTTGAGGGTTCCAAGAATACTTAAAAAATAAAAGCAATTTAATATTTTCAAATGTCCTTCTGAGGGCTACAATATAATATAAAAAGAGACAAAATGAAAATGTTAGTGATTATAACATTTTGATTATTTTGAAATTCGTGAACTAGATACAAATTGGTTAAGTGATGGCTGAAAATAAAATGCGCCATCACTTAAAATAATTTGTACTTTCTTCTGCAGCCACTACTACAGTTATACAATACAATACAGTTTCTTCTACTATGTTTAGGTACTAAATTTTTTGACAATTTTCAATTTATCTTATTAAGTTTTTGTTAAGTAATGTTTTTCTAAGGCTAAAGCCCTCAAAAGAGTTGTTCAAAAAATTTTTTTATCCCTATTTCAAAATATTTTGAGCACTGAAAAGGGATTTTTAAGGTTTAATCTGTTTATTTACAGGCTCTTATATATAAAAAAGCCCTTTTCAGGGCTCTGAAAATCTTTAAAAAAGAGAAAAATGGTTCGTTTGAAGTCATCCACAAAGTCTAATAAAGGCTCCACAACACATTTTGCTTTTCATTTCACTTTGAAATCATCCACAAATTCTAAAAGAGCCTCCACAACACATTTTACTTTTCATTCTATTTGGTGTTTTTAAATTTCCCTTTACGTTTAAAATTGTTAACAATCTGCATTAAAGAGTCCACAACACATTTTGCATTTTATACCACTTTGGTTTTTTCTTTAAATTCCACTTTCCATCTTACATCCTTCACACTGCATTAAATAGTCCACAATACATTTTTATACCACTTTTTTATTCTTGTTAAATTTTCACTTTTTTTAAATTTCACAGCATCATTTCTATCCACTATTCTTAATTTGCACTCTTTTAGAGAAACAACGATTATCACATATCCATATGCCAATTGGAGAAAACAATACGTGCATAGGCATTTTTATTCATAAAAGAACATTCTACATTTTGGACGAGATATCGAGTGGTTATAAATTTCTACCGCACCAAAACACTTCACCGGTTTCTAATAACGAACACAACTGCAATTCGACATAATTTATTTACCAATTGGAGATCCACACGGATTTACACTTATTTTTCATAAGAAAAAGTTTAAAATTTTGAACAAAATTGAAATGTTCCCAACTGCATACAAATTAAAATGATTCAAATAAACTTACCTCGAGGCATCCTTCGGAAACCGGTAAATCTTTCATATCTCAGGGCAACCTATAATGCATCTGCGACTCCTGAAAAATAAGATAAATTACTCAATAAAGCTTATTAACTTTGTTCCAGAAAGACCAAAATACTTACATTTTTCAGCTTTGTTTTCGTCTACTTCCTTTGATTTTCGGCTTCTGCTGCTCGAACTATGTCTACGTCATTTCTATGACAGTAAAATTGACGGAAAAAATGGAAAATTGCGCCAGAAAATGCAAATTTCCCAATTTTTTGCGCCAATTTGTGGTCACTTGTGGTAAATTGTTTAAATAAAAATGTAAATAAAGAAAATGTCAATTACCCCCAAAAAAGAACAAGACAGAATCATACAAAATAAAAATTTTTTGTCCTGTAAAACAAAGGGGTTAACGTAGTGATGCCACATATCTTTTCGTGTCTTATCTAGTCTAATCTATGTTAGCAAGCAACACCCTAAGACGGCGGGCCCTGGCTGAAGCTAAAGCTAGTATACCAGCACAGCCAACAATCTGGTTACCCCAAATGTTCCTATTTGTTTTTATACAGCAGCCGTCACACATGTTTTAGTTGCTCATTGAATTGGTTAAAAAAATTTGTTCAATAAAGCGTAAATAAATAAAATGTCTAATTCTAGCTATAACCAGAAAGAGGTGGTAATATAAAAAAGGCAGGTAATACCTAATTCACACAGGCAAATTTTACTTTGCAAAGTTTTGATTTTATGTGAGAGAGAGGGAGAAAGCATGATGAGCAGTACAGACTTTGATGTACTCGCAAAGTTGCTTTGGTTTTCTTTCGTTGCTTATACACAGTTGTATATATTTGCATATACATATAAGCACCACATACAACACGACCAAAAATAAGGAACGATCAAAGAGAAGAAAACATAAATTTGTAAAAGAAAACTTTTTGTGTCTGAACACCAAAAAAAGTTTAAATAAAATTAACAAAACTTTGTCAAATTAAAATTTGCTTGTTTGAATGCAGTCTAATATTACTATCCATCTCTAACTATAGCTGGAATCTGGCCACACTGAATATTTTGTGTCTTTTCTGTATAGTTATCTGCGCTAAAATCAACAAAACTAAACAAAGAACCAGGTCAGGATGTTTTCTCTTATTTGTTCATTCTCTGCATCCCCATATATTTATTTTTTAATTGGAGTTACCCCATTGCTCCAAATTACAAATTCCGATGTCATAAAAAGTTTAATAGTATAAGGACGCAATGAAATTCACTGAAACTTTTAAGCATTATGAGTTCACGCACGGCATCAATGTTCTCTGGCACAACAGCCGTTTTTGGACGACCTTCATGGAATTCGTCTTTGAGCGAGCTTCGGCCACGATTAAATTCATTATACCAATTTTTCACAGTGCTATAGGATGGTGCTTCATCGCCATACAAAGATTTAAGTTCATCAATGCACTCTTGTCGTGATAATCCACGTCGAAAGTTGTGAAAAATGATGGCACGAAAATGTTCACGAGTTAATTCCATTTTTTTCTATATTAATTTTTTCAAGTCACTTTAAACAACACAAATAATGGTCGTACGTCAAAACGTTTTGAGTACGATTATGCTTAAAAATGACAAACTTTCCAATGAAAATGTCAGATTGCTCTTGGCAGGCCTCAGTGTTGCCAGGCCAGAAATATTTGAAGCAACCCTCGTATAATTGTTTTAATAATGGTAATTAACTGGAAAAAAATAATTGTTTTTATGAAAAATAAAATTATAATAGCACAACCTCTGATATCTGAATTTAACACAAAACCAAGCTAGCAAATCTTATTACTTACTCGAAAACAAAAATATTTTCTTATAGTGCCTAATGTTAAAACGTACATATTTTACCAGATTTTTGTGATAAAAATGTCACATTTTAATTTCAAATAAATTTTACTCACTATTTATTTAAGCTGTAGGACTTTTTTTAATGCAGAAAAGAGGTTTTCGTTAGTACATATTAAAAATTTTAGAAATTTAGAAATTTTGAAAATAACATAACGATAAGATCCTTCTAAGTGTATATAAAAAATAAAAATTGCGTTATTTAATAGGTCCATATATAAAAGGGACAATATTATTACTGGATGTATTTCTAGAAATGTAAACGTTTTCCCTAATTTTTTTTTTAATTGAAATTTTTCGGAACTTCTATTTTTATGTACGTACATGCATACGTAATGCATGTAATACACCTTTTTACATATTAATTTTATTCTTTACTAGTTTATTATCTATAATATCAGTTTCACAAACAGATATATCCAACTACTCATGCTACAACAGATATTTGAGAGTAAAAAACTGATAATTTGCTCACTCTATGCAATATCATAAACAACTGTATGTGTTTATATCCATAGTGTGAGTACGCACAAGCGAAAGCATACAATATCAACTACACTCATGCGTTCTTTTGTATCTGTTGTATATCATGTACATGATATATCTGTTTTTGCGAAACTGTTGGGTATACTAGTGCACGTCTTTAGTTTGATAGCATTTCCTTGTGTATTTAAGCTTTTAATAAAATTTTTCACCACGCCCAACTTAATATGCAGCCGTGGAAGTATGTCCTTATCTTTTGGGACAAGGGATTCATGGATTTCATTTAAGTCACCAATAATATTTTCTTTACGTTCTTCGAAATATTTAATATGATAATGGCTGCTGGTAGCACGTGAATCCCATTGACAAAGAAAGCATATATATTTTGTGTATCCTGTTTGCATTTCAGTTAATATTGCAATCATTTTGAAGTCTGCGCATGCTTCCCATTTATATTTATAGTATTCAATTTTATTTAAGAGATTTGAAATATTTGCTTATGTTTCCTAATTTTTTGTGGAATACGCAACCGGTATTGATGGATGCTGATTTCCATTGTGCAGTAAAACTGCTTTTAAGCTGTGTTTTGAACTATCTATAAATAGTCGCCAAGCGGAAGAGTCCAGTGGAAGCTTTAGATATTTTAGAACCTCTTCAATACTGCAACAGTATTTTTTTTATTTTTTATTATTAATTTTAATTAATATCACACCCGATTTTTAAGTCACAGCTGACTAGACGCGAGAACTCAGTGTTTGGCCCGGCCGAACTTGACGCTGTTTTTACCTGTTTTGTATATGTTGGTGTATAATTTTACTAATTAAGCGTCAAGAGCTTTTTTTACAACAATGGTGTATTTGGTGACCCCCACTGAAATTTTCCGGCAAACAATTCGTACAATATTTTGATCCTTAAATGTCCTTTTTTAAAGGATATTTTTTGATTTTCTCGAAAAAAGGTTCAAATTTACCCATAAAGGGACCAGTTAGAGGGTTAAGATCTTCCAGAAAAATAATCCTCATACAATTCCACAATATAACTCAGACAATAAGAAATCTCTCAGACATTAACTTACAGCATTTTTTTAATACAGTATAATGCTCCCTTCGACCAAAAATGCAAACTTTGACCCACTGTAAAAAAAAACTCAGACGTGCTGGACCATAAGTTTGATCTACAAAAGTGATCTACTCTACAAACCCTTTCAGAATTATAGGGTTACTATTCTGTTTCAAAAATGCTGTTGGACAGTGTACTTGGTGTAGTAGGAATATTTATTCTGCTCCATATCTACGCGTACTGCTCATTCCTACAATATATTCATTAATTGAAAGCAGTTCAGCAATTTTTTGCTTCAGCGGTAAAAGGGAACAGTATTTACTTGAACCACTTTCATTTCCTGAAATACTCACCCCTATTCTGAGTTTCGATTACGTCTCCGCATTCAGTTACGCTACAATCGTAAATTGATATTCTAAACGAAAACTGAATCGAAAGAAAAAGAACTGGTGGATCATTGGCTCAACTACACTCAGAATGGTGTTTTGCTGGAAATATAAAAAGGAATTAGTTTTTTTTTATTAAATGTGCTTTAGATTTTATCTTATAACATGATTTATTATATCGTTGCACTTACCTACAGAAAAGAATGTAGCATTGTTTTGATACTATTAATATGCGGAAACTGGTAAGTATTATCTGAAAATAAAATATGTATTATTATCTGTTTGCTTAAATGATCTTACATATTAAAGCCCCTTTTAGGGCTCCAAAACCCTTTAAAAAAGAGATAAACAGGTCTGTTCTACAAATCACTTTTTGTCAAAGTGATTTCAAATCACGCAAAAGGTGTTTTGCGTCAAAACATACTGAAATCACGTGATTTAAAACATTAAGCAAAATGACTGCCGATTTGAAATCACTTGCTCGTTTTTTCTAATTATTTCGCTTAGAAAATAATAATGGCATTATATATTTAAAACGATATGTCTTCTTCTTATTTTTGCAAAAAAATTAGATTTTATACACATAAAAACGAAATTAATCATAAATATTGAAAGACACTGCATATTTTATAAAAAATTGTCCTGCTTTATTTAGTAATGCTCGTGATTTTCTCTTTCTAGTTAGCTGGTTGTGGTTTCAAAGAATATTCTAGTGTTGCAAAATTGTCAAAGTATAAAATGTCATTTAAGATTTATCTTATTTATGCTAATGTTTCCCGCATCAAATGTAGAAAATATTAAGTGCAAAATATAAAATAGTAGCAACCTCCTAAACTTTTTGCATTAATTTTCACATTTTGAATTTTAATTTGAACGCCAAATTTTAAGCCCTTCGATTAACACCAATAAGTAAATGAAAGCACATGTATTACAACAAATAAAAATCACTTATAGTATTTTAATTACAAATGTAAAAAAAACACACAACACAAATTAAAAAAAGCCGTTTTCTCCTATTTTCGAAAAATTAAAACCACGACGAAAAATTGAAAATCACGTGATTTGCAGAACAGCACCAAATCGTCTGCGTGATTTTAAAACCGTTCGTGATTTGAATTCACGTGATTTTCAGAACAGACCTGAAAGTAAAACTTTAAGAAGCCCTTTTGAGGGTTCCAAGAATACTTAAAAAATAAAAGCAATTTAATATTTTCAAATGTCCTTCTGAGGGCTACAATATAATATAAAAAGAGACAAAATGAAAATGTTAGTGATTATAACATTTTGATTATTTTGAAATTCGTGAACTAGATACAAATTGGTTAAGTGATGGCTGAAAATAAAATGCGCCATCACTTAAAATAATTTGTACTTTCTTCTGCAGCCACTACTACAGTTATACAATACAATACAGTTTCTTCTACTATGTTTAGGTACTAAATTTTTTGACAATTTTCAATTTATCTTATTAAGTTTTTGTTAAGTAATGTTTTTCTAAGGCTAAAGCCCTCAAAAGAGTTGTTCAAAAAATTTTTTTATCCCTATTTCAAAATATTTTGAGCACTGAAAAGGGATTTTTAAGGTTTAATCTGTTTATTTACAGGCTCTTATATATAAAAAAGCCCTTTTCAGGGCTCTGAAAATCTTTAAAAAAGAGAAAAATGGTTCGTTTGAAGTCATCCACAAAGTCTAATAAAGGCTCCACAACACATTTTGCTTTTCATTTCACTTTGAAATCATCCACAAATTCTAAAAGAGCCTCCACAACACATTTTACTTTTCATTCTATTTGGTGTTTTTAAATTTTCCTTTACGTTTAAAATTGTTAACAATCTGCATTAAAGAGTCCACAACACATTTTGCATTTTATACCACTTTGGTTTTTTCTTTAAATTCCACTTTCCATCTTACATCCTTCACACTGCATTAAATAGTCCACAATACATTTTTATACCACTTTTTTATTCTTGTTAAATTTTCACTTTTTTTAAATTTCACAGCATCATTTCTATCCACTATTCTTAATTTGCACTCTTTTAGAGAAACAACGATTATCACATATCCATATGCCAATTGGAGAAAACAATACGTGCATAGGCATTTTTATTCATAAAAGAACATTCTACATTTTGGACGAGATATCGAGTGGTTATAAATTTCTACCGCACCAAAACACTTCACCGGTTTCTAATAACGAACACAACTGCAATTCGACATAATTTATTTACCAATTGGAGATCCACACGGATTTACACTTATTTTTCATAAGAAAAAGTTTAAAATTTTGAACAAAATTGAAATGTTCCCAACTGCATACAAATTAAAATGATTCAAATAAACTTACCTCGAGGCATCCTTCGGAAACCGGTAAATCTTTCATATCTCAGGGCAACCTATAATGCATCTGCGACTCCTGAAAAATAAGATAAATTACTCAATAAAGCTTATTAACTTTGTTCCAGAAAGACCAAAATACTTACATTTTTCAGCTTTGTTTTCGTCTACTTCCTTTGATTTTCGGCTTCTGCTGCTCGAACTATGTCTACGTCATTTCTATGACAGTAAAATTGACGGAAAAAATGGAAAATTGCGCCAGAAAATGCAAATTTCCCAATTTTTTGCGCCAATTTGTGGTCACTTGTGGTAAATTGTTTAAATAAAAATGTAAATAAAGAAAATGTCAATTACCCCCAAAAAAGAACAAGACAGAATCATACAAAATAAAAATTTTTTGTCCTGTAAAACAAAGGGGTTAACGTAGTGATGCCACATATCTTTTCGTGTCTTATCTAGTCTAATCTATGTTAGCAAGCAACACCCTAAGACGGCGGGCCCTGGCTGAAGCTAAAGCTAGTATACCAGCACAGCCAACAATCTGGTTACCCCAAATGTTCCTATTTGTTTTTATACAGCAGCCGTCACACATGTTTTAGTTGCTCATTGAATTGGTTAAAAAAATTTGTTCAATAAAGCGTAAATAAATAAAATGTCTAATTCTAGCTATAACCAGAAAGAGGTGGTAATATAAAAAAGGCAGGTAATACCTAATTCACACAGGCAAATTTTACTTTGCAAAGTTTTGATTTTATGTGAGAGAGAGGGAGAAAGCATGATGAGCAGTACAGACTTTGATGTACTCGCAAAGTTGCTTTGGTTTTCTTTCGTTGCTTATACACAGTTGTATATATTTGCATATACATATAAGCACCACATACAACACGACCAAAAATAAGGAACGATCAAAGAGAAGAAAACATAAATTTGTAAAAGAAAACTTTTTGTGTCTGAACACCAAAAAAAGTTTAAATAAAATTAACAAAACTTTGTCAAATTAAAATTTGCTTGTTTGAATGCAGTCTAATATTACTATCCATCTCTAACTATAGCTGGAATCTGGCCACACTGAATATTTTGTGTCTTTTCTGTATAGTTATCTGCGCTAAAATCAACAAAACTAAACAAAGAACCAGGTCAGGATGTTTTCTCTTATTTGTTCATTCTCTGCATCCCCATATATTTATTTTTTAATTGGAGTTACCCCATTGCTCCAAATTACAAATTCCGATGTCATAAAAAGTTTAATAGTATAAGGACGCAATGAAATTCACTGAAACTTTTAAGCATTATGAGTTCACGCACGGCATCAATGTTCTCTGGCACAACAGCCGTTTTTGGACGACCTTCATGGAATTCGTCTTTGAGCGAGCTTCGGCCACGATTAAATTCATTATACCAATTTTTCACAGTGCTATAGGATGGTGCTTCATCGCCATACAAAGATTTAAGTTCATCAATGCACTCTTGTCGTGATAATCCACGTCGAAAGTTGTGAAAAATGATGGCACGAAAATGTTCACGAGTTAATTCCATTTTTTTCTATATTAATTTTTTCAAGTCACTTTAAACAACACAAATAATGGTCGTACGTCAAAACGTTTTGAGTACGATTATGCTTAAAAATGACAAACTTTCCAATGAAAATGTCAGATTGCTCTTGGCAGGCCTCAGTGTTGCCAGGCCAGAAATATTTGAAGCAACCCTCGTATAATTGTTTTAATAATGGTAATTAACTGGAAAAAAATAATTGTTTTTATGAAAAATAAAATTATAATAGCACAACCTCTGATATCTGAATTTAACACAAAACCAAGCTAGCAAATCTTATTACTTACTCGAAAACAAAAATATTTTCTTATAGTGCCTAATGTTAAAACGTACATATTTTACCAGATTTTTGTGATAAAAATGTCACATTTTAATTTCAAATAAATTTTACTCACTATTTATTTAAGCTGTAGGACTTTTTTTAATGCAGAAAAGAGGTTTTCGTTAGTACATATTAAAAATTTTAGAAATTTAGAAATTTTGAAAATAACATAACGATAAGATCCTTCTAAGTGTATATAAAAAATAAAAATTGCGTTATTTAATAGGTCCATATATAAAAGGGACAATATTATTACTGGATGTATTTCTAGAAATGTAAACGTTTTCCCTAATTTTTTTTTTAATTGAAATTTTTCGGAACTTCTATTTTTATGTACGTACATGCATACGTAATGCATGTAATACACCTTTTTACATATTAATTTTATTCTTTACTAGTTTATTATCTATAATATCAGTTTCACAAACAGATATATCCAACTACTCATGCTACAACAGATATTTGAGAGTAAAAAACTGATAATTTGCTCACTCTATGCAATATCATAAACAACTGTATGTGTTTATATCCATAGTGTGAGTACGCACAAGCGAAAGCATACAATATCAACTACACTCATGCGTTCTTTTGTATCTGTTGTATATCATGTACATGATATATCTGTTTTTGCGAAACTGTTGGGTATACTAGTGCACGTCTTTAGTTTGATAGCATTTCCTTGTGTATTTAAGCTTTTAATAAAATTTTTCACCACGCCCAACTTAATATGCAGCCGTGGAAGTATGTCCTTATCTTTTGGGACAAGGGATTCATGGATTTCATTTAAGTCACCAATAATATTTTCTTTACGTTCTTCGAAATATTTAATATGATAATGGCTGCTGGTAGCACGTGAATCCCATTGACAAAGAAAGCATATATATTTTGTGTATCCTGTTTGCATTTCAGTTAATATTGCAATCATTTTGAAGTCTGCGCATGCTTCCCATTTATATTTATAGTATTCAATTTTATTTAAGAGATTTGAAATATTTGCTTATGTTTCCTAATTTTTTGTGGAATACGCAACCGGTATTGATGGATGCTGATTTCCATTGTGCAGTAAAACTGCTTTTAAGCTGTGTTTTGAACTATCTATAAATAGTCGCCAAGCGGAAGAGTCCAGTGGAAGCTTTAGATATTTTAGAACCTCTTCAATACTGCAACAGTATTTTTTTTATTTTTTATTATTAATTTTAATTAATATCACACCCGATTTTTAAGTCACAGCTGACTAGACGCGAGAACTCAGTGTTTGGCCCGGCCGAACTTGACGCTGTTTTTACCTGTTTTGTATATGTTGGTGTATAATTTTACTAATTAAGCGTCAAGAGCTTTTTTTACAACAATGGTGTATTTGGTGACCCCCACTGAAATTTTCCGGCAAACAATTCGTACAATATTTTGATCCTTAAATGTCCTTTTTTAAAGGATATTTTTTGATTTTCTCGAAAAAAGGTTCAAATTTACCCATAAAGGGACCAGTTAGAGGGTTAAGATCTTCCAGAAAAATAATCCTCATACAATTCCACAATATAACTCAGACAATAAGAAATCTCTCAGACATTAACTTACAGCATTTTTTTAATACAGTATAATGCTCCCTTCGACCAAAAATGCAAACTTTGACCCACTGTAAAAAAAAACTCAGACGTGCTGGACCATAAGTTTGATCTACAAAAGTGATCTACTCTACAAACCCTTTCAGAATTATAGGGTTACTATTCTGTTTCAAAAATGCTGTTGGACAGTGTACTTGGTGTAGTAGGAATATTTATTCTGCTCCATATCTACGCGTACTGCTCATTCCTACAATATATTCATTAATTGAAAGCAGTTCAGCAATTTTTTGCTTCAGCGGTAAAAGGGAACAGTATTTACTTGAACCACTTTCATTTCCTGAAATACTCACCCCTATTCTGAGTTTCGATTACGTCTCCGCATTCAGTTACGCTACAATCGTAAATTGATATTCTAAACGAAAACTGAATCGAAAGAAAAAGAACTGGTGGATCATTGGCTCAACTACACTCAGAATGGTGTTTTGCTGGAAATATAAAAAGGAATTAGTTTTTTTTTATTAAATGTGCTTTAGATTTTATCTTATAACATGATTTATTATATCGTTGCACTTACCTACAGAAAAGAATGTAGCATTGTTTTGATACTATTAATATGCGGAAACTGGTAAGTATTATCTGAAAATAAAATATGTATTATTATCTGTTTGCTTAAATGATCTTACATATTAAAGCCCCTTTTAGGGCTCCAAAACCCTTTAAAAAAGAGATAAACAGGTCTGTTCTACAAATCACTTTTTGTCAAAGTGATTTCAAATCACGCAAAAGGTGTTTTGCGTCAAAACATACTGAAATCACGTGATTTAAAACATTAAGCAAAATGACTGCCGATTTGAAATCACTTGCTCGTTTTTTCTAATTATTTCGCTTAGAAAATAATAATGGCATTATATATTTAAAACGATATGTCTTCTTCTTATTTTTGCAAAAAAATTAGATTTTATACACATAAAAACGAAATTAATCATAAATATTGAAAGACACTGCATATTTTATAAAAAATTGTCCTGCTTTATTTAGTAATGCTCGTGATTTTCTCTTTCTAGTTAGCTGGTTGTGGTTTCAAAGAATATTCTAGTGTTGCAAAATTGTCAAAGTATAAAATGTCATTTAAGATTTATCTTATTTATGCTAATGTTTCCCGCATCAAATGTAGAAAATATTAAGTGCAAAATATAAAATAGTAGCAACCTCCTAAACTTTTTGCATTAATTTTCACATTTTGAATTTTAATTTGAACGCCAAATTTTAAGCCCTTCGATTAACACCAATAAGTAAATGAAAGCACATGTATTACAACAAATAAAAATCACTTATAGTATTTTAATTACAAATGTAAAAAAAACACACAACACAAATTAAAAAAAGCCGTTTTCTCCTATTTTCGAAAAATTAAAACCACGACGAAAAATTGAAAATCACGTGATTTGCAGAACAGCACCAAATCGTCTGCGTGATTTTAAAACCGTTCGTGATTTGAATTCACGTGATTTTCAGAACAGACCTGAAAGTAAAACTTTAAGAAGCCCTTTTGAGGGTTCCAAGAATACTTAAAAAATAAAAGCAATTTAATATTTTCAAATGTCCTTCTGAGGGCTACAATATAATATAAAAAGAGACAAAATGAAAATGTTAGTGATTATAACATTTTGATTATTTTGAAATTCGTGAACTAGATACAAATTGGTTAAGTGATGGCTGAAAATAAAATGCGCCATCACTTAAAATAATTTGTACTTTCTTCTGCAGCCACTACTACAGTTATACAATACAATACAGTTTCTTCTACTATGTTTAGGTACTAAATTTTTTGACAATTTTCAATTTATCTTATTAAGTTTTTGTTAAGTAATGTTTTTCTAAGGCTAAAGCCCTCAAAAGAGTTGTTCAAAAAATTTTTTTATCCCTATTTCAAAATATTTTGAGCACTGAAAAGGGATTTTTAAGGTTTAATCTGTTTATTTACAGGCTCTTATATATAAAAAAGCCCTTTTCAGGGCTCTGAAAATCTTTAAAAAAGAGAAAAATGGTTCGTTTGAAGTCATCCACAAAGTCTAATAAAGGCTCCACAACACATTTTGCTTTTCATTTCACTTTGAAATCATCCACAAATTCTAAAAGAGCCTCCACAACACATTTTACTTTTCATTCTATTTGGTGTTTTTAAATTTTCCTTTACGTTTAAAATTGTTAACAATCTGCATTAAAGAGTCCACAACACATTTTGCATTTTATACCACTTTGGTTTTTTCTTTAAATTCCACTTTCCATCTTACATCCTTCACACTGCATTAAATAGTCCACAATACATTTTTATACCACTTTTTTATTCTTGTTAAATTTTCACTTTTTTTAAATTTCACAGCATCATTTCTATCCACTATTCTTAATTTGCACTCTTTTAGAGAAACAACGATTATCACATATCCATATGCCAATTGGAGAAAACAATACGTGCATAGGCATTTTTATTCATAAAAGAACATTCTACATTTTGGACGAGATATCGAGTGGTTATAAATTTCTACCGCACCAAAACACTTCACCGGTTTCTAATAACGAACACAACTGCAATTCGACATAATTTATTTACCAATTGGAGATCCACACGGATTTACACTTATTTTTCATAAGAAAAAGTTTAAAATTTTGAACAAAATTGAAATGTTCCCAACTGCATACAAATTAAAATGATTCAAATAAACTTACCTCGAGGCATCCTTCGGAAACCGGTAAATCTTTCATATCTCAGGGCAACCTATAATGCATCTGCGACTCCTGAAAAATAAGATAAATTACTCAATAAAGCTTATTAACTTTGTTCCAGAAAGACCAAAATACTTACATTTTTCAGCTTTGTTTTCGTCTACTTCCTTTGATTTTCGGCTTCTGCTGCTCGAACTATGTCTACGTCATTTCTATGACAGTAAAATTGACGGAAAAAATGGAAAATTGCGCCAGAAAATGCAAATTTCCCAATTTTTTGCGCCAATTTGTGGTCACTTGTGGTAAATTGTTTAAATAAAAATGTAAATAAAGAAAATGTCAATTACCCCCAAAAAAGAACAAGACAGAATCATACAAAATAAAAATTTTTTGTCCTGTAAAACAAAGGGGTTAACGTAGTGATGCCACATATCTTTTCGTGTCTTATCTAGTCTAATCTATGTTAGCAAGCAACACCCTAAGACGGCGGGCCCTGGCTGAAGCTAAAGCTAGTATACCAGCACAGCCAACAATCTGGTTACCCCAAATGTTCCTATTTGTTTTTATACAGCAGCCGTCACACATGTTTTAGTTGCTCATTGAATTGGTTAAAAAAATTTGTTCAATAAAGCGTAAATAAATAAAATGTCTAATTCTAGCTATAACCAGAAAGAGGTGGTAATATAAAAAAGGCAGGTAATACCTAATTCACACAGGCAAATTTTACTTTGCAAAGTTTTGATTTTATGTGAGAGAGAGGGAGAAAGCATGATGAGCAGTACAGACTTTGATGTACTCGCAAAGTTGCTTTGGTTTTCTTTCGTTGCTTATACACAGTTGTATATATTTGCATATACATATAAGCACCACATACAACACGACCAAAAATAAGGAACGATCAAAGAGAAGAAAACATAAATTTGTAAAAGAAAACTTTTTGTGTCTGAACACCAAAAAAAGTTTAAATAAAATTAACAAAACTTTGTCAAATTAAAATTTGCTTGTTTGAATGCAGTCTAATATTACTATCCATCTCTAACTATAGCTGGAATCTGGCCACACTGAATATTTTGTGTCTTTTCTGTATAGTTATCTGCGCTAAAATCAACAAAACTAAACAAAGAACCAGGTCAGGATGTTTTCTCTTATTTGTTCATTCTCTGCATCCCCATATATTTATTTTTTAATTGGAGTTACCCCATTGCTCCAAATTACAAATTCCGATGTCATAAAAAGTTTAATAGTATAAGGACGCAATGAAATTCACTGAAACTTTTAAGCAGAATTGGTCCAGATTTATAAGTTTGATTTTTTCATGCCATTTTTTCAATTCTCTTTTAATAGAATCGGTATTTTTACACAAAGCAAAAACAAATGGCATGAAATAATCGCTTGTACAAATTTGGACAAATACAGGATCTTCCAGGAAGAGGAAGAGGTCGATCTGTGCGCAATGAAGCAGTTGTGGAGGCTGTACGGCAGAGTGTAAACGAAGATCCATCTGTCTCTACTCGTCGTCGTTCTGCTCAATTGGGAATCTCCAGAACATCCCTGCAAAGAATTTTGAACCGGGATCTTAAAATGTTTCCGTATAAAATTCAAATGGTACAGCAACTGCTTCCCCAAGATCATCAGCCACGCCTGCAATATGCTATTGTTTTAGTCAAATAGCCAGAGAAAATGATAACTTTTTAAACAATCTTATAATGAGCGATGAAGCTCATTTCCACTTAAATGGCTATGTTAACAAATAAAATTGTACTCACAATCCTAGGGCATTACATCAGCGTGAATTACACCCCGCCAGATGTACTGTTTGGTGCGGTGTTATGGCTGATAAAATTATCGGTCCATATTTTTTCGAAGATGTGGATGGTCAACCAGAAACGGTTAACGAGGCTCTGTATAGGACTATGATAGAAAATTTTTTGCGTCCACATGTTGAGAATAATCAAAACATATGGTTCCAGTAAGATGGAGCAACTGCACATACAGCAAGAGCGACAATGGAACTTCTTCATAACATTTTTGGTGAACGAATAATTTCCAGGAATTGTGTTTTTGCTTGGCCTCCACGTTCACCAGATTTGACTGCTCCAGATTTTTTTGTGGGGCTATTTGAAAGGAGTTGTGTATATCAATAAACCCCAAACAATTCAAGAGCTTAAGCAGAACATTCCAGCAGAAATAAGGAACTTGGAACCAGAAACTCTACGGGCAGTAATGAAAAATGCGGTTAAAAGAGCCAATTTTTGTTTGCAAGAAAATGAACACCATTTGAGAGATGTTATATTTCACACTTAGATGTAAAAATTTTCCAAGAATTTAATATTTAAAAACATTAAAAAAAAATAATAAAAAATAAAAACAAAAAAATACAGTTATTTTTAATCCTTCAGTCTTTTTTGGGCCACGCGTGCTTTGATCCTCAATAATCAATATCGTTAATTATTTTAATCAGGATAATTAAAAAATAGCATAAAGATCGGTTCCACGTAGTGCATCTTGGGTAACACCAAGTGATCCATACCCGCTCTCAATCAGCCCGACCTTTTCTGTCCAAGGACTTCTCTTTCCATTTTTTCGGTATGTTTTTGTTTGACTTTGGCTAGTGGTTATGGCTGCTGAACCTGGTATCAGTGGGGTGAAACTTTGTGGGAACGGCTCCAGTTTAAGGTCATAACTATCTCCGTCCCATTAAAAATCCGACAGGCCTCACAGTACGTTCGATACCCGTCACCGTTAAGTCGGTGTTGTAGGTTTGGTTAAGACTTGCTCCCAATTAGCACTGGTCTGGCTCTGAGCACCTATCCGCATGATGGCTGGTGCCAACCCTCGCATGGACTCGCTGCTTGCATAGATAACCATTAGACCTTTTTAAGTTGACTACACATACGGGTGGAGATAGCGGTTATGAGTGGGAACCCTGTTTGCATGGATAAATCTGGAAACCAAAAAATTACAAAGGACTACTCTAAAAGGGAGCCAACTGGATTGAAACGGCAAAAGCCGGCAATCCAAAAACAACATCCTTTGTCTGAGACCTCTACCTACAGACCTCTGTTGGGTGTAAAGACTCTATTGTCTGCCTCAACATCCCGTAGCAACATCCCCAAAGGTTGCGCAGTGCCCTCTTCGAGCACCTCAATCACCCCTATTATAAAACAGAGTGAAAGAGGGGCTTCTCCGCACATGTGTCCAACTACTGCTGTGGGGGCATCGGTTAAGCAGCCCACACAACAGATAGTTTGGGCCACAGCACGTCCTCCAGGACTAGAAGATCTGCCATTCGGATCCTGCAAAAGTTCGGTGGGCTAGATCTGAACAATTTGGCTAAAAGGGACCAGACAAAACTTAAATGGGCCAAACAGAACTTGGAGACTCGCCCTTCACCCAATTGGCATCCCAAAAACGACAAAGGTCGGTTTAGCGGTCTAAAACTTCTACCTTGAAGCCGATTTCCTCACGTCCCCTTAGCGAGATAGTTAAGGATAGCCTCGTTTTGGCTATCATAGACACTGATAAAAAAGACGAGACTATATCTCCAGATAACTGGAGGTTAGTCCAAGCGGATCTTTGCAGTGACTATAAGGACATAATTTCGGCCAATCCTGTATCTAATGCGCAGAGCGTTCTAAGAAATATTAAAATAAATAAGTAAATGCGTGTGTTCTAAAATGCATCACAGAAATTTTTGATACGCAAACAAAAGTTGAACACGCATCACAAAAATGGCTGATGCGATAGATCAGTAAGTATTTCATTTGATATTTCTTAACTTTCTTTTAATAAATTAATTTTATTTCTTCATTTCTATAATTTAATTAGACCTTAAATTTTCGAAACTTTTAATAAAGGAATTTGCATAAGGAAAAAGCAGGAAGTCGGTGATATGGGTTAGTGTCTTTAGAAAATAAAGGAACAGACATCTAATGGGAACAATGACAAACAATATAAGAAACAAGTTTATTATTAATTTTTAATGTTTAAGTGTTCGAATTTGTAAACAAATGATAATTTATTTTTGTTAGCGCATCAAGTAAACATCAGCATGAGCTGTTTTGTATCGGCATCGCAAACTTATAACACGTGCGCATCAAATTCAGCACAGTGATGCACTTCGAATAAGCCCTGTGTTTCAAAATCTGTTTATTTTTTTGCTAAGGATATATTTTAAGATTTTATTCTCTGCAAAGTCTGATAATACTTTCGGGTAAAAGAAATAAATTTTAAAAACCAACCAACTTGTTATTTTTTTTTTAAGTATAAAATTCAACATTACGCGCTTAGAGAGGAACACGAAAAGGATATACAATTTTATTATTAAAAGTTAAAGTTAATTGTGTTTCGTTTTAACTTCATCAAACTTTTTCACCTTTTGCAAAAAAAGTCAATATTTAAACTGCAATAAGGTTGAACACAGTGGCCTTGTGTATTTTGTAAAGAAGCGTTCAATATTTTAAATCAGCACCTAGTATCTAGAGAACAAAAATGCAAAAAAAAAACAGAAATAAAATTTGTGATAATCATGCCGTGATACGGGCTGGTATCAGGGGCATGTTAAATTGATTTCTTGTGCTGATAAACGCTCAGCGGACTTGTACAAGCAGGCAATTGACAGTCTTAGTGAGATCTGGGCGGGCGCCAAGCTTTTAGCTGTACCTAAGGATCAGATTATGAACCGTCCAAAATCTTTCGACCGGATCCCGGTAGATCCTTTCACTGCGGATGAAATTCTGGAACTTTGTAAACTCAGCAACAAAGAGCTGCTTACGGCCAACTGGTAGCTCGCTAAAGTAAGTAACGCGACGCTATCATCGTCATTAACGAAGAGTCCCTCGCCCCACTCAACGCCTGTAAGGGTGAGATAAACTACGGGTTCGATTCGATCTCTCTCAAGATCTATAAAGGCAACAACACGGAAAAAAGTTCTAAATTCCTTATTGGACCTTTAGTACCAGATGCTCCCGTGGGGAAAACTAAACCCATGCAGACGGCCTCGTCCTCTACATGTGGTTTAGATACGTCGGAAGACACAAGAAGTGTCATTTCTTCATCCGGGTTTGCCGGTGACTTTTTCCGGGTAATGAGGCTCCGACCCGAATATTTGGCAGAAAGCGGGGAGTCACTCCTGTCTGTCAAGGGTGATTCCTACGCTACCCTTACGGCTAAAAATAATTATGATGAAGGTTGTGCAAACTAACCTTCATTGCTGTTTCGGCCGCCCTACGCATCCGCCCGTCACAAAAAAGAGAGAATATTGAGGAAAGGGTATGGAAAAGAGGCACTCCACAAGGTGTTGTATTGTCTCCCCTCGTCTGGAATCTGGCAGTCAATACGCTGCTACGGCAACTGGACCAAACGGGTAATAGGGTGATAGCTTATGCTAATGACATTGCTATCGCGGTCTCAAGAAAGTACCTAACTACACTTACAGAACGGATGAATGGAGGTTATGCTCTTCACACGGAGATACAAAGCTCCAATTTTTAATACACCTAAGGTGGATGGCACCGTGCTCAGTGTAAGTAAAAGTGCGAATTAACTTGGGGTGATACTGGCCCCAAACTTCAATGGGAGGCGAACATTGCCGAAAGAGCTCGGAAGGCGACCTGCGCGTTCTACCTCCGCCAGAGAGCTTTAGGACCTAGATGGGGACTTCAGCCTGAAATCACATCCTGGCTCTATAAGGCAGTCATCGAGCCAAACATTCTCTATTGTGCTGTTTTTTGGTGGCCCGCTTTCGAGAAAGCGGTAAACCAAAAGCCTCTTCATAAAGTCAGGAGTACAGCCGTCATTTTAATTACTGAGGCTGTCCGAACTATCTCGACAAAGGCTCTGTATGCCCTTCTCCCCTGGTTACCTATCAAACTCCTGGTGTTGCAACAGGCCCAACGGCTGTGCAGCCAGCCTTAATGCCCTCTCACGCTGGCTTAGGCCGGACATGGGTCACTCCAATATTATCGTTCGGGATGTGCCCATACTATCAATACTGGACTACATCCCTTCTACACCTGCTCTGGACTACGGGTTTCTACTTCATATTCCCAGTAGGGAGAAATGGGTCTGTAACGAAGTGGTTATGTGCAATACTGTTGACATCTACACAGATGGCTCCAAACTGGACGGCAGGATCGGTTGCGGGATCATCTCCAATAACCTTGGACTGAGACTCCTCTTTAGACTCCTTGACTACTGCAGCGTCTTTCAAGCCGAGGTAATGGCCATTCTGAATCGATCTTTCTGGCCTTGGCATTTGGTTCTTTTCGGACATTCAGGCGGCTATCAGGGCGCTTGCTGGTGCATATTGTACATCTAAGCTTGTCTTGAGATGTCGCTCCTTACTAAACACACTATCGGAGCAATCTCAGATTGACCTGTTTTGGGTCCCTGGTCACAGGGATATCCTGGGAAACTGTGAGGCCGATGATCTCGCCAAATCGGGCACATTGCTTCCAAGCGTCTCCTTATTACCCGATGTTGGAATTCCTATGACAACGGTTAAAATGGCCAAAAGGACCCACTACCTCAATTTGACTCGCAAATTATGGGTGAAGGAAAGTTCCTGATTTACTTCCAGACAATTGTGGACTATACTGGACCTTAGGCGAAGCAGGCAGCTGCTGGACTGGACAGGAAATCCATAAGTATCACGGTCTTGGTACTTACATATCACTGTCGAATCGGCAGGCATGTTGAAAGACTGGGTTTGCTCTATAATGAATTCTGTCGCAGCTGTGGCTCGGAGGATGAGGAAGAGACCGTACTGCACCTACTGTGCCATTGCCTATCCCTGGCTCGAAGAAGATTTAGAATTCTGGGCTCTCCTTTCTTTGGCACTCTTACGGAGCTATCATCTCACTCTATAGGGGATATAGCGAAGGTCTTCCGGGAATCTTTATGGTTCTCAATTGAGTAGGGGGAGTCGCGCCGTCTTCCTTGTGGTATTACAACGGGCCATTCAATTGTGCTCAAGTAAGCTTCTTCGTGAGAGGCTGCCACTCCGACAAAATAGAATTACTGTTGGTTATTGTTGTTTTCGCTTAAACTTTGAATTTGGCTTTGCTTTGCTGTGTGGACAAAATTTTTTAGTTTATTTAAAATGTTTGTCAGAAGTTTCCTGAAGAGTTAAGTAAGCGCACAAGTCACAAAGTTTTTTATTAAAATTAAACTATTTAAAAAGTATTCCCGTATCTTTAATTTAAAATTTTTTAGTATGTGTTGTTTTTATTAAAAATAAAATAGTGATGGATTCATTGGCATTATGGATGGAGGCGAAAAATAAACATAACATTTAAAATGTATTTTCTATTTTGCGAAGATAACAAAACTTCTTCTGCGGCTTTTTGTTTGCTGTAACATCGTGGGAAACATCAGTACTTTCGCCAAAGCAAACGAAAGTCGTCTTTCATATTCAGAAGTTTTATTATCTGCTCCTTCATAGTGGTAAGCAATATTGTGAATCACAACCAACCGTAGTTACTTTATTCTTCCGCATACATAAATATTTATACTGCGTCAGTTTCACGTTTTATATACAAATCAAAATACGTTACCGTTTTCCTACCCTCTTTATCCCATATAGGAAGTTCATTGGAACTGGGTTCGTCCGACAGTTTTTTTACGCGTTGTTTGGCTTTCCCGAACTGCAATTGTCGGTTGGCCAAACCGCTGTGTTGCACCATAAAATAAAAAATCGAACTGCCGTTGTCGAGTAACTTTTCCCTAAAAAATAAATATAAATATTATATAAATAAAAAATATAAACATTTAAATACTTACATGATTCGTTACTTTTGAGTTTGATATTTAGTTAGCACAAGATATCTGGGCATAACGAACTATTTCAAGTAAGTGTTCGTAAACTGAGTGCGGTGATACCATATTTGCGAAAGAGAAAAAATTAGATGCGAAATGAAAATACGAAAAAGCAATAGAGTCATCGCATGAAAGACCAATATGTACGTAACTGAAATCAATAAAAATTTTGGAAAACAAATAAAATATTTTATTTTGTGAAAATAAAATTTTTTTCCCAAAACTAGTAATTTTGTCTGCAATCGGGTCCCGGACCCCATTTATACGCAGGATGTCTACATTTTGGACACTCATTGAAAACCAATCGTTCTAAAATAGTTGGTTATAAAAAGAATGAAAATCCGCGTGAATTTTTTTTTACAGTATCGAACATTTAGATTCTTCTTAAACAATTTCCCATATTTGAACAATGCTGAGTGTAGATTACTTCCCGCGACATCACACGGATTACCCAAGACTTTTTTTTTGAAGAAAAAGTTACAGATTTATTTAATTATCTAAAAAACGTTAAAAATCTACTTAAAAAAATAAAATTATTTTTTGATCAAATTCCAAGCACGTTTTTCCTTAACTTACTTATGTAGATTAGTAGAAATAAAAAATTTTTTGAATCGGTTTACTTTTGATTAATTTATAAGCTCTGAAACATTTTTCAAATTAGAGGTTTCCTACTTCGACGGGCTGTGGTATTACCCTGTACTGAAACAGGTTGTATCCAAATGCAGTTGACGAAAAGCTTATCTCATGAAAATCGATAAATAGTTTGGAAGTTCCATACTTCTATTCCATCTTTCGTATTTCATGCCACTAGGCGTCATTTGCGGTTGACTTATTGGATTAGTAGCACCTCTATTATTATTGTCTGCAGGGTTGTTTGAAATCTTGCTAGCAATACAGCTTTTTTGTCAATTTTAACCTTCAGTCTGCAACTGTTCCACAGTTTGACCATATAAATTAAATTACATTAGCTCCTGGAGCACCCTTTAATTTCTTAAATCAAATGTTATATTTGCTTTTGTAGTGAATTTAGCAATACAGGATTTTCGTAAATCTCACCCGTAATAGGGTGATAGCTTATGCTAATGACATTGCTATCGCGGTCTCAAGAAAGTACCTAACTACACTTACAGAACGGATGAATGGAGGTTATGCTCTTCACACGGAGATACAAAGCTCCAATTTTTAATACACCTAAGGTGGATGGCACCGTGCTCAGTGTAAGTAAAAGTGCGAATTAACTTGGGGTGATACTGGCCCCAAACTTCAATGGGAGGCGAACATTGCCGAAAGAGCTCGGAAGGCGACCTGCGCGTTCTACCTCCGCCAGAGAGCTTTAGGACCTAGATGGGGACTTCAGCCTGAAATCACATCCTGGCTCTATAAGGCAGTCATCGAGCCAAAAATTCTCTATTGTGCTGTTTTTTGGTGGCCCGCTTTCGAGAAAGCGGTAAACCAAAAGCCTCTTCATAAAGTCAGGAGTACAGCCGTCATTTTAATTACTGAGGCTGTCCGAACTATCTCGACAAAGGCTCTGTATGCCCTTCTCCCCTGGTTACCTATCAAACTCCTGGTGTTGCAACAGGCCCAACGGCTGTGCAGCCAGCCTTAATGCCCTCTCACGCTGGCTTAGGCCGGACATGGGTCACTCCAATATTATCGTTCGGGATATGCCCATACTATCAATACTGGACTACATCCCTTCTACACCTGCTCTGGACTACGGGTTTCTACTTCATATTCCCAGTAGGGAGAAATGGGTCTGTAACGAAGTGGTTATGTGCAATACTGTTGACATCTACACAGATGGCTCCAAACTGGACGGCAGGATCGGTTGCGGGATCATCTCCAATAACCTTGGACTAAAACTCCTCTTTAGACTCCTTGACTACTGCAGCGTCTTTCAAGCCGAGGTAATGGCCATTCTGAATCGATCTTTCTGGCCTTGGCATTTGGTTCTTTTCGGACATTCAGGCGGCTATCAGGGCGCTTGCTGGTGCATATTGTACATCTAAGCTTGTCTTGAGATGTCGCTCCTTACTAAACACACTATCGGAGCAATCTCAGATTGACCTGTTTTGGGTCCCTGGTCACAGGGATATCCTGGGAAACTGTGAGGCCGATGATCTCGCCAAATCGGGCACATTGCTTCCAAGCGTCTCCTTATTACCCGATGTTGGAATTCCTATGACAACGGTTAAAATGGCCAAAAGGACCCACTACCTCAATTTGACTCGCAAATTATGGGTGAAGGAAAGTTCCTGATTTACTTCCAGACAATTGTGGACTATACTGGACCTTAGGCGAAGCAGGCAGCTGCTGGACTGGACAGGAAATCCATAAGTATCACGGTCTTGGTACTTACATATCACTGTCGAATCGGCAGGCATGTTGAAAGACTGGGTTTGCTCTATAATGAATTCTGTCGCAGCTGTGGCTCGGAGGATGAGGAAGAGACCGTACTGCACCTACTGTGCCATTGCCTATCCCTGGCTCGAAGAAGATTTAGAATTCTGGGCTCTCCTTTCTTTGGCACTCTTACGGAGCTATCATCTCACTCTATAGGGGATATAGCGAAGGTCTTCCGGGAATCTTTATGGTTCTCAATTGAGTAGGGGGAGTCGCGCCGTCTTCCTTGTGGTATTACAACGGGCCATTCAATTGTGCTCAAGTAAGCTTCTTCGTGAGAGGCTGCCACTCCGACAAAATAGAATTACTGTTGGTTATTGTTGTTTTCGCTTAAACTTTGAATTTGGCTTTGCTTTGCTGTGTGGACAAAATTTTTTAGTTTATTTAAAATGTTTGTCAGAAGTTTCCTGAAGAGTTAAGTAAGCGCACAAGTCACAAAGTTTTTTATTAAAATTAAACTATTTAAAAAGTATTCCCGTATCTTTAATTTAAAATTTTTTAGTATGTGTTGTTTTTATTAAAAATAAAATAGTGATGGATTCATTGGCATTATGGATGGAGGCGAAAAATAAACATAACATTTAAAATGTATTTTCTATTTTGCGAAGATAACAAAACTTCTTCTGCGGCTTTTTGTTTGCTGTAACATCGTGGGAAACATCAGTACTTTCGCCAAAGCAAACGAAAGTCGTCTTTCATATTCAGAAGTTTTATTATCTGCTCCTTCATAGTGGTAAGCAATATTGTGAATCACAACCAACCGTAGTTACTTTATTCTTCCGCATACATAAATATTTATACTGCGTCAGTTTCACGTTTTATATACAAATCAAAATACGTTACCGTTTTCCTACCCTCTTTATCCCATATAGGAAGTTCATTGGAACTGGGTTCGTCCGACAGTTTTTTTACGCGTTGTTTGGCTTTCCCGAACTGCAATTGTCGGTTGGCCAAACCGCTGTGTTGCACCATAAAATAAAAAATCGAACTGCCGTTGTCGAGTAACTTTTCCCTAAAAAATAAATATAAATATTATATAAATAAAAAATATAAACATTTAAATACTTACATGATTCGTTACTTTTGAGTTTGATATTTAGTTAGCACAAGATATCTGGGCATAACGAACTATTTCAAGTAAGTGTTCGTAAACTGAGTGCGGTGATACCATATTTGCGAAAGAGAAAAAATTAGATGCGAAATGAAAATAAGAAAAAGCAATAGAGTCATCGCATGAAAGACCAATATGTACGTAACTGAAATCAATAAAAATTTTGGAAAACAAATAAAATATTTTATTTTGTGAAAATAAAATTTTTTTCCCAAAACTAGTAATTTTGTCTGCAATCGGGTCCCGGACCCCATTTATACGCAGGATGTCTACATTTTGGACACTCATTGAAAACCAATCGTTCTAAAATAGTTGGTTATAAAAAGAATGAAAATCCGCGTGAATTTTTTTTTACAGTATCGAACATTTAGATTCTTCTTAAACAATTTCCCATATTTGAACAATGCTGAGTGTAGATTACTTCCCGCGACATCACACGGATTACCCAAGACTTTTTTTTTGAAGAAAAAGTTACAGATTTATTTAATTATCTAAAAAACGTTAAAAATCTACTTAAAAAAATAAAATTATTTTTTGATCAAATTCCAAGCACGTTTTTCCTTAACTTACTTATGTAGATTAGTAGAAATAAAAAATTTTTTGAATCGGTTTACTTTTGATTAATTTATAAGCTCTGAAACATTTTTCAAATTAGAGGTTTCCTACTTCGACGGGCTGTGGTATTACCCTGTACTGAAACAGGTTGTATCCAAATGCAGTTGACGAAAAGCTTATCTCATGAAAATCGATAAATAGTTTGGAAGTTCCATACTTCTATTCCATCTTTCGTATTTCATGCCACTAGGCGTCATTTGCGGTTGACTTATTGGATTAGTAGCACCTCTATTATTATTGTCTGCAGGGTTGTTTGAAATCTTGCTAGCAATACAGCTTTTTTGTCAATTTTAACCTTCAGTCTGCAACTGTTCCACAGTTTGACCATATAAATTAAATTACATTAGCTCCTGGAGCACCCTTTAATTTCTTAAATCAAATGTTATATTTGCTTTTGTAGTGAATTTAGCAATACAGGATTTTCGTAAATCTCAGCCGTCTATCTATACATATACATCAAATTACACCAACTATTGTAACAGCTTTGTATCAAATGCATTTATATTCAGAGTAACTTCTGGGTCAGTCCTTATTCGGCTAAGGGCATCGGCGTTTGTATTTAGTTTGCCTTTTTTGTATATAATTTCGTAATCGAATTCCTCTAATTTTAATCGCCATCTTATTAATTTAGAATTCGGTTCTTTCAGGCTCATAATCCAAGTAAGTGGTTTATGATCTGTTATGATTCTGAACCGGTGACCAAATAGATATGGTCGAAAATATTTTGTGGCCCAAATTATGGCTAAGAGTTCTTTTTCGATTGTTGAGTAATTGATCTCCGATGTTGTGAGTGTGCGGCTTGCGTAGCAAATTGGTTTGTCGTTCCCTATAGGTCCTTGAGAAAGAATGGCTCCTAGTGCAAAATTACTTGCGTCTGTCGTAAGATTGAACGGCTTAGAAAAATCTGGGTATTGTAATATTGGGTCATTTATTAAGAGGTTTTTACAAATTTCAAAAGTTTTTTTGTAGTTGTCATCGACTATAACAGTTTTATTTTTCTTTAGACAAGCTGTAAATGGCATTGTTATTTTGGCGAAGTCTTTAATAAACTTATCATAATAACCTAATAGCCCTAAAAATGACTTTATTTCTTTTTGGTTTGTGGGAATAGGAAAGTTTTGGATCGCCTTTATTTTGTCAGGATTTGGTTTCACTCCTTCTAGTCCCTAAATGTCCTAAAAATGCGCATTCTTTGTGTAAAAATTCAGACTTATCTAATTGAATCTTAAAATTAGCTTCTCTGAGGGCTTCAAAAACTTTTTTTTAATTTTCTGAATGTTCCTGAAGTGAGGTGGAATATACAATAATGTCGTCTAAATAGACAAGAAACACTGTTCCTATCAAATCTTTAAGAACGTAATCCATCACTCTCTGAAATGTTGATGGAGCATTTTTTAGTCCGAAAGGCATTCTCACAAATTCGTAGTGTCCACCTTCTACTGTAAATGCGGTCTTAGAAATATCTTTTGGATTCATTTCTATTTGATGGAATCAGCTAGCTAAGTCTAATGTGGTGAAATACATGCAATTACCAAGTTTGTCTAGTATTTCATTTATGTTTGGTATTGCGTATCTATCTGATATTGTTTTTTCGTTCAGTTTCCTATAATCAATAACTAAACGCCACTTTTTTTTCCACTAGCGTCTGCTTTTTTTGGGACTATCCAAACAGGTGCACTCCAAGGTGAGTGGCTTTCCCGTATGATACCCTGATTTAACATATCTGAAATTTGTTTTTTTTCTTCAGCTTTGTGGATATGAGGGTACCTATATGATTTTGTGTAAATGGCAATTTCGTCTCTAGTGACAATGTTGTGTTTAATTTTATTGGTAAAGGTAAGAGACTGATTTTCTTGAAGAAAAATATCTTCAAATTCTTTGCATAGATTTGTAATAACCTTCCGTTCCTCCATATTCAAATGATCAATTCTTAGATTGTCTAGTAATTTAGGGTTTTGATATTTAGAAATATGTTCGAAGTTAATATTATTAATTTCTGTATAATATGAATCTCTTATTGGATTTACTTTAATTGGACTTTCGATTAAAATTATTTTATCTGAATTTGACTTATTATTTATTTCAACAAAACTGTACCAGTTTTCAGCTTTGAACATGCCTGGTGAAATGGTTACTTCTGGGTTAATTGAAATTGTGGGTATTAAGAAATCGCCATGTTCTAAATCTACAGGAATTTTTATAATGGCTTTAGTTTTTGGTGTTATGAGAAATTTACCGGAAGTTAAGTTTGGTTTAAAAGACAAAGGAATGCAGCAATTTTTTGTGGTTAGTTGTTTTTTCTCTAGGTCTATTTTTGCACCTAAATTAGTAAGTATATTAAGTCCAATAAGACCATCAAAATAGTTGTGAAATTTGAAAACAAAGAATTCTAGGATTCCACATTCTCCGAATTCTGTAAACGTAGGGATGTTAACTTTTGTATTCAATTGATGTTTGTTTAACACAGTAGTTATGATTATTGGTGCACATTTTTCTATGTTTAATTTTCCCGTGTATTCTGGATTTATAAAGGATGCTGATGCGCCTGTGTCTATAAGAAAACGGAGTGGACGCCCAAATGTGGATGAAATATTTATGTAAGGCAGGTTAGTGCCATGTTTGTTAATATCTAGGTATCCTGTTGGGTCTTGGAGACAAGTGATTGAAAATTTTTCTACGTCATCTATCTCGTTGTAATTGTCCATTTCAGGTAAATAGTTTGGAATGTTATAGTCCTCAGTATCTGAATATGTATTGAAGTTTCCATAGTTATGATTAATATGATGTACTTCTCTTGGAAATCTACGTGTTTGTCCACTATTATTTCTTAGATGAGTATAGCCTGAACTAGTGTCCATGGGTTCTGGTGTTTGAAAGTTTGTGTTAGTGTTTAACTGTTGTTGTTTAAAATTGCTAAATTGGTTTTGATTATTTGTGGCTGTACTATAAATCGCGTTTTGTTGTTGTCTGTAATGATTCGTTAGTTGCGGTCTCGGAGTTAATGGTTTTTGATAGCTAGGGTAAAAATGTTGTGAATTGTATTGTCTATGGGTTTCCTGCTTTTTGAAAGTGTTCCTGTTTTCTTGTCTTATATAGAACATGTTTTGTTCGGTAATGCAGTATGAAAAAGCTATTGGCAAAGTATCTGGCTTCATAGCCCTAATTGAAGAGCCTAATGTTTCTCTAAGTCCGGATAAAAATGTGTTAAGGCACATTTTATCGAATAAATCTCGTTTAGCTTTTATTATATTGGCATCTACCTCGTGTATCATCAAATTATTATTAATTTCAGCTTGGATTTCTACGACTGAGCTATAAAACTCCTCAAGTGTCTTATTATTCTGTTTCAAGAGATGTAAATCTCGAATCAATGAGGTTTCATTTCGTTTGTCTGAGTAATGCAATATAAGATTATTTTTAATGCTCTGCCAGCTCAAATCTGTGCTGTACATATTTAAAATCTCATTTGCTTCTCCCTCAACCTTATTGCGAATGGACCTCAAAATCATCTTGGCAAGAGGGGTGCCATCAATGGGTGATAATACTGTAAGTATTTCCTCCACATCGCTTATGAAATCGTATAACAATCTAGGATTTCCATCAAATTTCGGAAGATCTTTGACGGCATCTGGGATTCTAAAGGAATCCAGTATATTTTTTTCTGTCGAGGGTGAACTATTTGTAGAATTCATTACACTACTTTGGCTATTGTGACTAACGCTCATATCGGTTTCAAATTCTGGGATAGGAATAAGGGTTCTTGGGATGGTATAAGGACGAAATTTACGCATATAATTATTTCTTGAATTTAGAACAAAATCATATATTTAGAGAGATTACAGGAGGGTCCCTTGGGAATCGCTGCTCTTCAAAAATATATGAATTTTATCTTTATTTCGTAATATTAAACAATTAATCCTTTTCTTTAGAAAGGAAAATTATTTTATATTATCGAAATATATATGTATATATTTGAATGTAAATACTTAATAATACTTAATAATTTAATAGATTAATTATTTTATATTTAACAAAATTATTTTATCTTTATCTATAAAAAACACAGTTAAGTTATTTTATCTTTGTTCACAATATATAAATATAAATAATATTAAATATTTTTTTTTATGTGAAATATTTTTTGATCCTTTAAAATATTTCCTTTTTTTATAATTAAATATTAAAACGTATTGCTTGTTTATATTTCATATTTCTCTTTTTTTTTATAACAACTTTCTCACTATACACTTTCCTTTATAATCTAAATTTCTTACTTACAATATTAAAACTATGGTTGTTAAAAACATTATTGCCGGTCTTGTTCAATAAGTTTCTTGTTGGTGATATGCCGTCACAATTGTTCTTGCTCTGGTTCTGTTCTGCTAAAAAACAATTATTCTTTGTTTCTTTTTTTTGCTGAGCTCCTTGCAGGCTTTTCCGACTTTTTCTTGTGATAATCCGTCACAATTAGTTTATAATTATCCTTGCAGGAACTACTCACAGAACTACCCGACTGCGACAGTTAACTTTGGGAATGCTCCGTTAAAGAAAAAAAAAACAACCTTTCTTTTCTGTTTCCAAAGTATTAATTAATTTATTGAATTTTTCTTTTAAACATCTAACTTATTGCCAAATTACAAAAGTGCTTATTAATTTATTTTGTTTATTCGTTTTAATCGATTTCACAATTACAAACTATTTATTGCTTATTTTAGTTATTCTAAATAATTTTACAATTAGTAGGTCAATAAATTGCTTAGTGCTTATTTTATTTATTCTTAATAATTTAACAATTAGTAGGTCAAAAAATTGTTTAATGCCTTTTTTTTATTTATTCTTAATATTTGGAAAAACAATTGGGTTAATGAACTTTGCAATAAAAATTATTAAATGCTGATGCAGCTATTAAGTCTTGGTGGTTTCTTTGGTGGCTCTGTTGTTGTTGTTGTGGTTGTAGTTGTATCTGTAACTCCTCCCCCCTTAGTATGGAGCGATGGCCAAAAGAATTGATGGTCAGAAGCGACAACAGTAGTGGCGGGAATTTCACTTACCACAAATTTTGTCTTTTGTTTCGTTAAATAGATGAAAATTACAATTCCAATTATTACCATTAGAGTTCCATAATTTATATGCCTGTGAAGTTCTGTATTATTTGATAAATCTTCGATGGCTAACTTATTTTTTAGATGGTACTCTTTAAGTTTAGGTATATTTAAAGTTTCTATTGTAGACAAAGGTTTTATGTTTACTTCTGCGGGTAGTTTTACAATGAAATCGTCCTAAAATATGCTTGGGTTATCTTCGTAGGTAATTCCGTTGATGATGACATTACAGTTTTTGAAATTTATTAATAAGTTGCCTTCAATAATATGTTTTTCGGAGTTACATGATGTTTCCATTTCTGTGAGCGGTAAATTTTTGTTATCACAAGTCCTTGTTCGGGTTGTGATATTTCTGTTATTTGGCCTACATCATTAAGATTACAGTTGGCTTCAAGATTACTTATGATTTTTCCAAAGCATGAAGATTTTTCTACTGTTTCTTGTAATGAACTTTCTTTGCAATAGTACATGTTTTCAATTTTCTTACATAAATTTTCGAAATATTGAATTTTATTATTATTATAAATTATATATGGTTTTATAATTATTTCTTTTGTTGCATTAATTGGTATAGGGATTGTATGAGAAATTGTGTAATTAGTTACTGGGATGCGGGGAATTTGAATATTAAAAACGACATTTGTATCATTGTAAAATGCCTGTAATTGTAAGAGTTCGTACAAATGTTCTATTGTATCAATTTTGATTGACTGGTCTTCCAGGTTATCTTGTATTTCCTTCAATTCTTCTGTATTCAATATCATTTTGGAAATAATTCCGAGTTTAGACAATATCATTGCCTCGGAAATGCTTGTAATATGATTTGTCAGTAGGTCGATATGAAAATTAATTTGGTTTAAATATTGAATGTCATTTATAAGCCTTGAATTAGAAATTATGCTATTTCTAGAATCTTTCAGTGATCTAGCTATAATATCTTGTTCCCTATTGATGTGACTTGTAATATTCTCCATCCTTTCACTAATTTTGGTATTAAGTATATTCTGTCGGTTTGTTTCAGTCTGTAAGTTATTTGTTAAATTAAATATAGCTTGGTTTATACGAGAAGCATCAGTGTCGTCCATATTGCCTGTTATAAACTTGACCACTGAACCTATACCATTAAATAATCCTCTTTTCCCGCGGTATTTGGGAGTTATTGAATTTAGTTTATCCTTAAGGTCTCTAAGTTTAAATTTTGTTATTTGTAAAGAATCTCTCTTGTAATATGTAGAAGTAAATTGTTTAACAGATTCTTCGATTTTCATGACATTATCTCTATATGAATTTAATTTTATTATATGTATAAGGTTGATATAGTCAGTTATTGCCTTCGCAGTTCCTAGTTTTATTTGCAAAAGTCCTTGTCTATCAGTTAAATTGTGTATCTCCAGTTTTTGTGTGCGTATCATAGGTGTTAATCTGAAAAAAGATTATAAAAATTGTTTTTTTCTTATTTTTGATTTGTGAAGTTTTGTGTTTTGTGTAGTGAGTAATGTTGCTTTGTCGTTTTCCTTCACTTTGTGCCTAGAAAATCTTGGTGTCATTTTATTTCTCCTACATTCTTTCCTGTATATATAGTTATCTACATCGTAGTCCAGTGGGTCTTGTCTGTTTGCATTAAGTTTTTCTATGCGTTTGTCCGTGTCGGCTTCCAATTTTTCCTTTATAGATTCGTAGAGTTGAGTTTGAAATTGATTGATTTTAAAAAGATATTCGTGTTCATTGTTGAATGTAATTTGACGGTCAATTTTATAAGTTCTCTCATAGAAGAGTTCGAAAGGTGTTAGTTTAGTGGAAGAATGGATTGCATTATTATATGTTATAATGACTTCGGGTAGAATATCATCATGGTCCATTTCTAATTTTTT